>CM069908.1:69780913-70301813 GCA_036172215.1 Camellia granthamiana
TTCCAACTTTTTACCCCCTAATGTGAACTTAAGTTCCACTTGGGTTCTCATTATGCATGTATTCTAGAAACATCATCAACTATTTTATCAGTCACAAGTGTAAAAAATCAAGCTTTATTTATTACTTCAGCTAATAACAAAGAACAAGAAAATTTAATGATAAAAGAACTTAAGATTGCAAGTATTCCAGGGCCTTGGCAAATCTTTGCCCTCATTATCTTCAAGCCGATATGCCCCATTGCCCAGTACCGAGATGACTCTATAGGGTCCCTCCCAATTTGGGCCAAGCTTGCCGTCTTTGGGATCCTTCTTGTTGCCGCCGATTTTTCTCAAGACGAGGTCACCGATTTGAAACTTCCTTGGGTTGACCTTCTTATTGTAAGCCCTGGCAAGCTGCTGCTGGTATGCCACCAGCTGAATTGCAACTCTCTCCCTTCTTTCTTCTAGCTGATCCAGATCTCGGGCTAATAATACATCATTAGTTCCGTTCTCTACTCCTTGCGTTCTGATTCTTGGGATGCCGACTTCAAGAGGAATGACTGCTTCTGTGCCATAGGCCATGGAAAATGGGGATTCCCCAGTTGATCTTCTCGGCGTAGTTCGATATGCCCAGAGTACACTTGGTAGTTCATCTACCCACTTCCCCTTTGCTGCTTGCAGCCTCTTCTTAATCCCATCCAAGATGACTTTGTTGGATGCTTCTACTTGTCCATTGCTTTGAGGAAAGCTTAGGGTTGAAAAATAATTCTTAATCTTGAATTTTGCACAGAAGCTCTTGATTAGCTTACTGTCAAATTGTGTTCCATTGTCAGTAACTATTGCTCTTGGAATCCCAAATTTGGTGATGATGTTTTTCCATATGAAGTTCTTCACGTCCACGTCTCGGATCTTGGCAAGGGGTTCAGCTTCTATCCATTTGGTGAAGTAATATGTTGCTACCAGCAGGTACTTCTTTTGCCCAGTTGCTTGGGGTAGTTTTCCAACAAGATCTATGCCCCATTGGGCAACCGGCCAAGGACTGGATACTGGGTTCAAGTTTGCTGCTGGTTGGTGTATCAGTGGTGTAAACCTTTGGCACTTTTCACACTTCTTGACATAGGCTTCTGCATCTTTCTGCATGTAGGGCCACCAATATCCTTGGGTAATGGCTCTGTGGGCAAGTGATCTGCCCCCTGCGTGGCTTTCACATATTCCTTCATGTATTTCGTATAGAAAATCTTCAACTTGTAAAGGATGTACACACCTCAAAAGGAGTCCAGTGAAGGATCTTCTGTAGAGATGTCCCTCTGCTGTCAGACTGAATCTTACCGACTTCAGTCTGATCTTGTGTGCCTCTTTGTGATCATCTGGCAGTTTTCCTTCTTTCAGGAATACTATTATTGCATCCATCCAGCTTGGTCCCATGTCCACACACATTGCTTCACGCTCGGTGGTCAGTGGTTCAATGCTCGGGCCCGACAAGTAGTCGACCATTATCGTTCTTGCCTTTCCAGGTTGTATTGCACTTGCCAGGTTGGCCAGGGCATCAGCATGGCTGTTATCATCTCGGCTAACCTACTGTAGTCGGCAATTCTGAAACAAGGCCACCAATCTGCTGACCTCCTTTACGTAGGCCGACATCCTTTCGTCTCGGGCTGCGAACTCACCTATTGTCTGGTTGACTATAAGTTGTGAGTCATAGAAGACTACCACCTCGTCTACTTCTACTGTTACTGCCAGTTTCAGTCCTGCAATCAGTGTTTCATACTCTGCCTCATTGTTTGAGGCCTTGAATCCCAAACGAATGGATTGTTCTAGTATCTGTCCATCTGGAGATACCAGTACTACTCTTGCCCCCGCTCCTTGTCGGTTTGAACTCCCATCAACAAACAGTCGAAAGGAATCGCCGATGTAAATGCTGCAGGGTCTGAGTTTTTCTTCCTTTTTTTGTTCTGTTGCCCTTGGTTTGGCTCTTCTTTGCTAGCTTGGACATCATTCACCTCGGCTCGACGGAGCTCGACGTACGATGGATTCTAGCGTGAATTCGGCCACGAAGTCGGCCAAGACTTGGCCTTTGATTGCTGTTCTGGGTCTGTATTCCAGGTCATATTGGCCCAAGGCCACTACCCATCTGGCTATTCTGCCTGTCAGATCTCCCTGCTGCAATAGGGACTTCAAAGGATGTTTAGTTAGTACCACAATTTTGTGGGCTTGAAAGTAATGGTTCAGCTTTTTTGAAGCCATTACTAAGGCCAGCATTAACTTCTTCAAGGGTAAATACCTAGTTTCTGCATCAACCAGGGTTTTGCTTACATAATAAACAGCCCTTTGTTCCCTTTTTTCTTCTCGGATTACCACTACGCTTACCGCATGTTCCAAAACTGCTAAGTACAGGAACAGTTCCTCTCCAGGTTCTGGATTTGAGAGAACTAGAGCCGTGGTCAAATACCTCTTCAAGTCGACCAAGGCGGCTTCGCACTCCTCGGTCCATAAAAAGTCTGTGGCTTTCTTCACTAAGTTGAAGAAAGGTTTGTACTTGTCTGAGCTTCTGCTTATGAACCTATTCAGGGCTGCAGCCCTTCCAGTTAGTATCTACACCTGTTTTGCCGACGTCGGGCTCTTCAACTCTAGGATGGCCCTGTTTTGATCTGGGCTGGCCTCAATGCCCCTTCTGGTCACCAGGTATCCCAAGAACTTACCAGATCCAACTCCAAATGCACACTTTGATGCATTGAGTCGGAGCCGATATGTTTTAAGGATGTCAAAGACTGCTTTTAGGTCGGCCAGATGACCTACAGGTTCCTTGCTCTTCACGACCATGTCATCGATGTAAACTTCCACTGTTCGGCCAATTAGGTGTCTAAACATCTTGGTTACCAATCTTTGGTAAGTCGCTCCTGCGTTTTTTAACCCAAAAGGTATCACTCTGTAGCAATACAGCACTTTTGGGGTGATAAACGTAGTCTTCTCTTCATCTGGGGGGTACATGGCTATTTGATGGTACCCCCTGTAGGCATTCAGGAAGCTCATCCTTCCATGCCCTGAAGTGACATCCACCAGTTGGTCGATCTTGGGTAAAGGAAAACTGTCTTTGGGACAGGCTCTGTTTAAGCTGGTAAAGTCCACGCAGACTCTCCATTTACCATTCTTTTTCTTTACCACCACTGTATTTGATAGCTATGTCGGGTAATCTACCTCTTGAATGGCTTTGGCTTCCAGAAGCCTGTCTACTTCCTCTTCCACTGCTTCAACATGCATCAATGTCGGTCTTCTCGCTTGTTGGATTACAGGTTTGGCCAACCTGTCTACGTTCAGTTTGTGGCAAGTGACCTCGGGATCAATGCCAGGCATTTTATAAGGCGTCCAGGCAAACACCTCAATGTTTGCTCTCAAGAAAGCCTCCAACTCTTTTTCCTCTTCTTCGGCTAAGCCCGAGCCGAGAAGGAAGAAGCGTTCTTCATCCCCCTACTGGACGAGGATTTTCTTCAGTGCTTCTTCACTCTTCTCGGCCGGTTCCTTGCCGACGTCCTCTAGGACCTCCACGTCCTCGTCTTTGATCTCTGCCCTCTCTGGTTCTCGTATGTTGCAGGTAGATTTCATTGCTGCTATGGAGCAGTTTTTTGCCTGCAGCTGATCTCCTCTAACCTCCTTTATCCCATGCTCTATTGGGAACCGCAATAGTTGATGCAATGTTGAGGGAACAGCCCTCATTGCATGCAACCATGGCCTTCCCAGGATAGCATTGTAAGGGGAGGGTGTATCGATTATGGTGAACTCTGTCTTTATCTTCCTGGTGCCAGCCTGCACCTCCAAGCTTGCTGCTCTCAGTGGCCATGTCGGCGTTCCATTGAACTCGACCATTGGGCCATTGGATTGCTCCATATCATTTGGGTAAAGGCCAAGCTCCTTGTAACACCTGACATACATGATGTCACAAGAGCTGCCTTAGTCAATCAAGATGCGTTTCACTTGGCACTCCCCAACCTGGAGAGATACTACCAAGGCATCGTTATGTGGATGCTGTACCATTTCAAGGTCGGCTTCAATAAAGGACACTATTGGTCCCTGGCACACCTCGGCCCGATGTCGTTTCTCCCCGACCTGGTACACGTGCTACAAGTGCTTTACTTTCTGGGTCTCCCCCCGTATTTCGTTTTCGTTGACCTTCAAGTGAATTACATTAATTACCCGAGGTCCGCCTGCCTGCGGTTGTTGTGCTGGGGGAGGTGGAGCTGCTGGTGCCTGAGGCAATCTTGCCTGCTCTTCCCTTGTCCTAGCCTCATCTATAAGGTCCCTCAAGTGGCCTTACCTTACCAGGTCTTCTAGGTGTGACTTCAGGGCTCTGCAACCTTGAGTCAGATTCCCATCCTCATTATGGTAAGCACAATGCATACCAAGGCTTCTTCCCATAAACTCTCCCGGTACCCTAGCTGGTGCTCTAAAATAGGGCTGGGATCGGATTTTATCCAGGACTTTGTAAATTGGGATTCGGAACACAATTGTGACTGCCTATGCAGCCCTCAGTCCTATCTCTTGCTTGTTGGATCCGTTGTTACCTCGGCCTCGCTTCGGCGAGCTGTTTCCTTTCTCTTGCTTTGTCTCCTTAGTTTCTAACGTGTCTTCCTCGGCTCTGGCATATTTCTCAATTCTGGCCATGAGCTCTTCCATGCTTTTTGGCAATGTCTTTGCCAAAGACTTTTGTAGTGGACAGTCATCTTTTAGGCCGTTCTTGAAAGATACGACCGTCACCTCTTGGTTGCACTCGGGTATTCAGTTGAACACCTCATAGTACTTTTTAGCATAGGCCCTAAGGTCTTCATCCTTACTGATTCTCAGAGCCATCAAGGCGTCTATCCTTAATAGTTGTAGTTTGTTTGTCACGAACCTGTCACGAACATCTCGGCCAGGCCTTCCTAGGTCTTCACACTTCCCTTTGCAATTTGTGAAACCAATCTGATGTAATCTCCCCGAAGGATGAGGGGAACACCTTGCAGAGCAACGGCTCGTTCCCAGTGTACAGTGCCATCGAGTTTAGGTATAATCCGACGTGAAAGTTGGGGTCCGACTTTTCGTCGTATATCTGGAACCTCGGCATAGTGAATCTTTTTGGGGCCTCAAATTTGTCCAACTCTGCCGAGAATGGTGTTCTCGGCTTAACAGGGGAAGTTACCTCGGCATCTTGTTGCTTCCTCTTGAGGTAATCTCTCAAGTCCTCCTTGGTCCGCCCAAGAGCTCGGCTATCTCCTGATTTCAATCTTTTCGGTGCACTACTCTCAGCTTCGTTGTGAGCCCTTTTCGACCTTTCTCCATTAGTTGTGTCGAAGCACAGCTCCTACCTTTGAACATGCCGATGCTCTTTGGGGTCTGCCTCCTTAGTGCGATGTGTCCTTCGTGACTCTTCCCTCCTCGACTCTCCTCGCCCGACCTCCCTTGAAAGCCAGTGAGAGTGTTTTTCGCTCCTGGTGTGCTGGGGGGCTATAGAGATTGTTTTCTGCCATCCCTTCTGGGCATTGGCCACTAGAATCGGCATGTCCTGCAGCGGAAACGGTGGCTACATGACGTTGTTTTGCATTATGAAATTGACGACCGATTGCAGGTCAACCAATTTGTTTGCCATCTCTTTTACCTCTTCGTCCCTTCACAGGCATCTATCCTTCCATACCTGGAGGTTGTCCTCATTGTAGTACTCGCTTCGGTCCGACTTCTTTGGTACGTCGCTCTCCTAGCCGACGTCTTCCTTACCGTGATTCTGGTCCTGAGTCTCCTCGTTGCAACCATCTTCCTCCACGTTAGGGTCAACATGTTTACCGTTCCCAGCAAGGATTTCGCCCTCAACCTTATCCTTCTATCCGTCGCTGGCCATCTATCCCCATTTCTTTCCCATAGACGGCGTCAAATTGTGTGAGTGAATTTCTAACCATACCGCCAACTCAGTATTCAACTGGAGAGCACTGGCGGAATAGATGGCACCTGAATGACCTGTAACAGAAAGAAGAGATTCTGGCGGTGGTTCGTCCACCCGGGGGCACTCCGATGATTAAGTCAATAATCAAATATCTCTCAAAGATAATCAATAGTTCTTAACTCACTATTCTGAATATAAATTGCCTACCTTAGACCCATGGGGGTGCCTCTCTTTTATAGACAACACAAACTCAGTCCCAATAGAAGCCTAGCTTCAATGGACTTCAGCTCAGTGCTTATCCTAGACTCTCTAATAGATAAAGATAAACTCCATAAGAGCTTTATCCTTATCCAGGCTAAAGTCCTTCCTCATTCTAGGACTCTTGTCCCTTATCCGCTTATCCCGCATTCCGATATCTTCGGAGATAACCTCGACCTAGCATGAGGTCACCTCGGCGTTATGACTAGGACACGTGGCACTCCGGCTGACATGTTGGCGTTACCTTGGCCACATGTCGGTACTCAGAAAATATATCCCCACAACATGTGTTTTTAAGAGCACACATTAATAAAATTTAATTTTAAATACTAAATAACGTATCATTAATCAATCACTAACAATATACGATGAATTAGAAGGTAAGGGCCCTTGAACCAACACATTGGTGAAATTAAATAGTATATTTGGTATGCATTTAGATTTTAAATATAAACTATTTATTTATTTTGTTTTTTTTAAAATGATGAAATCATATAATTTTAATTTTAAATGAATTTAAATTTTTCTTTAATAGATAATCAACCCAGAAGGTGAGTATGCTTTCAATAAATGTCCCATTTACTACCAATTTTATATATGAAAGATCTCATTACGTCATTAGAATTATATTTGGGACTGATGTTTTAGCATTTTAAATATTTTCTATCATTAAAATTAAATTTAGGAGTAATGTTTTAACGTTTTAAGCATTTTTCTTAATGATAGTATACTGTTACCAAATCAAATACTCAATCACTACATTTACAGGACATTAAATGGTGAGTTTATTTAGTGTTTGGCAGGCATTTACATGATAAGATTTAACGTTATATATGCACATGTAAAAATAACAGGAATTGATAATATTTGTAATTTTCATTTCATTTCTAAAATTACATCATTTCTTATTATAGGAATTTTTTTTTTGATTATTTCAAAGTTATAAACAATAACCAGCTTAGCTCATCACAACTAAGAATATATTTGGCAAACCAAGGGCACATCTAAACAACCCATAAATCTAATTATGGGATATGAAATCTTGGATGAAGATATTCAAGCTATCGGGACAAATTAATTTGTGAGTTGTATAGAGAATTTTTTTTTTTTTTTTTTTTTTTTTTTTTTTTTTTTGTAATTTTGGACAGTGCATTAATGTTGCAATAATAGCACATATTTTTTTTATTTTTTATTTTTGGTGTAAATGGTAACATGGTAAATATTGACATTGAAGTCTATTTATTTAGGAGCAATTCCACATGTACTAAAAGTCTTGCTAAAAGTATATGTGTCAACATATTATTGAATGTCTAAGTATTATTACTTTTCTGATAACCAATCATATTTTACATCTGGCACTTTCATTAAGATTTTTAGTAAAAGTGTTATCAATAGAATTATTCTTTATTCAGACGGACATCGACATACAGCCTTCATGCCTCATAGTTTATGTGGCCAACTATACGAAACAAGCTTTGTACAAGAAATTCTTTTGTTATAAAGTGAAAGATTCACTTTGAAGTACATTAACCTATACTAAAAATTCTTTATGAATTTTTTATTGAAAAAATTATTAAAAAATTCAATCTACGGAGGGTATAAGATATTAGATCTAAGGTATAAGGCATTAGATTTAGTGAATATTTTTTGATAGTGAGAGGTCTATCATTTGTGAAATAGTTTGGTGAAAAATTCTTTTGTTGTTTTGAAGGACATTTTACTTCCAATTTTACCTTTTATCTATTTGATTATATGTTCAATTTTTTTGACTATCTGTTCAATTTTTTTTTTATCTGTTTAATTTTTCAGCTATCTATTCAATTTTTTCCCCTTATTTATTCAAATATCTGTCCAAATTTTATTATTTGTTGAAATTTGATCTATGTGAAATCTTGTATCTATGTACTAGATTATTTTCTATCTGTTCAAATTTGTATCTATCTATTCAATTTTTTTTCCTATCTGTTCAATTTTTTTTTATTTTATTATCTATCTATTCAACTTTTATCTGTTACAATTTATCAAGCATATCAAATTATCTCTTGAAATTCACAAGCTTATCCAACATATCAAACTCTTTAAATCTATCTATCCAAATAAGCCACTATCTGTTAAAATTTTGAACAAATATGTAACTTTGTTTGTAACGCCCCAAAACTACATACATTTGATAAACCCAATTTAACTCATAATATAATCTAATCTTCAATTATTTCATCATTAATATGAGAGAGAATAATAAATATTCCATTCATTAATGTAAGCACCAAATTTTCCATCCTTTCTATTCATGACTTTTCCAGTGAGCATTGCCACCGTGATTAAATTTGGGTATCACATTTTGAAGGATTTTATTAATGTATAGTGTCAGCGCACATATTAAAAAACTTAAAAGGATGGTACATTTTACATAAAAGTTAGCAACATAAAAAATATATAATTTTTTTTAACATGTGTTTTTAAGAGCACATATTAATAGATTTAATTTTCAATACTAAAATAAGTACCATTAATCAATCACTGACAATATACGATGAATTAGACGGTAAGGTCTCTTGAACCAACACATTGGTGAAATTAAAAAATATATTTGTTATGCATTCAGATTTTAAATATAAACTATTTATTTATTTTCTTTTCTTTTTTTTAAATGATGAAATCATATAATTTTAATTTTAAATGAATTAGAATTTTTCTTTAACAGATAATCAACCCAGAAGGTGAGTATGCTTTCAATAAATGTCCCATTTACTACCAATTTTATATATGGAAGATCTAATAATAATTATAATTCTAAGAGGAGCACCCCCTCCCCCCTCCAATTTTTTCATAGCAAATTTTGTGTTTAAGAGTTATAAATTATCTTTCTACCGTTATGAAAATTTGGGTTGAGAGAGTTTCTTACTTTTGGTTTAGTCACTTGGACTTTATAGTAGCCAATCTCTTGATTGCATTCATATATATTATTTATACATGTGTCTTAAGTTTCGTTATATATTCATATTTTTATGTAATAAGTACTTACTAAAAAAAAAAGAACTGCAATGTATAATTTCATGAGGTTGGTTGTCCAATTCTCTAGAAATGCAGTGCTCAAACCAAGGGCACATCTAGACAACCCATAAATTTATCAAAATGATAAATGATTAAAATATTTGGGCGTTTGTTTGTAAATTTTAATTTATTTGTATTAAAATATTATGTGAAAATTATAAGTGGTTGATTTTTTATTTAAATTTTATAAATACTTATAGAATGATATATTAATTACTAAAAATTGAAACATGATTCATTAATAAATAAATCTGATTCATAATTCGTAACTAGTGTGTTGTCTTCGATATGGCTTATAAGTTGACTTCTTCTTCTTTTCTTTTTTTTATGAATAAACATACAGAAAAATGGAGAGGTGATGCAACCTAAATAAGCCAATAAGCTCATGACTTTTTTTGTGTACCCAAAGAGACCATAATAATTAAAAAATGATACACAAATCCACTTTTTAGACTCACTTTCTAAATTCAGTGATGCGTCAACAAGATGATTGGTTGATAATTAGATAATATGTAATTATCAACCAATCATTTTCTTGACACATCACTAGATCTAAAAAGGGCATCTAATTTTTGAGCCTGAATAACAATACTCTAATAATTATTTGTTTAAAAAAATATATTGAAAAATATCACCAATAAATAAATTGGCAGAATGCTCCAAAAACATTAAATAATTTTTTTTCATGAAAAGCTATCTTTGTAATTATAGCATTGCCACCGTGATTAAATCTGGTTATCACATTTTGAAGGATTTTGTTAATGTATAGTGTCAACGCACATATTAAAAAACTTAAAAGGATGGTATATTTTACATAAAAGTTAGCAACATAAAAAATATATAATTTTTTTAACATGTATTTTTAAGAGCACATTGGTGACAATATATGATGAATTAGAAGGTAAGATCCCCTAAACCAACACATTGGTGAAATTAAATAATATATTTGGTATGCATTCAGATTTTAAATATAAACTGTTTATTTATTTTGTTTTTTTTTTAAATGATGAAATCATATAATTTTAATTTTAAATCAATTTGAATTTTTCTTTAACAGATAATCTACCCATAAGGTGAGTATGCTTTCAATAAATGTCCCATTTACTACCAATTTTATATATGGAAGATCTCATTATGTCATTAGAATTAAATTTGGGAGTGATGCTTTAGTATTTTAAATATTTTCTGTCATTAAAATTAAATTTAGGAGTGATGTTTTAACGTTTTAAGCATTTTTTCTAATGATGGTATACTGTTACCAAATCAAATACTCAATCAGTACATTTACAGGGCATTAAAGGGTGAGTTTATTTAGTGTTTGGTAGGCATTTATATAATAAGATTTGACGTTATATATGCACGTGTAGAAATAACAGGACTTGATAATATTTATATTTTTCATTTCATTTTTATAGGAATATATTTTTTTTGATCATTTCAAAGTTATAAACAATAACCAACCTAGCTCATAACAACTAAGAATATATTTGGCAAGCATAATGCCAAGAACACATATGAGCAAAGGAGGAAATTATGAATATATAACGAAACTTAAGACACGTGTATAGATAATATATATGAATGCAATCAAGAGATTGGCTACCATAAAGTTCAAGTGGCTAAGCCAAAAGTAAGAAACTCTCAACTGGGTTAATTAGGGCATTGAATTGAAATTTTCGTAACGGAAAAATATAATTTATAACCCAAGATCTTCCCATTCAATATTATGTCCAGCAACTATTAATTTTGGTAGGACGTAGAATTGAAATTTTCATAACGGAAGAATATAATTTATAACCCAAAATCTTCCCATTCAATATTATGTCCAGCAACTATTAATTTTGGTATCTCCATAAGTGTATATATATCATTGGCAATTTGGACCAAGAGACCACACAAAGGTTTTGCCAACTACCATATTGTTCTAATTTTTGCCTCTTTAGTCTAGCTAATTAGCCATGACTAGAAAGAAGGTGAAGCTTAAGCTTGCATTCATCACCAACGACTCAGCAAGAAAAGCAACATTCAATAGAAGGAAGAAGGGTCTGATGAAGAAGGTGAGCGAGCTAAGCACTCTATGTGGCATTGATGCATGCGTGATTATACAGAGTCCATACGAGTCTCAACCTGAGGTTTGGCCAAACAACTTGGGAGTCCAACGCGTGCTGGCAAAGTTTGAGAGAATGCCCGAGATGGAACAAAGTAAGAAAATTATGACCCAAGAAAGCTTCATTAGACAAAGGATAGCGAAAGTGAATGAACAACTCAAGAAAAAACTCATGGATAATCGAGAGAAGGAGATGACAGAAGTCATGTACCAGTGTTTGAGTGGGAGAGGGCTCCAAAACTTGTCCATGGTGGATCAATGCGATCTTAATTGGTTGATAGATAAAAATTTGAAGGAAATTGGAAAGAAGATTGAATCGTTGAAGCAAACTCCGCAACAAGTTGCACCAGTGGCATTGAAGAATACCAAAGAAATGCTTGGCAATGGAATGCATAGAAAGAAAGAGAAGTTATTGGGTGTTGATTTGGCCATGGATGCTATGAAAAGGTCACACGGGTTCAATGAATGGATGAACAATCCACATTATGAGAATATGGGTTTTGATGGGGATAAAATGATGGTGCCATTTGGAGACAACCACAATCTTATGTGGTCTAGTTTTTTTTTCCCATGAGAGAGATCCTAGTTTCATGTGAAAAACCCTTTTAGTCCTTTCTATCTAATGCGTAGTGTGTTTTTAGTTTTAAAATGTATGGTTGTTTGTCTTGCTCTCTTGAATTTTATATATTTCAATGATTCTAAGAAACTGTTTTACTTGTTAATGATCTTTTCATATATTTTTTTTTTTGTTAAAAAATTTCTTCCTACAATCAAGTAAGTCAGTTTATTTTTGTAAATTGGGATGGCAATTATGGGATGGCAATTAAGACTGTTGGTAAGGTTTTAAGTAATGGTATTAAAATGAATTGGTACTACTTGTGGTGTAACGGTACTAGAAATATCAAGCTATACATATCAAAAATAAATAGTGAATTTTTAAAAAAATAATCATATGCTAAAAGAGTTTTATAGCAGTAAAAATGTATCAATAATTGCCTGATCCAAATTAAATTTTTATTTCAATTCATCAAAAGGGAAAATATTTGATATGTATTAACGGATCCATGTTGGTAACATGTATATTTGGATGAACTTTGGAATTGTTGATGGTGTACATTATTGATGTTGTGAAGCATTCATAATCATATCTTAAATACCAATTAATTAAATGTCCTCCTTTGCTCATATGTGTTCATGGCATTATGCTTGCCAAATATATTCTTAGTTGTGATGAGTTAGGCTGGTTATTGTTTATAACTTTGAAATAATCAAAGGAAAAACAAAAAAAACAAAAAAAAATTCCTATAACAAGAAATGATGTAAATTTAGAAATGAAATGAAAAATACAAATATTATCAAGTCCTGTTATTTTCACATGTGCATATATAACGTCAAATCTTATCATGTAAATGCCTACCAAACACTAAATAAACTCACTCTTTAATGCCCTTTAAATGTACTGATTGAGTATTTGATTTGGTAACAATATACTATCATTAGGAAAAATGCTTAAAACGTTAAAACATTACTCCTAAATTTAATTTTAATGACAGAAAATATTTAAAATGCTAAAACATCACTCCCAAATTTCATTCTAATGACGTAATGAGATCTTTCATATATAAAATTGGTAGTAAATGAGACATTTGTTGAAAGCATACTCACCTTCTGGGTTGATTATCTATTAAAGAAAAATTCAAATTCATTTAAAATTAAAATAATATGATTTCATCATTTAAAAAAAAAAGAAAATAAATAAACAGTTTATATTTAAAATCTGAATGCACACCAATTATATTATTTAATTTCACCAATGTGTTGGTTCAAGGGACCTTACCTTCTAATTCATCGTATATTGTTAGTGATTGATTAATGATACGTTATTTAGTATTTAAAATTAAATCTATTAATGTGTACTCTTAAAAACACATGTTAAAAAAAATTATATATTTTTTATGTTGCTAACTTTTATGTAAAATGTACTATCCTTTTAAGTTTTTTAATGTGCACTGACACTATACATTAATAAAATCCTTCAAAATGTGATACCAAATTTAATCATGGTCGCAATGCACACTGGAAAAGTCATGAATAGAAGGGAGGGAAAATTTGGTGCTTACATTAATGAATGGAATATTTATTATTCTCTCTCATATTAATGATGAAATAATTGAGGATTAGATTATATTATGAGTTAAATTGGGTTTATCAAATGTATATTAGTTTGGGGCGTTACAAACAAAGTTAAGATTTGTTCAAAATTTTAACAAATAGTGGCTTATTTGGACAGATAGTGGCTTATTTGGATAGATAGATTTAAAGAGTTTGATATGTTGGATAAGCTTGTGAATTTCAAAAGATAATTTGATATGCTTGATAAATTGTAACAGATAAAAGATGAATAGATAGATAATAAAAAATAAAAAAATTGAGCAGATAGGAAAAAATTTGAACAAATAGATACACAGATAGAAAATAATCTAGTACATAGATACAAAATTTCACATAGATCAAATTTCAACAAATGATAAAATTTGAACAGATATTTGAATAAATAAGGGGGAAAATTGAACAGATAGTTGAAAAATTAAACAGATAAAAAAAATATTTGAACAAATAATCAAAAAAATTGAATACATAATCAAATAGATAAAAGGTAAAATTGTAAATAAAATATCCTTCAAAACAACAAAAGAATTTTTCACCAAATTATTTCACAAATGATAGACGTCTCACTATCAAAAAATATTCACTAAATCTAATACTTTATACCCTAGATCTAATATCTTATACCCTCCGTAGATTGAACTTTTTAATAATTTTTTCAATAAAAGTGCAAGATGTAAAATATGATTGGTTACCAGAAAAGTAAAAATACTAAGACATTCAATAATATTTTGACACATATACTTTTAGCAAGACTTTTAGTACATGTGGTATTGGTCCTAAATAAATAGACTTCAATGTCAATATTTACCATGTTACCATTTACACCAAAGATAAAAAAAAATATGTGCTATTATTGCAACATTAATGCATGCACTAGTGACCTCCAGAGATGCAAAAGATGCAATTTACAACCAAGTATTCAAAAGATGCAATTTACAGTTAACTACAGAGAGTTTATCCATATCTGAATAGATTAATATATTTGTCAATACAGAAGAAATTCAAATAGATGTCGAAACACAGTCATCACAGCAATTTTTTTTTTATATATGATATGGAAAGGCAAGTAAATTAAAATGAAGAAAGCAAGCACCATTTATTTGGTTTCAAATGCTTAAAAACCATAAAGCTTCAGCTAATTCAACCCCAAATTTATTTGGCAGCATAGCATGAAGTTAAAGATTCTTCAATGTTCATGAAGCCCATGGCCAACATTTCCTTGTTTCCATCAAGATGGTATCCTTTTATGGATGCAAAAGATCGACCAACTGCAATGGCTTCCTGAAGTTGGCACACGTATCAAGACACTTTTCACAATAACTTATTTTATACCTCATATGTGCATTCAAAGTATAAGATCTAAATAGAATATGTTTAGATTACCATGAGATAAACCTTTGCTAGCAAATAATTAGTGATCAAGTAGACAGAGCTAGACCAAGACAGGTTCAGAAACCAGATTGTCTTCATGCTAGGAGGTCTACTAGGCTACCTAGACAAATGCAATAGTTAGCCAAAAAGAAGGACCACAAAGAGTATCTAAGAGATACATGAGCTCAAGTTATCAGGTATCAACTCATACGGAACTGGTAATAACAAATTGACCTTTCATCTAATTGGTCTAAAGTGGAGCTTCACCACTTGTTCATCATCAATTATACGAATGGACAGCATGTGAAGGTGCCATAGAAATCAAATGTTGATGAGTTCTGGCCAAGAGATGCATCAAGATTCAAAACAAGAAATTTTCAAAACTGGACAATACTGTGAGCCAAGGTGATGTTTACATAGTCCTTACTCAAATAGGGCTTCCTTTGGTCTTCTAGTCTATAGGAAAAATCTCATCTGTCAGCGCTTATCCTGGTCCGGACACATTACTGCTTTTCATTCCATTAAGTGTCTAGAGGTAAATGGCTAATGTAGAGACTTATTTCCCTAATCGGATTGCTGCGTAGATTAGACTTAAAACTTCATTAATAGGTTAGTTTGCAATCGTCATACATAAAAAGTGGATAGTAGAAGTTAGAAACCATATATTGATGAGATTCAACCAGACTTAATAGAAAACAATCATAGCCTAGCAATTTATATTTTGAAAAGCACATCCCGAATTCCATTCCAATACTCTAAATATCTGATAAACAATTTCCTGTTTAGTCCCTCAGTTTCTTTCTTCATTAATAGAGGTAAAAATAATGAATTTAAAATCAAATGCAATCCAACAAATCTTAAGACGAGTTTTTCGACAGAAGCTTAAAGAAATAGAAATAGCACATGAAGCACTAAACTTCCGTACACTTATTTCTATCTTTCGAAAGATTACTTCAACATAACAAACTTGTGCATTTCATCAACATATGTCTCATTAATCATCCATCTTTTAAAATAAAATAAAATAAAATACTCTCCTACCAGACATACCCCAACACATTAAACAAAAACAAATAAATAACACCACAATACAATCAATTTATTGATCTACATAAGCCTACCCCTCATGTGTCAGGTTTTAGAGTATGTAGCACTTCCAATTCCATTGGATGTATAGAGACCATATAAATTCCAAGTAACATTTGATTCAACTTATGCATGCAAAATCATTAGTAATGATTATCATAGATTCTTCCAGTTAATAACTTATTTTATACATCATCTCCAAACACATTTTGATAAAACAGTGCAAATGCTCATATAATTCACAGTTAAGGCATCTTGAAACTCTAACCTCACTGATAAATATAGTAGAAAATGCAAATACGAACAAATTTCAAGGGCAGCTCTTTAAAAAATAAATTGTTAAGTTAAAAAAACAAATTGACATCACGACATTCTTTACCTATTCTGTGGCCGGAGAAGTTAACACAGCAGCATTTGCCCTTAGAAGAAAAAGCTTCAAACTACATATGAACACACAAGAGAACACACAGCAGCAGGACTCTTATAAATATTAATGACAAATTAACAGTACTATTGCATTACACTAGAAAACCTTCAATAAGAGAGTTTTATCCATATCCCCTAGTAGATGCACAAACGAGAGCCCCACTGTCTAACAACATATGAACACACTCCAGCCATCCTTGTCGGGCTGCCAAGTGCAATGGGGTTGCTCCATTTTTATCTCTTATATTCACAAACCTTGCAAATCCCCTGCCATCAACTCCAAATCAAACCAAACAAAACAACCACAGCTTTAGCAACTTCATGGATATTCTCTACACACAAGCATATATAAGAGTGTGTGTGTGTGTGTTTGTATAGAGAGAGAGAGAGAGAGAGAGAGAGAGGGTCACCAGGAATGTGCAACAGAGGTGGAAAGGGCAGCAGAAAGAATAGCTTGTAGGCAATCTAGATGGCCATAGAAAGCAGCATAATGCAAACAGGTTCTTCCATGGAGTGAATCAAACATCAAAATCTAATGAAATTTCACACACAACCAATGGAAAATATATAATTGAATAATTTTAGGGACACTTAATTTAGGAAGATTTGTAACTTAAAAAAAAAAACATACATATACATAAGAAGCCCAAATCCACTCACAAAACCCCAAAACCCAAAACTAAAACCCCAAAACCCTTCACAATAATAGAAAATGGCAATTGTAACCATACATCAAACCATCCAATTCCACCTCCCAAACATATATATAACCATAAAAAGACAGAGAAACCTTCTTTATGTTTTCCAGAAATAATAGCTACTTCCTAATATAGTATGGTTACTACGTACTTTTGTACAGTCATTTTTCAACTAGAAATTAACAATTTTGAACAAGTGAATTTTTATCATTATTGCCGTTACTGTAAGTAAGCTAGCACATTTATTTATTTTAAAGCATTGAGCTTGAGGTTATTGATCAATCCCTATAACCCATCAAAAAGGACAAGGTCTACCAAGAAGCACTTTGCAGTCCCAAAAATATATATCACAAGCATGGTATAAATAATTTGACAATATTAGCAAAGGAGTGCAAGCTGCAGATAGAATCCTACCTAGGCCTCCTGTCCCAGATGCCTCAACATTTATAAAAGCTCCAATTGTGTCACGCCATTTATGTGATGTCATGAAGCCATGTGAACCCCAATATTGGAGACCGTTAACAAGTTCAATGATTATTAGCTGGAGAACACAACACTAGACTACTATTAGCTTAAAATAGGCAATTGTGCAAAATAATACATTACCATTTACAACATTTGCCATTTGCAGTCTATCATACATTTTAAAACAACAGTGGCTTATCCAAAGAAATAAATAAATAAACAATAGTGGTAAACAGATCATGATCTGCCAAAATGAGTAGTCACAGCACACAAGTCATGATGGGCCTATTGACTTTCTGCACATGCTTCCATTCAAGTAAAAAAGTAGTTACTCAACATTAAAATATATATGATCAAAAAGACATTAAAATATATTAGCAATCAAAACCAACAAAGAATATGCAATGTGAGCAGAACTATCCTATTTTTCGCTTCGTCCACTCCGCCTAAAGTGTACAAATAACCCCATTTATAGTGCAGGCAATGTTGGGATTGAAATTAAATGCAAGGAAAGGAAGAGGAATAAAATAACTACACATTTATGTAAATAAAGATATACATTGAAATGGATTAACTTTGCAAAATATCAAGCTAGAATTCTGTGACACTGACAATATGCAAACCATAATCTTCATCCCTCTAACTCTCTCTATGTTTTGAGGGAAAATATTGACAAACAAAAAAGATGATTAATAATGGAAAGAAAAATAGAGGAAATCTAAAAGTTGTGTTACAAATGGCAAATCTGAAAAGGTGACCAGATTGCAGTAGTACAAATTCTGTTTCCAGAAACCACTTTGCCTTGCTTTAATAACTTTTAGATCCATAGGAGAAAAAACAAAGTACTGTTTAAAACATAACCAAATGCAACATAAATTTTGGGCATCATACTTACACAAACTTCAAATTCTTTCCAGTTATGTCATTTGGAATTTCTCCCACTAACCTGTTAAAACTGACATCCCTGTCCAAATCACAATACAAAGATATATATATATATATAGAGAGAGAGAGAGAGAGGAGAGACCGTCAAGGCAGACAACATCGAAGGGTTGAACACGGTGGTAATCGAAGACAGCTTCGAGTTATTCTTCGGTTGATTCGGCCTGTAAAACAGAGAAATCGAAAATCAAGTTCAGAAACCCTAGAAAAAAAAAACAAAACAAAAACAAAAACAGTACTTGGAAGATTGGGGGCCTAGAACTTGAAGTTTCGCACCATTAGGGTAGAAGAAATTGAGGCCGAAGTCGCAATAATCGTCCAGGAAGAAGCAAAGGTGGGAGTTGGGATCGTGTGGGGTTTGAAGGAAGCGGTTCTGATTGTAGAGTTGTTGGGAGGGTTTGAGAGTGTTGGGGTAGCGTAGTGATTGGAGTACGAGGGGGTCGAGGTCGAGGTGAGATTGGGTGAGGTTTGGTGGTCACAGACTCTGTGTATTAGAGAGAGAACAAAAGGTGTAAACAAAACAGGGCGCCAATATTAAATAGGAGCGCTAAATTTGAAATGTCAAATATTTTAGTTCTTTTGGCTACTAAAACAATTCAGTCGTTGAAAATAAATGTTTGGCGACCAAATTTTTTGTTGCCAAAGAAAAAAATAAAATTTTTATTTTTTATTTGGTGACTAAAAATTAAATTAAATAAATTTTCATCTGTGTGAGAGAGAGAATTGGCAAATGTTAATAACTGGCGACTAAAATATTGTTTTAGCCAAAGCTTAATTAACGGCGACTAAAATATTAATCTCCAAAAGTATTAATTTGGCGACTAATTTTTTTTTGGTCAGAAAAAATAAATATACGACGACTATTTTTTTTTTGTCCCGGAAAATAAGTTTTTGGCGACCAAAATTTTGGTCGCAAAAGATAAAAAATAATTTTTTATTTTTCATTCGGTGACTAAATAGTTTTAGTAGCCAAAACTCAATATACGGCGACTAAAATATTTTCAGTCGCTAAAAATAAGTTTTTGGTCGCCAAAAGATAAAAAATAATTTTTTATTTTCCATTCGGTGACTAAATAGTTTTGGTAGCCAAAACTCAATATACGGCGACTAAAACATTTTAGTCGCTGAAAATAAGTTTTTGGCGACCAAAATTTTGGTTGCCAAAAGATAAAAAATAATTTTTTATTTTCCATTCCGCGACTAAATTGTTTTAGTAGCCAAAACTCAATATACGGCGACTAAAATATTTTTTTGTCGCTAAAAATAAGTTTTTGTCGACCAAACTTTTGGTCGCCAATTCAACAGCCAACTTATTTTGATTTTCTGGGACCAACTTAATTTTTGGTCGCCAAAAGGTGACCTTCCGCGACCAAATTTGTAGTTGATCGCCAAAACTATACCACTTTTTACGACCAACTTTAATTTAGGTCGCTAAAATATGACCTTCTGCGACCAACTTATATTTAGTCGCCAAAAACAATGATCATTCGCGACTAACTCATATTTGGTAGCCAAAATGTAACTTTTAGCGACCAATTTTTATATTGGTCCCGAAAAGTGGTCGCTAAAAGTGCAGATTCTTGTAGTGGCACTGTCGAAAATTACAAAAAAAAAAAAAAATATCTCCATACAACTCACAAATTAATTTGCCTCGATAGCTAGAATATCTTCATCCAAAATTTCATATCCCATAATTAGATTTATGGGTTGTTTAGATGTGCCCTTGGTTTGCCAAATATATTCTTAGTAGTAATATTAGGAATCATGAAAAATATATTATGAAATGCATCATAAAGATTTTTCATCCTTTGATTAGTATGTAGTGTTTTATTGTGTGTATAATCCAAAGGTGGAGAATCTTTCATGATCATTTTCATGACATTTTTTTCATGATCCCTAGTATTACTCTATTCGTAGTTGTGATGAGCTAGGCTGGTTATTGTTTATAACTTTGAAATAATCAAAAAAAAAATTCCTATAACAAGAAATGATGTAATTTTAGAAATGAAATGACAAATACAAATATTGTCAAGTCCTATTATTTTTACATGTGCATATATAACGTCAAATCTTATTATGTAAATACCTACCCAACACTAAATAAACTCACTCTTTAATGCCCTATAAATGTACTAATTGAGTATTTGATTTGGTAACAGTATACTATCATTAGGAAAAATGATTAAAACGTCAAATCATCACTCCTAAATTTAATTTTAATGACAGAAAATATTTAAAATGCTAAAACATCACTCCCAAATTTTATTCTAACGACGTAATGAGATCTTTCATATATAAAATTGGTAGTAAATGGGACATTTATTGAAAGCATACTCACCTTCTGGGTTGATTATCTGTTAAAGAAAAATTCAAATTCATTTAAAATTAAAATTATATGATTTCATCATTTAAAAAAAAAAACAAAATAAATAAACAGTTTATATTTAAAATCTGAATGCATACCAAATATATTATTTAATTTCACCAATGTATTGGTTCAAGGGACCATACCTTCTAATTCATCGTATATTGTCAGTGATTGATTAATGATACGTTATTTAGTATTTAAAATTAAATTTTATTAATGTGTGCTCTTAAAAACACATGTTAAAAAAAATTATATATTTTTTATGTTGCTTACTTTTATGTAAAATGTACCATCCTTTTAAGATTTTTAATATGTGCACTGACACTACACATTAATAAAATCCTTTAAAATGTGATAACCAAATTTAATCACGGTGGCAATGCTACAATTAAAAAGACAGATTTTCATGAAAAAAATTCATTTAATGATTTTGGAGCATTCTGCCAATTTATTTATTGGTGATATTTTTCAATAAATTTTTTTAAACAAATAATTATTAAAGTATTGTTATTCAGGCTCAAAAATTAGATTCGCTTTTTAGATGATGTGTTAAGAAAATGATTGATTGATAATTAAATATTATCTAGTTATCAACCAATCATCATGTTGACATATCACTGAATTTAAAAAGTGAGTCTAAAAAATAGATTTGTATATCAACTTATAAGCCATATCCAAGACAACAGATTAGTTAAGAATCTATCTTACGAAGCAGATTTATTTATTAATAAATCATGTTTCAATTTTTAGTAATTAATATATCATTCTAAAAGTATTTATAAAATTTAAATAAAAAATCAACCACTTATAATTTTCACATCATATTTTAATACAAATAAATTTAAATTGAGAAACAAACGCCAAAATATTTTAATCATTTATCATTTTGATAAATTTATTAGCATCATTACTATTACCAAATAATCATTTCAAAACACAAAACATGCATCTAAACCATTTGCCTATTTTCAAGATAAGAAAATACATACAAATAAACTCTGAGTTTTTAAACTTTAAATAAACTAATCTAAAATTTAAAAAAATAAACTTTAAATATACAAATAAACTTTAAAAAAATACATTATCAAGATAAGAAACAAATACATACAAATTTGGGACAATTAAAAAAAAAAAAAAAAAAATCCAAGAGTATGACTCTTGTAACAAAATAAACTCTGAGTTTTTAATTTTGTCAATTTAAATCCTAAAATTTTGATTTTTTTTTCCAATCTAAACCATTTGCCTATTTTCGTTAACCAAAACTGAAAATAAAAGTAGTATTTTAGTCATTAAACTCAATGTATATATACATGGGGTGGCTCTACTTGGACCCTAGGAATTTCGTTGGACACCCTAATTTAATGAAAATTTTTCATTACTAATATGTCTTTATTTAAAATGACTAAAAAGTAATTGATATTGAAAAAAATACAAATCTTAGTGTTTTGGACACCCCATATCATAATCAATCTCAATATTCCCTTCTATGTTTTCTTCTCACTTTTATTTACTTTGCAGCTTTATACTCAACCACATTTCTCTTGAATCTATCATTCTTACATTTTATTTCATATTCAAGTCAACAATAAACAATAAAAAATGTTTCCAAACTTCCTTTTTTTTATTCATAGAGGAGGTATGTTTTCTCTTCATCTTCTATGCTTTCGGTGGTGGAATTTATGGAATTTTCGACACTGAATATCTACACATATTTTATTTTTCAGTATTGAGTATCTGAAAGGAGATGTTGGAAGTAGACGTTCGAAACTGAGTATCCACATATATTTCATTTGTTTGGAACTAAATATTTTAAACCATTTATTATTTTCCGAACTAAATATCTCTGTATATTTCATTTGTTCAGTACTGAATATCCGAATGAAGATGTTGGGACTAATTTATGACGTTCAGAATTAAGTAAAACTGATAGAGAAAGAAGGATTTGCGAGATACCTTAGAATATCAACAGGTTTTGATGGGGGTGGGCTCTAATGGTGGCTGAAAGATTGCTCTATGCAAGAAATATCACTTTAGGGACTATTTTGGCTTTTGGGATGTGTTAAGTATCTCTCCACGCTACTTGAGGATATAATAGATATTATTTGGGTGTGTTCAAAATAATACAATAAATTTCAAATTTTATAATTGGTTGTACAAAGTACTGGGATGTCCAACCAATTTTTTGCAGTACAAATAGAGCCACCCCATAAAATGTCCAAGAATACACAGTTTTCATTGAGTTTAATAATTGAAATATCAATTTTTTCGTAGATTTTACCTAACGACAATTGATTCAAATTAAAAACAACTCAAAAGTTCAGGATTTAAATTGATAAAATTAAAAACTCAAGATTTTTTGTTGTTATAAGGGTCAAACCTTGGAAATAATTTCCCCTAAAAATTTTCGCTCAGGACTTGTGAGTAAATAAGTCTTGTCAATAAAACAATTTGATCATTATCCCTAAATTAGAAGATTACTAACCCAATAATTGTAGTTAATTTGAGTGATATTATTTTTTTAATTGGATATCATGTATGACTAAAATAATTTCTTGGATAAATTACACTCACGTCTTTTTTTTTTTTAACAATTTGAGAAAAATATAGTTAGTCCCAAACTTTTTACATAATTACTCCAGCCTTCCTCGGTGTTTTAATTCACATAAGACTTAGTCTTGTTTCATCAGTAATTCGTGAGTCATATGGATGAAAAGAAAATATCACTTTTTTACTAAAATGTATATTTATCTTTGTTTATTTCAATATCTACTTGCTATTTACATTAATTTTGATTGCTTAATTTTACTAAAAAGGATGTCAGTATTATTTTTACTGCAACCCATTAATATTTATGGACCCTAATTGGGTTGACGATAGCCTTATTTTATTTTTCTTAAAAAACACTTTACCTTCTTGATCTATTAGTTAAAATCATTTTATCTTTCTTAACTAAAAATATTATACTTTATCATATTGAACTATTAATTTTATCCCTTTTAGATATTCACTTTCGTTAATTTTTTGAAAGAAATGGAATTAGAAAGCGGCCTTAAACGGTTACTTTAGAATCTCCCGAAATTATCCTAAGAATATTTTTTTTTCTTGCCCTAAAAGATACAAACAAATAAATAAATAGTCACCAACAATGATTAATTTTTTGAAGAATGAAAATAGAAATTTCAGATTCTCAAGTGCCGATTTTTCTAAGTGTGTTTAAAGTCTAATCTATGCTACCAAACACACAATAACTCATTTTAACAACGCCCTATAAATGAATGAATTTACACGATTTAGTTATTTCTTAAAAATATATTCTGAATTTATTCTATAAGAATAAATCTAATGTTATTCTAATTTGGAGTTGGAGAGATTCATCATCAGTAAAAACTCTCTTTGTAGAGAAAGGATATGAAATTAACAAATTACAATCTTGGCAATTTGACTTCCAAAGGGGATACTTTATTTGCCTCATATAGATATGGCTAAAAAAGAATTGACACTGCTATTATTTAATGGGATGTGGCTTCCCAAGGTCCAATTCAACTCATTATGGGCCTATTTTAGGTCTATTTTACAGTTTTAACATTTCTTCAGTGTATTATTTATAAAAAGTAAATTTAATTATATATCGATAATTATATGTTTGGATTATTTTTGTCTTAAAAAAAATAGACAGTAAATATAATTTTAAAAATAAACTATCCATTTTTTAAAGAAAAATGTAATTCAAATATGTGACTACAACTATCCAACCAAACTAATTTTTTGTATGGATGATTAAGTCGAAAGGCATTAAAAATTGAAGAATAAAGTGAGCTTGAGATGGGCTTATTAATGGGCTAAACTAGACCTCCATTCCAATATTTGGACCTAAGAAGAGTGGAAGGAACCTAAATGCTAATATGTTGTGTTTGGATCTTAGATTTAGATAGAAAAGAGAAAAAGTAAAAGAAAAAACAAAAAGAAGAAGAAAAAAACGGCACTTACAGGCTAGTCCTATTGACTGAACTTATTTACTTATAAGTCCTGTTCATTTTTTTACCTATCAATATTCCTAAAATGCCCTCTCTCGCCTATAAGATCACTGCCCTAGCACCTTATCACTGACGACTACAAGCGATCACCTCCGGTTATCGAACACTAACTCTGACCATTGACGACCATTTCTGAATCCTGACAACCACCACTAACTTCCAGCGACCTCTTTGGCTGCTATCTTTGACTGCCAATTACCATTATTGACCTTCGACAACTTCCTCCAACCTCCAGCAATATTTTTTTGGACAATTTCAATCTCCAATATGTCACTACCACCACCATCTCCTCAGATTTAGTGGCGACAAGAGAAAATGAGAAGAAGAATGATGAAGAGAATGAAGGAGAGGCATGAGAAGTCCTTACTAGAAGTTCTCATCATTTTTCACATTTGCAGATCAACACAAAGAATCAAATATAAGTTTAATGATAAATTTATCACTGACTATTTGTAAAAAAATTATAGAAGGCAAATCTAGTCATCACCAGCATAAATCAACACAAGAACAAAGACATATTCAGTGATATATTTATCATTGATATATTAAATCCTGGTTAGCAGAAGATTTGGTTTGAGAGAAATAAAGAGGGAAGGAAGGAGATAAAGATTGGTGAGATTTGGAGAATCATTGTTGCTTGGACTCATTTGAAGTTAAATTCACCATGGAAACAACTAGATTGGTGTAGATCTAGAACATTTGAGGTCATTGAAAAAATGTTAGATAATTAGGATGATGGAGATAGAGGATAATGGCAGCGATGGCAATGCATTTGCGACGGTGGAGAATAGATCAGTGACTGCGGATGTGGTTTGTGAACAATGGTGGTGGATCGGAGGTGGTGGAGATGGTTGAACGATGGTGGCGGCAAAGGCAACGATAGCCAGTGATGGGTGACGGTAGCGGTGGCGGGTTGATGACCATAGCGACGATGGTGGTGTGGTGATAGTGGCGGTTTGAAGCTTTTTAGAGAAATGGTGTTGAGAGAGAGAGAGAGAGAGAGAGAGAGAGAGAGAGAGATGATGAAGAGGATGAAGAAAAGTTTTCTAGAAAAATGATAGAAAGAGAGAGAAGATAACAGAAAAGAGAAAATTATTGAGAATTAATAATTCAATAAGGGTAATATAGACATTTTAAGACTTAATTGTGCATTTAAAAAGTCAATAAGATTTAATGGTATTTATGTCCACTTAATCGAACTCGCCTGTAATTAACCCAAAAATAAAAAGTTTATGTTTTGTTTATATTTCACTCACATTTTTCTTTTTCTTTTAATTTTTAAATCTCTAGCTAAAATCTATTATCAAAACACAGCCATTAAAAGATTATGCCAATAAGAGTCTATGCGAACGTCATTAGAGACTAAATCTATACAACCATTTTAATGAATTTTTCTCTGTTGATCAAAAAAAAAAAAAAAAAGACTAAATAACTTTTAAAAAAATTAAAATTTCAATATATATTTGAGGAAATATCATTTCCTCCCCTCCCAAACTATCACGTGTTTTTCACGTTGACCCCCATATTTCGATTTATTTCAATTTAGTACCTGAACTTTTCACAAATTGATCAATTAGACCCCTTCCGTCACCTTCCGTCCACAATTGGATGAAATGTGTTGATGTGGAGGGCAAATTGATTTTTAAAGTATAGTTTGGGGGGGCAAATTGATTTTTAATTTGGGCGGTAAATTGATTTTTAAGGTATAGTTCGAGGGGTAAAATGAAATTTTAAATACCATATCAGCACATTTCGTCCAATGGTAGACCGAAGGTGATGACAAGGGTCTAAATGATCAATTTGTGGAAAGTTCAGGTACTAAATTGAAATAAATCGAAATATGGGGGTCAACGTGAAAAACACGTAATAGTTTGGGGGGCAAATGATATTTCCTCTATATATTTTACATATTTTTAGATATTTTAATACAATTTTTATACATACACTCGCTTTCATCCAATAGGAAGTGATTTTGGCCATAGTGTCGGTCGAAAACCAAATCCCATACCCCAATGTCCCACTCACATACTTAATAATGTGTTTGATAGCAAGAAGATGAGACTCTTTAGGACAGGCTTTGTAATGGGCACAAACACCTACACTAAATGCAATGTTAGGCTGATTGGTTGTGAGGTACAAAAGACTCCCTATCATGCTTCTACAAAGAGTAGGATCAACATCAGTACTGGATGAGTCTTTGGAGAGGTAAGCTCATGGAAGTTCTAGCATGTTTGGCCGACTCTAGACCGAACTTAGTCACAGGATTTTTGGCATACTTGGTTCGAGAAACAAACATACCCAAAGGTGACTACTTAATTTGTTGACCCAAGAAAAAAGACAATTCCCCCACCATGCTCATTTCAAACTGATGTGTCATGCAATTCGAGAAATATTTCACAAGAGAATCAGAAGTGGATCCAAACACAATATCATCAACATAAATTTGAGCAACAAGTATATGAGACTTAGTGTGTTTCACAAATAAGGTCTTGTCCACACTACACCTTTGAAAATCATTGTCAATAAGGAAGGTAATAAGTTCTATCATACCAAGCCCGAAGAGCTTGTTTCAACCCATATAAAGCCTTGTCTAACTTGTAGACATGGTTTGGAAATTTTGGGTCCTCAAACCCTTTTGGTTACTTAACATAAGCTTCTTCTTTCAAGTATCCATTTAGAAAGACACTTTTCACATCCATTTGAAACAATTTGAATCCAAGAAAGCATGCAACACCAAGTAAAATGCGAATAGATTTAAGAAGTGCAATAGGGGCAAACGTCTCATCATAGTTAACACCCTCTACTTGTGTGTAGTCTTGAGCAACCAACCTAGCTTTATTTCTAACCACGGTACCATTCTCATCAGATTTATTTTTGAATATTCACTTGGTACCTATCACATTCATGTCTCTAGGTCTGGCAACAAGAGTCCGAACTTTGTTATGTTTAAATTGACCTAATTCTTCATGCATTGCATTGACCCAACTATCATCTAGTAGGACCTCTTTATATTCTTAGTGTGACATTTTGTTTTTGGGTCTACTCGAGCGTGGAATTGTTGCTCCGAACACTTTGTTGCATTTTAGGCATGTCCGCTCGAGCGTGGGATGTCACGCTCGAGCGTGAAATGTTAGCATCCAATAATTACACTATAGCACTGCAAAACTTCTGAGACTTTTCTCTCTCCGCTCGAGCGGGGAAGTTGTCGCTCGAGTGGGACTTCTTGATTGTGTTTGGACGCTCGAGCGTAGGAAGTCACGCTCGAGCGGGGAACGCGTTGGCAGCTTTTTAAACCTGGTGATTCTAGATCTTTCTCTCATTTTTTCTTTGGTTCTATCTAATCTCCTTTTTCTCCTCCCATGAAACCCTAGATCTCCATCATCATGTACCTTTCTTACCATTGAAATCCACCCAAATTTGTTGGTTAGGGACGAAGAACACTTGAAGAATAGCATTATCTTTCGATTGGATTGCGGATTTGCGATAGATTCGTGATGGAGCTCGAATTTTGGCTTGATAGTTGATATAGGGATACTTTTATTCTTGTTATCTCTTCAATCTTGAAGAAATTTCATGGTATTGTGTGTGATTGGGAACTAATTGAAGATTCAATTGAACTAATTGAAGATTCAATTGAACTAATTGAAGATTTTGTTGAACAAAACCCATTTTTCACATAATTACTCTTTTACTTAATATTTTGCTTGGAATCCCTAAATTTCTCTCTCTAATATAAGTGTAGATATGGTTAAGAACTAGATTTGTGACAAGAATTAGAAACCCCAAAAAAATTAGGGAAATCCTAAATTCCCAATTGGTTAGAAAATACTTAAGATAATGGAAATTTCACTTGATTCATGAAATTTGATGAATAACTGGAGAGACGAAAATGTGAATATTGATGTAATTAAGGAAATGGTGACTTGAATGTTATTGTTCTTTGAATAATATGTGATATTTAAATGTGATGATGTGTGATGTTTAATTGTATGTGATATTTAAATGTGATGATGTGTGATGTTTAATTATGGGATTGATATGTGGTATAATTGTTGAACGTGTATGAGTCCAAGTATGAGTCGGGGGTGAGTAAATGTGGTGTTGTGTTGGTACCCGCGCGGGGAGTTAAAAAAGTGCTCAAATGCCCTCTCTAGGCTTATTGCTGGACGAATATGGGAAAATGTTTTTGGGTGTCCACACAGTCCTGCCGTATAATAGCTGGTGAAAGTGGAAAAACGGATAGTTTTCCTTAGGGTGCCCACCTCCTGCCGTATAGTAGCTGGCAAATGTGGGGGTTATTTTTCAGAGTAAAAGAAATGGTTGTTCTCAATTGGACTCATGTGGTGGAATGTATGTGATTTGATTTCATGGTTGTGGATGTTTAATTGTTTAATAGGATGACACTATTTGAATTTATCTGTATTAGATTATAAATGTTCTTGGTGAAATGTGGAATATACTTGCGAAACGAATTTTATTGTGTTATTTTATCACATGGATGCCATAATTTTGTTCAAGGGGTTAGATACCTGGATAAATGTATTTCTACTGGGCATATAGCTCAACCCTAATTTATTTTTCAAGACTTGATGAAGTACAACTTCGTTGATGGGTCGGATCAAGCATTAGCCTTTTTAGGGAAAGTGAAGCCAGGGATAGATTAGTAGTTTTAACATTTGGAATTTTGTAACAGAACTACCTCATGTATTTAGTGATGTTGTACGGCAAGGGGCTTATATTTTGTTATGTCATCTAGTTTAATGAACTGAAAAACGGATTTGGACAACGTGGGAATATATTTATTGAATTGTAATCGATTAACTTTTAGTTCAATGGGAAAGATGACTTATTTTGGATTGATTAATCATGTTATTGTTGCGTACCTTAGCGCATATTTTTAGGGCGTTACAAATTGGTATCAGAGCAACAGGCCAAAATACTTTGGGCACGTGGGAAGTGATGTTAGTCGCAATAGGGTCCTTAGACTAAGATAGATTATATGGATTAACCCAGTGTGTTGTGTGTTTCTATGTGATTATATAGATATGGGGTTAGATTCCTAGGATGTGGCTTTGTCCGTCACATTCATCGAAATCCTATTAGAAAGACACTTGATCACTGTTCTTTCCACTTGGAGGTCCTTGATTGCAATGGAATTAGCTAACATCTAGGGAGGATAACTCATGTGTGTTTTTATGTGCATGTTGAGTACTTGTTTGAATTATTTGGCGTGTTAGAGTATAAAGTTTTCAGGAGGAGTGAGTATGGGGCACTTAGGTGTTGAAAATTGTTATTGAATTTAATCCTTGCCCCTATTTATTATAGATGTCTGGGCACGCTAGAGCACGGGGTAGACCCCAACGGCGTGGCCAGAATATCCCAGCCTAACCTAAGATTCCTCCGAAAGAGGAAGGAGTGAGCCAAAACAATATACCCGCTCCACTGGCCCAAGAAGCTAAGGGGGTATTAGCTAGGGAGATAACGGGGGCTCTACGGGAGTCCATGGAAATATTGAGAGCCGAGCAAGTAACTAGAACCATTGAGGGGGAAACAAGAGCTTCATTTTTGAAAAAAGAGTTCTTTTCGTTCCAACCCTATCGAGTATAGTGGCGAGCTCGACCCAATGAAGGCCGATGAGTGGTTGGAGCAGATAATCAAGTCCTTCGAGATCTTAGACATCCGGGAGAATGAGTTGCGAGTGGCGTTGGAGGCCTACCAAATGAAGGGGGAGGCCGGACAGTGGTGGAAATCTGTTAAACATAGGTTTGATCATACTTGGGAGGCATTCATGCAAGCTTTCCAAGACAAATTTGTAGCGAATTGGGTTCATAGCTACTACAGTTCGGACTCCTATCACGGTTCTGAATCTAATCTCACAAAGTGCAATGTAAGACTGATAAATCACCAAAGAGTCCAAATCCGGCAAATCGTTTTGGAAAATCGATTTTAATCAAAAAATGCCAAACATGGACTGCTTTGCTAGATTTCAGAGTTGCCACCTAAATATTTTATTTTGGGAAATTTAGGAAACCCTGACTCGTGCCTAAAGCCACATGTCCGTCATCACCAAAGTTGTCTCGGCTCGGGAACTTGGGTATGAGAGGGGAAGGTCTTGAAATGAGCACCCCCGCTCGCCCGATCAAAGATCGGCCTCTACTAACATGATATGTTGTTTTTGAAAACACGTGTTCTTATTCTGATTTATTAGATAGCTTACTATGTGATGCGCACAGCATACAAGTATAGACTAAATCGCTCGATTTGGAACAAAACATCTCATGTTTGTTTTTCGAAAATGGTTTGAAAATGCTACTCGCAAGTAGGCTAAAACTCGGATTTACCACCCTCAAGTGGGCTTAAAACATGATTTGCCACAAACAAGTGGGCTTAAAACACACATTTTGATGAATTGTTCTAATTCAAGCAATGAAGCCTTCATCCACAGGCATTCATGTAGTTAATCAAATAAGCAAATAGCCTCATGGCAAGCATGCTATCATGGCAACACTCACACTCATGCAAGGATGCTAAAGTGTAAACACTTACAGTATACTCCGAGCCAAAACAGAAAACTAGTTAGAAATCATGCATGATCCTAGCTATGTCGAAGATGCCTAATGCAACGCATGCAATAATGCAACTAATAGGCTCAACAATCTAAGATAGCATATGAATGCAACACTTGATAACATGCTTTGGAACACGTATTCAAGAAAGTGTATTGAAATACAATGCAATTTGAATGATGCGCCGAGCCCGGTGCATGCAAGACAAATGGATGATGCACGCATGCAAAGCATAAGGTATGCTAATTGAAATATGCCCTAAAACTAACCACTAAAAGCGGATAAATAAAAGGGAGAAAAAAGTGGGGTTGGAAGACATGCACACACACACGCACACTTATTACAACATTTGCCCTCTCGACGGAGGGTCCGAATGAATTAGCTAAGCTAAGCTAATTAACTAATCTAATTAAACTAAATAGACTAACTATTACAAACCAAATGAATAACTAGCAAACTACTCACTAATTATTACAACACTTTAACTAATTAGCAATTAATTAAGTTACAAAACCAACTAAACATGCGAAGTATTTAAACTAAGCTGCTGGAGCTCTGTTTTAAGATGTTGGACATGCATGCATGCATTTGGTTTGTCGCCCTGAAAAGCTATCCGGTTTGCTCTCTTGAGGCTCTGTTTGCAGGGTGTCCTTGAGAACTTTCTGCTGAATCTTATCAAAACAGTGCTGGGGAGTGCACCAGTGGCCTGCCGGCCATGGAAGGTGGCTGCTGGCCACCTACCAGCCAAGAGTGGGCCTCTGCCGGCCAAGGATGGAAGGGTGCCGGCCACCAATGTGGCACTGCCAGCCACTGGTGTGCTGTGACACCATTCTGCAACAGAGCACAAAAATAGAGGAAATTGAGGGTCTCCCTAGGGCATGTACGTACTATGCCATTCCATATCACCTCATAACATCAATGGAGAGGCATCGTTGGATCCAAGACCATCAATCGAGCATCTCAATGCATGATGGCCAAAGATCCAACTTGCACAAATTCAATGAATGCAATGCGAACAAGACTCTAAGACTATGGCCTTATCATGAGAGGTCAAAGGCAATGGAGACAAAGGGGATTGGCTCACTTTCATCACTTTGAGTATGAAGTGGACCAATCCACCTCGTGTTCAACATAACGTCCAGTTGAACACGATACAATACACACAAACAACATGCTATGCAAACAACATGCTAATCTTGGCATGAAACGCAAGACTCTAACACAACATGTTAAGAGACTTAAGCGTCAAAACTAGCGAAGGATACAACACAAGGACCATGCAATACAATGCTTAATGGACTGAACCAGCCCCAAACAATCCTCATGTATGCCAAAATAGTGGCTGAAATGTGATGAAACTTAAGCACAAGAAGCAAGAAAAGCATGCTCAAGTTATGGCTCGCAAACAAGGCACAAAACTCAACTCTCAAACACAATCAAAGAGTGATATATATGAGAGTATGGCAAGGCTATATGCTCTAAAAGAACATGTTAAATGATGTCATATCACATAAACATCGCAAATAAGGCATGCTAGAGGGTTTAAAGCATAAGGCTAGCAAAGGGCTCTACACAAGAGGCATGCAATACATAGCACAAATGACCAAACCAACTATGGACAAACCTCAACCATGCCAAAACCAAGACCAAAACATGCTGAAATGGTAGCCCACAAACTTAGACAAGCATGCATACATATTAGCTTATAAACAAGGCATAAGTCATATCTCTCAAAAGCATTGAAAGAGTAGAACGTGTGGGAGTGTGACTACACTATACACACTGAAATCAAGTAAGAAATAAGGCTAAGGCATGCAATCATCACATTCAAAGCATGCTAGAGATCTCAAACACAAAGCTAGTGAAGCCCAACTACACTATAGCTATACAAAGCTAAGCATATATGACCAAGACCACTTAAAACAGACCTCAAGCATGTTAAATCAGTGGCAAAAATGTGCTGGACCAAAGCTAACACATGCTAGAATAATGAACTAAAGCATGAAGCATGTTAGGCCAACAAGCATGATCGCACGTAAGTACCAAAAGCATGCAAGAGGTGACTAAACCATGCCAAAATAGAGTTATAGCAGGTCTAAAAAGTCATAAAAACATGCTCAAACTAAGCCTCAAAAGGGTAGAAACATATGCTCATTTGATAGGTCAATCAACACAAGCTAGCAAGATATAAAAGGGGGGGGACCACCCCCACCTATTTTAGGTCCCAAAACCCACTTTCCACCACTAAAATTCCTCTGGAATTCAGTGGTGAAAAGGCCAAAACAAGATGGTTTGAAAGGCTTTAAAAGAGAGCACAAAACAAAGCAAAACAAACCACAAAGGGGTAGACCACCCCCAACTCAAACAAGGCCTTAAACAACCATCTTAAACACTTAAAAACAAAAGTTTTTGTAGTTGAAAGCTTGGCCTAAAATAGTATACAAATGTGACCAAATGCTAAAGCAAAACAAAGCCTAAAAGGGGGTAGTCTCTTACCCTTGAAGAACTAAGGCAAGACAGCAACTTCAGCAACAAACTTGGACCAAAACCAATGCCAAGACCTCAAAACAAGCTCCAATGGACTTCAGCTGTAACAACCCTCACTTTGTCTTAGTCATGCTCTCATGCATTAACAGACCATGATTTGTTTTGCTTAAGTGTTGCTTGCATGCTTTGTTCCTTGCTTGGTGTGTTAAGTCGAGGTCATCTTAAGCCTAGGTCACACCTTTGAACCTCGTACACCTAGGACCATCTTGGAACCACTTTGGTTAACCTCCACCTTCACCTGGACATATTGGCCGAGATGTCATCATCTAGGCCGAGGTGTGCATCACCTAGGCCGAGATGTGTATTATCTAGGCCGAGATGTTCTCACCTAGGCGTCCTAGAACTTTGATCCTTGCACCTAGTGATCTTATTCCTGGACTAGTATGACCTAGATCGAGGTGTGGCACATCTAGGCTAAGGTGTGGCACAGCTAGGCCAAGTGTTATCCTTCCTAGCCGAGATCATTGAGACCTTACTTGCCGAAGCCTATGTCTTGATCCGAGGTCCTCGCCTTGTCAGAGTGCCCATGCCACCTTACTTGTTATACACACTTTGTCATACTCTTGTCTTGTCATTTTGGCACCTTTTTGAGGAGATCCAACCAGACGTTGCCACGTGTCCCAGCAGAGGGTTAAGTCAGCTAGCAGTGGAGAAAACATATCATTTGCTATATCTTTGCCCAAGAAGAGAGAGAAGCTCTAGGAAAGAGGAAGAAGTTCTTAAAGTGAGAGAGCTAGATCCCAAGCTTGATCTTCACACATTGAACCGTTAGATCCGTGTTTCGAGGTTAGATTCTTGATCTACTCTTCTTGTTCTTTTATGTTAATCTGATCACATTGCATGATCTAGCATGATTCATGAGCTATGCATCGATTTAAAGTTTGTTTTAGAAAGAGAAAGTGAGGTTTATGTGTTCTTGAAGAAAAATCATGTTTTGATCCGAAAGTTTGTATAAAGATCCATGTTTTCGTGTTTGTTTTCATGAAATCTCCAAGTACGAGTACCCAGGTCCATGTTTTTTAACTCATATCATGAAATCTCAGATTTTGAATAAAGAAGTTATGATTTTAGCATCTATGTTCTTCATGTTCTTCAAGGGAGAAACCCAGATTTCCAGACTTCACTGTTTCCCTAAGTGTGGTCACCGAGACCACTATTGCCTAGACCTCACACCTAGGCCAAGCATTGTATCCCACCTTGGCCTACCTTGTATGAACACTTGTGCCTTAGTCTATCTTGCATGCGCACCTAGGCCTAGAAGACTACACCTCGGCCAAGAGGTGTGTGACCTCGGCCAAGACTCCCTGAGTTCACCTAGCTAGGCCATTTTGGCCGAGATCATCTCTGTGCATCCATCCCGAGACCTGGTTGGTACCCAACATGTTTTCCGAGATGAAAAACAGTGTTTTGACTCCCAGCACATGATTTGCTTTGTTTTGACTTGGTTTTGGAAAGAAATGTCGGGATCATTTTCACTCATGTAAAGCTTGTTTTAAGAATGCATTGCATAACCATCTTTAAGCATTCCTTCTTGTCTTCTTGAAATGCATTCAATGGACCTTGCCATGTATTTGTAGGTCTTGGATTCTTGCCTTAATCCCTACACCCGAAGAGCTATGTGAGTGGTATTTTTAATAAAGCTATGTTACAATGTTTCGATAAAAGCCTTGCTTTGTTTTGTTTTGGAAAAGTATTTGAGCCAGTATGAATGATTATCGATTAGCTTTTGTATCAAGTATTAGCTTTGTTTTGATGACATTCTTGGAAAGTCCTTAGTGCTAGGGGACTATAATGCAACTAGTACCCTTGTTTGAAATATCTCCCTTGCCACCGACGGTCTTATACGAGTGGGTTTGTCTAATTGATTCCGGGTCGATTATTCCTTTGTTTTGTCAGGAATGTCATCCCTTGTATTATATTAATGCTAGTAAGCATCCCTTGAAGCTTTGAAAGACTTGATAGATGAACTTGGTTCATCCCTTGATTTTGTACAAGCTATGATATGTATTGTTTTGATAAAGATCTCGGATATCATTCATTCAAACCTTTATTACTTATATCATTCATTGAGTATCCAAGCTCACCCTGCCCTTTATATATATGTAGGTGATGAGCAATAAGGCGTTGTCGCCTAAGCCTTATTTGGAAGATGTTTTGGATTCATGTTTTGTTAGCATCTTGAAGATTATGCTTCTTAGCTTTTGGTTTATGTCCTTTGTATATGTCGGCTTGAGAAGCCTTTTGATCAAGATGTAATATTTAAGTTTAATTCATTTGTATCCAAGATGTAAAACCATGTTATGTATGTCATTTCATTTGATCTATGCACAGCTCTTATGGACTACTTAGGTTCAAATTTATTGCTTCCGCACATGTAAGCCCCATATGTATACTTTGATTGTGTGTGACTTTGTAAGTTGGCCTTTGGTAATCTCGGATTACTAGCCCTTACGGCACTATTCTACTAGGGGCGGAATGGGGTCGTGACAGATTTGGTATCAGAGCACAAGTTCCTTATAGTATGTTATTCACACACACTTTTAGTCCTAAAGAGCATAGGATTTCCCTTAGAATGATGTTAGGATTACATCATGGCTTGCTACTTGACAGGATGTGCTTCATCTCGGCATGATTATTTGTTACTTGTAGACATGTCTATTTGTTCATTTTGTTTTAAAGTCACATTTTGCATGCTCCTAGCATCATGAGAAGGGGAAGTCCTCCAGTTGGCCGAGATCGATCCGAGGACAGGTTGGACAGATTAGAAAGGTCAGTCGAAGGTTTGGCCCGTGAGTTGAGGCAAATAAGGCAATAGAACACTAGTACTACCTCTACTCAGGCCGAATAGACAAACGGCCGAAATGCAGCTCCACCTCCTCCTCCACCTCCTCCAGTACCACAAGTGCCCCCATAGCCAACCTTGTATGGGGATGACACGATAACTTTGATTAAAGAATTCAAGAAAATGAATCCGCTGAGATTCCAAGGGGGTATAGAGCCGTTGAAAACCGAAGCATGGGTTTTAGAAATGGAGAAGTTGTTCGAGATCTTTCCTAGCACCGACGCTCAGAAGGTGTCATTGGCAGCATTTATATTGGATGACGATGCTCGTAGATGGTGGATGATGGTCCGAGAAGGTAATTCGGGTTTAAATTGGGCCAGATTTTTGGAGCTATTTTATGACAAGCATTTTCCCTTTAGTGTCCGAGATCGCAAGACCACGGAATTCCAGACTTTGACGCAAGGTAACAGAACAGTGGCTGAATATGACTGTGCTTTCACCGAGTTGGCTAGGTATGCACCTCACATGGTCAATAACGAATACAGGAAAGCTAGGAAGTTTGAGAGTGAACTTCGTGGACCGATACAAGATCGGGTTAATATGCTCAACATGCCGACTTACGCCGGGGTATTGGACAAAGCCATCCTGGCAGAAGCTAACTTGAACAGATATCAGAGTTCAGGAGAGAACCAAAGAAAGAGACAAAATTATAACAATCGCCAAGCACAGTTTGATGCCAAGAAGAAAGCGAATGTAGGCAGTTCAAGCAACTCAAGGCAGGAAAGTGGTACTAAGCCGACGTGTTCAAGTTGTGGGAAGCCACATTTTGGAGCTTGTCGATGGGCGTCTGGAGCTTGTTTCGAATGCGGTAAGATGGGTCATCGTGTTAAAGACTGTCCCAAGACCAAGGCTGACGATGCTAAGAAAAACGGGAGTACTTCGGGTTCTGCACTGAAAGGCAATGTGGGGAAAGGGCAGATGAGGCAGGTGTAGACACCCCATTTTTGACCGACCTTAAGACTCAGACGTCACCGGTTGAGCGCTTGGTGATGTTGCATATTGTGCTCGTTCAGAAGTCTCAGAGTCGCGGCCGTGAGCCCTGCCTCCGGACTTCCGAACCCTCTTCTGTGCCTTGCCTCGGTTTGCGAACCAGACTCGGTTTTCTCTGTTTCTTTCCTGAGGGGAGGGAGAGGTCCCGTAGACCATCTCTCAGTGGCCGTGGGCTACATTTCGTGGCCATAGGTCATTTTGCCCATTTCGGAGCCCGGTTCCCGGTTTTCGGAGCCATCAGGCCGTGTGCCTCGGTTTGGGACCGCCTAACCATCTCCGACTGCTTCGGTTTTTGGCATGCATCTCATTTACTCCCTTGTGAGGGACACTGAGGCCTGACAGACCCACTTCGTGGTCGAATGCCACTTTCGGTGCTTAACGGCCTATTTTCGGGACCCCGAACTGCGTGTTTTGGCCCCCGAGCATTCGTTTTGCATAGGTTTTCGTTCATTTTTGGAAGGTACCTCTGTTTTATCACCAGGAAGGTCACTGAAGGGTGGGAGGCCAGCAATTGTCTCAACAACCAGTTATATTCCTTCGGCGCCCTCCGACGCCTGTTTTTCTCACTTCCGAGCCAATGTTGCCCACCCTAGGGCCACCTTCTTCAACTCCAGACCCCATATCAATGTTGTACACACCTGGGAGGACCCTAATATTACATGGCCGGCCATAAATTCAATTTGACCCTTTTGAACCCCTCCTAAAAGTGGCTTGTTCTCTCTCTTGTTTTACATTTTCCAGATTTGAACCACAGGGTTGTGATGAGGGGACATGGGAGGACACCAATATTTGGTGGCCGGCCAGAAAATCCAATTGACCCTTTTGACCCTTGGTCGGCCGGTCATGGGGGGTGGCCGGCCGGCCACCTGCAGCTTTAATAACTGGCCGGCCAGCTTCCTTACAGGGAGTACTTTACAGCTGTGTGCTCTTTTCCCTCCAAAAACTGCATCCGGAGGGAACTTTTTTTGGAGGGAAAATTGATGCCTTTTCCCTCCACTTTTTTCCCTCCATTTCTCCCCCATTCTTGTCCATATAGCTGGCCTCCCAACTCAAGAAAAAGGGTTGGAAAAATTGCTTTGAGGATATACACACATATCTATCTCTATCTCTCTCATTCTCTCAAGTTCCAACCCCATTTCTTCATCACTACCAAGCACCACCACCACCGCTCCATCTCAGCAGCTTGGAGCAGCTTTCCAGAGGCTAAAGGTGCTGCAACTTGGTCCAAGAATCACCAAAAGGGTTGGTCTACAAGGGTAAGTCCATTTTCCCCCTTTTGTAGCTCATTTTTGCCCTTTTGTAGCTCATTTTTGCAACAATTTCTTAGCCTATTTACTTACTGTTTTGGGCTCCGACCCTAACTGAAAGGGTCATTTTTTTGAGCTATTCTTCATGTTTGTTTAAGGGCTCAACCCTGTTTGAGCCCCCCATTTGGTACTTGCTTCAATACCCTCTTGTATGCCATTATTTTGCATGGTGTTTTTAGCATATGTGTAGTCTGTTTTGAGGCCTGATGTAAACTGAAAATAGGCCTATTTTGAGGCCCTCTACAACATTGTAGAAGGGCTCAACCTTTTTTGGGACCTCCATGTATGACTTGCTTCATTGCCCCTCTTTGGTCCCTATTTTTGCATGCTTTGTGAGCTTACCTTGCCTCTATTTTTAGGCCATCGTCAGAACTGAAAGTGGCCATATTTTGACCTTCTTGGCATATTTTATTAAGGGTCTTTGGCTGTTTGGTGAATTCTTTGTATACCTCATGTTATAGCCTCTTGTTGGCCTACTTCTTGCATGGCATTTTTAGCATGTTTGTATATTGTTTTAGGGGTTGTCACCTACTGAAAAACAGCATTTTTTTAGGCCCTCTTCAGTGTTGTAGAAGGGTCTTTTGCCATTTGGGCTTTGCATCTATCACTTGCTTCATTGCTTCCCTTGCGGAGCCATTTTTGTATGCCATTTTTGCCCTACTTGTGATTGCTGTTTTGCCTTGATTTGAACTAAAAAAATGTGAGTTTTGGGGCTACCTTGCTTCTTATTTTTCATGTCATGTTCAAATTATGCATGTATTGTATAGCTACAAGTCATTTCAGATGCCTAGTTTTGCATTTCGGGAGAGATTCCTTGCATCGGGTTTCATTTCGCCTTGTTTCGGGGCTGTTTTGCCCCTCTTTTTGCCACTGATTTTTGCATGTTTGCATGTCATATTCCGTGTCTTTGCCATGTCTCATTAGAGTGGCATTTCGATGCCTGAGGGTCCGTCCTCGGTTTGCGTGCACGCATGCACGCATTTCGAGGTGTATTGTTTTCATCTGATGGCCTCCTATGTGAGTGTGGCTGAGGCTCTCTCATGTTGGTGTAAGCCCATACTGCATTGTGTATGCCATTTTATCCATAGCATTGTGTATGCCCGGTTGTGTATTACCTCGTGCAGCGTGTATGCCATTCCATGACATTGTATATGTTAGGATTGTATCTTAGTTGCATTTCACACATATCATGCATATTGCATCGTGTTCGGGATAGGAGTTAGTCCGGGCACGGGAAACGAGGTACGTTCCGGACTCCAAGTGACGGAACGTGTCTCAATTCCCCAGTCACCGACACTCCGGATTATCCATGACGGAGTTAGGTTTTGTTGTAGTGTTCATGTGCATTCATTCTATATTGAGTTGTGCAATTCGGCTCCTCGGCCATCATGCATCGAGATGCGTGATTGGTGGCACGAGGATCGAGGCATGCATATATTTGTGAAAATACATTGCTATGCCCCTTTCCTGCTCTCTGTTGCAGCATATCAAGAATCAGCAGTCTTCCGAGGCTTGGTGCACTTTTCAAGAAACATTGCAAAACAGAGGCTAATTGGGGCATTCCAGTGGATTTCCGCGCAAAGCAGCCCAAACATGCATCATTCCATCATCCGGAGCAGAATCAAGGCAGTCCCTGGCTTGCATGCCAGTTTTATTTTTCTTAGTTAATTTGTTAATTAATTAGGGATTTGTACATTATTCGGACTGTATTATTTGGACTGTACTATTCTTTCATTTGGGACTGTATTATTCTTTTGGACCCTCTGCGCGAGGGCATAATTGTAATAAGTGTGGGTGAGTGTGATGTATGTCTTCCAACCCCACGTTTTTCTTCCCTTTTATTTACCTGCTTATGATGGTTAGATTAGGGCATGTTCAATTAGCATACAATATGACAGCATGTTTGCATCATTCATCTGTTTTGCACGCACCGGGCTCGGCGCATCATACAAACTGCATTTGTATTTCAATTCCAAATTGAATACATGTTAATTGTAGCATTTCATATGCCATGTTTAGAATAGCCGAGCCTGCTATAGTTGCATCTTTGCATGTGTTGCATTAGGCATTTCTGTATAATTAGGATCATGCATGGATTTCTAATTAGCTTCTGTTTTGGCTTGGAGTACTCGGTGAGTTTTATGCTTTAGCATCCTTGCATACGTGTGAGTGTTGCCATGAATAGCATGCTTACCATGAGGCTATGTGCTTATGTGATATAACTGCCTTGAATGCCTGTAGGTGGAGGTTGGGTTACTTGGATTGGGACAATGCATCGATTGTTTGTTTTAAGCCCACTAGATAGTGGAAAAAATCATGTTTTCTAAGCCCACCCGAGGGTGGCAAATCCACGTCTTAGCCTACCTGCGGGTAGCACCATCAAACCATTTTCAAACAAACAAACATGAAATGTTTTGTTCCAATTCAGGCGACTCAGTCTATACTTGTATGCTGTGCGCATCACATAGTGAATCTAGGCTAATAACCGGAATAAGAACACACAAGGTTTTCAAAAACAGATATCATGGTTAGTAGAGGCCGGTCTTTGGCCGGGCAAGCGGGGGTGCTCACGAAGTGACCTTCCCCAATCGTACCCAAGTTCCCGAGCCGAGGCAACTTTGGTGATGACGGACACGTGGCCTTTGGCACTGAGTCAGGGTTTCCTAAATTTCCCATTATAAAATATTTAGATGGCGACTCTGTATCTGGCAAAGCAGTCCATGTTTGGCACTTCTTTCAAAAATCTGTTTTCTCAAAAACGATTTGCCGGATTTGGACTCTTTGGTTTAAGATTTAGAACCGTGACATTTTGAGTCCTTCGAACTGTAGTGACCCAGTATCGAACCAGAACGGGGGGGAGTCGCACCCTCCCCGGGATGCGTTCGGGGACGTCTACAGCAGGGCAAAGTTTTTGCGTTAGTGCCAGGAGACACTCAATGTGCTGAGACAGTAGTGTCAGGTATACTTCCAATTTGCTCGCAAGATGCATATATATTGATTGATTCGGGTTCCACACATTCATTTGTATCTACTAAGTTTGCCGAGAAATTAAATAGAGAACTAGAACCCCTTGGTTATGTGTTATCTGTGTCTACTCCATCTAGAAGAACTATAACTGTTGCATGCATTTATAGAGCATGTGTTGTTGTGATTGAGAATGTTGAAATATTAGTTGATTTGATGCCGTTGAATATGACTCATTTTGATGTTATATTGGGAATGGATTGGTTAATAGCAAATTATGCATCCATTAATTGTGTTTCCAAAAGTGTCACATTGAAATCCCCAAACCAAGCCGAGGTTACATTTCAGGGTAAAGGAGTAGTATCCCCACCTTACCTGATCTCATCCATGAAAGCTTATAAGTTGATCAAAAAAGGGTGTCAAGGTTATTTGTGTAGTGTACTAAGTAATCTGAATGGAAATGTTGAATTGGCTGATATCCCAGTTGTTAATGAATTCCCCGACGTCTTTCCAAATGATTTGCCTGGCCATTTGGTAGATAGGGAGATAGAATTTACTGTTTATGTTATGTCGGGAACACAACCCATTTCCAAAGCACCCTATAAGATGGCCCCAGCCGAGCTTAAAGAGTTGAAAGTGCAATTACAAGAGTTGTTGAATAAGGGTTTTATTAGGCCGAGCACTTCACCTTGGGGAGTGCCAGTTTTATTTGTTAAGAAAAAGGATGGTGCACTTCGTCTTTGTGTTTATTACCGAGAACTGAACAAGGTAACCATTACGAATATGTATCCATTGCCGAGGATTGATGATTTGTTTGATCAGTTATAGGGAGCACGAGTCTTTTCTAAAATTGATCTTAGGTCGGGCTACCATCAACTCAAGGTTAAAGCCGAGGATGTTGAGAAGATTGCTTTTCGAACAAGGTATGGCCACCATGAGTTCTTGGTGATGCCTTTTGGAGTGACTAATGCTCCTGCAGCATTTATGGATTTGATGAACATAGTCTTTAAGCTATATTTAGACGAGTTTGTAGTTGTCTCCATTGACGATATATTGATCTATTCTAAGAGTAAAGTTGAGCATGAGAATCATTTGAAACTTGCCTTGCAAACTTTGAGAGATAGGAAATTGTATGCTAAGCTTAACAAGTGTGAGTTTTGGCTTTCTAGTATTTCATTTTTGGGTCATGTGATTAATGAAGGGGGTATTTCGGTCGATCCTAGCAAAATTGAAGCCATTGTGAATTGGCCGAGGCCAACTAATGTGTTCGAGGTCCGTAGTTTTCTGGGTTTAGCAGGTTATTATAGAAAGTTTGTGAAGGACTTCTCAAAGATTACAATACCATTGACACAATTGACTCAGAAGGGAGTGACATATGAATGGACCGAGGGTAGAGAATCAGCCTTCCAGGAACTAAAGGCGAGGTTAGTCACAGCACCAGTTCTTGTACTACCGTTAGGTAATGAGGAATTTCAGATTTATAGTGATGCTTCACATAAGGGTTTGGGTTGTGTATTAATGCAAGGGGGTAAGGTTATAGCATATGCATCTCGCCAGTTGAAGCCCCATGAAAAGAATTATCCTACCCATGATTTAGAACTAGCAGCCATAATATTTGCTTTGAAAATTTGGCATCACTACTTGTATGGAGCTTCTTGCCAAGTTTTCACAGATCACAAGAGCCTAAAGTACTTGTTCACTCAAAAGAAGTTGACTATGAGGCAAAGAAGATGGCTTGAGTTATTGAAAGACTACGACATGCAGATTCAGTATCATCCAGGTAAGGCAAACTCAGTGGCCGACGCGTTGAGCAGGAAGTTAGTTGGGAACTTGGCATGTTTGACAATGATTTCAGTGGAGCCAACTATTATTGAGGAAGGAAAGACAAGACAGATGGAGGATGAATTCTTCAAGAAGGTAGTTGATGATATTATCACAAAGCTGAGACTGGGATACACCATTGAAAATCAAGTACTTAAGTTTGAGGGAAGATTGTGCATGGCCGACATCCCAGAGTTGAAAAGGAAGATTTTGCAGGAAGCCCATAGTTCCAGATTTGCTGTTCATCCAGGAAACACCAAAATGTACCAAGATGTGAAGCAAACCTTTTGGTGGCCAAATATGAAAAGAGAAATAGCCGAGTTTGTATCCCAGTGTTTATTTTGCCAACAAGTGAAAGTAGAACATCAAAGGCCAGCAGGACTTCTTCAACCTTTGCCAATTCCCGAGTGAAAATGGGAACATATCTCCATGGATTTTGTTGTAGGTTTGCCGAGGACACAAAAAGGTATGGATTTGATTTGGGTTATAGTTGATAGATTAACTAAGTCAGCACACTTCTTGCCTGTTAAAACTACCTTTAATGCCAATCGACTTGCTTTGTTGTATATGAATGAGATTGTTAGACTACATGGAGTGCCGATGTCTATTGTGTCAGATCGAGATCCGAAATTTGTTTCTAGGTTCTGGCAGAGTTTACAGAGAGACTTGGGAACCAAGTTGAGATTTAGCACAGCATTTCATCCTCAGACCGATGGGCAAACAGAGAGAACAATTCAGACACTTGAAGATATGCTCAGGTTATGTGTATTGGACTTCAAGGGAGGTTGGGAATTGCATTTGCCATTAGTAGAATTTGCTTACAACAACAGTTTTCAGGCTACCATTGGCATGGCGCCGTATGAAGCTTTGTATGGGAGGAAATGCAGATCGCTGACATGTTGGACTGAAGCAGGCGATAAAGCCTTGATTGGTCCCGAGTTAATTCAAGTGACAACCGAGAAGATTAAGCTTATCCAGTAAAGAATCAGAATAGCTCAGAGCCGACAAAAGAGTTATGCCGACCAGAGAAGAATAAAGCTAGAGTTTGAAGTTGGGGATCATGTCTTCCTGAAAGTTTCACCGATGAAAAGAGTTTCAAGATTTGGGAAGAAAGGTAAGTTAGCACCTCGTTACATTAGGCCATTTGAGATTCTTGAGAGAGTTAACCCCGTTGCTTACAGACTTGCTTTGCCGCAAAAATTAAGTCAAGCCCACAATGTGTTTCACATTTCGATGTTGAGGAAGGGATCCACTACATGTGATTGATCATTTCGGGATTGTGATTAATGAAGATTTAGGTTATGAGGAGAAGCCGATACAGATTCTTGATAGGCAAGTGAAACAGTTGAGGAACAAGTTGATACCGATGGTGAAAGTTGAATGGAAGGAGCATTATGGCAAGGATGCTACATGGGAAATGGAAGAAGAAATGAAAATCCGACATCCGGAGTTGTTTTTGGGACAAGGTAACTCAAGTTTGGGGACCAAACTTCTTTAAGGGGGGTAGGATGTAACAACCCTCACTTTGTCTTAGTCATGCTCACATGCATTTACATGATTTTGTCTTGTTAAGCTTGCATTTACAGACTTTGATTTGTTTTACCTAAGTGTTGGTTGCTGTAGACACCCCATTTTTGACCGTCCTCAAGACTTGGACGTCATCGTTTGAACACTCGATGATTATCCATGCTCGTGTTCGTTCTGAGTTCCCGAAGGTCTCAGCTGCGCACCTTGCCTTAGGATCTCTCAACTTATTTGTTTTGTGCTTGGTTGTGGACCAAGGACTTGTGGTTTTGCTCCTGAGGGAAGAGGGTGGCTTTTTGGCCATTCCTACAACCCATCGGCTAAGGCCTTGTGCCATCGGCCTTGTTTTCTTGCTATCAGCCATAAGTGTTGGCCGATCAGCACTCTTTTTGGTCGATCAGCACTCTTTTTGGTCGATCGGCCATATTTCTTGGCCGAGACCTTTCCACCTGCTTTTGCAGATATTTTTGTGCCAACTGTGACAGCTGGTGAGCACAATTCTCATCCTCCATACACGTGTATGGAGGGATTGAATCAAGACTCAAGCTTGTTCAACAAGCTTTGAGAATTGATTTTCTATAAGAAAGGAGGCCCCTCTCTCCCTTTCCAGAGGTTCTAAAATCTTGATATACAAAACATATATCACTCTCTCTCTATAGTTTACCTCTCTCTCTTTATTTGCTTTTGTTTGAGCTCAAAAGTGTAAAATCTTCATACTATTGCACACAAACACCTACTAGAACACCATCCTTTTGTTGCTGAGGTACTTAGGAGTTGGTGTTAGTGTTTTTGGGTTGGTTTGAACTCAGAAAAGCTGTTGTAATTGTGTTCTCGAAGGTGTTCTTCAAGGGTGAGAAACTAACCTTTTAATCCCTTGTTTTGGCTTAAGCTTTTAGACCTATTTGCATGCTGATTTAAGCTTAACTTTCTACTGTAAAAAGTTCTGATTTTTCATGCTTGTGATGTTTGTTTAAGGTCACTTTTGTGTTGGGGGTAGTCTACCCCCTCTTAGGCCTTGTTTGGCCTTGTTTTGAACCATCCTTTTAAGCTATTGGGACCACCTTGTTTGGGCCTTCTCACCACTAAAATCCAGAGGATTTTCAGTGGTGGAAAAGTAGTTTTGAGATCCCAAATAGGAGAGGGTCATCCCCTCTCCTTGTGTTTTTGTATGCTAGTATAAATGGCTCATAATAGTAGCATGTTTTGGTTCCATTTCAGCAACTTTTTGGTGTTATTTTAGCATGCTTCAACTCTGCTTTAAGTTGGTTTGATAGCATCTTGCATGCTTCACATACTTGCAGAGTAATCTTGCATGCTAGCATAACATGCATCATGTGTTTGGACCATCATTCTTGCATGTTTTGGCTCAACTCAAAGAAACTTTCCCTCATGTTTTACCATGCTTGAGCTCTATTTGATATTGTTTTAGTGATGCATGCATTGTTTTGTATAGCCATGGTTCAATCTAGCTTGTTAGCTTTGTGTATCAAGTCCACTAGCATGCATTGCTTAGACTATTCTCATGATTTGGCATCATTTGAAATGTTATTTGAGTGCATTTTTCATGGTCATACACTTGCCTTTGTCACTCTTTTAATGCTTAGGAGGTTTGGTGTTTTATGCCTTAAGAGTGGGTCATTATGCATGCCTCTATGCTTAGGCCTTCGGGCTATCATTTCAATGTATTTTTGGTCTTGTTTTACCATGATGCATCTCTGATTTTTGTTGTCAAAGTCATGCCATGCTTGGTTTTGATAGGTGTAGTGCAATCCCCTTTGTTGGCCTTACTTGCATCATGTCTTATGCCTCTCATGTTGACTTGTTTTGGCTTTGGTCCATGCATGTTTTAGACTCACTTTGGTATGCTTTAGGACTATTTTGGTTTGCTTAGGCCATTTGCTTCATGTTTTGCATAGCCTTAGTGCAAGTGCCTATGCTAGCTTCAAGCTTTGAGCTTTCTTGCATGCCATACTTGCATTGTTTGGTTGATTTGGCATCATTCCATGCATGATTTCAGAGCTTAGAGTGTTGTTACACTTCCACTTTTGTCACTCTTTGAGCACTCTTGAGAGTTGTGCTCTTATGCCTAGGTGATAGGCCATTACATGTGCATGCTTTGTTTTGCATTTCATGTCATCATTTCATCATTTTGGCCACTGATTTGGGCATAATTGAGGTCTGTCCATTTTAGTTTAAGTCCATTTTGCATGTTGTTGCATGCTTGGTACATTGCATGTTGTCGCATGCTTGTTGCATTGCATGATTCTTGCATGTTGTTTACATGTTTAGGTTGCATTACATGGTGCTTGCATGCTCATGTTACATTACATTGTTTGCATGTCATTAGCTTTGTTAAGTTATGCTTGCATTGCATTGCATTTGGCATGCTCATGTTGCATTGCATTGTATCTCCATGTTGCATGCATTGCATTGTGTTTGGTTTGGGTGTTAAGCCAAACATGAGGAACGAGGGACGTTTCATACTTAAAGTGATGAAATGTGCCTCAATTCTCGGTCGCTGACACTCTTGATCAAACATGATAGAGTTTAAGGCACTTATGTGTTTTTGTATATTCATTCCATATTGATTTGTGCAACTTGGCCTCTTTGGCCATCATGCATTGAAATACGTGATTGATGGCTCGAGAGACGAGCACTACACACCTTTGAGCCTTAGACATGATAAGGGATGTAGTTGCACAACATTTTCTTCCAAATACATTGCAATGCCTCTGTTTGTGCTCTGTTACAGCAAAAAGGAGAGTTTGTAGGAACAGATGGCCGATCGGCTATCTGGTGTGCCGATCGGCTAACAATATTTGGCCGATAGCCTCAAAATTAGTCAATGACCATTATCCACTGGCCGATGGCCACCCCTCTTAGCCGATAACCTCTCAGAGTGTCCATGAGGTGGTTCAGAAGCATCACAGAAGTTGGCAAAATTTTCAGAGGTGTAGAAGTGTGCAAACATAGGTAACATGAGGCATGGCAACGGATTTCCGAGCGAAGCCGACCGAGCATGCATCTCTTCTTCGCCCGCGAGGCCATTTCACTGCTGTTGATTAGTTTGAATGATTAATTATTTGATTTGTTGTGTAATATTTAAACTAGCTAATTTGTTTAATTAGTTAACGTGTTGTAATAATTAGCTTAGTGTTAGCTAGTTATTCATTTTGATTATGTAATAATTAGTCTAATTAGATTATTAGATTAGTTAGAATAGCTTAGCCTAGCTAGCTTGTATTATTCATTCGGACCCTCCGTCGAGAGGGCACAACTGTTGTAATAAGTGTGCGTGTGTGTGATGTATGTCTTCCAACCCCTATTTCTTTCTCCCTTTTACTTAACCGCTTACGATGGTTAGTTTTAGGGCATATTTTGGATTAGCATCCTTATGCTTCGCATGCGTGCATCATTCATCTGTATTGCATGCACCGGGCTTGGCGCATCATTCAAACTGCATTGTATTTCAATACATTTACTTGAATACGTGTTTAACAGCATGTTACCAAGTGTTGCATTCATATGCCATCTTAGATAGCCGAGCCTATTTTTTTTAGTTGCATTTTTGCATGTGTTGCATTAGGCATCTAGCATAGTTAGGATTCATGCATGATTTCTAATTAGCTTCTTTCTTTGGCTCGAAGTATACTGTGAGTATTTTCGCTTTAGCATCCTTGCATGAGTGTAAGTGTTGCCATGATGGCATGCTTGCCATGAGGCTAACTGCTTAAATGATTAACTGCATGAATGCCTGTGGATGAAGGTTGGATTGCTTGAATTGGAACAATTCATCGAAATGCGAGTTTTAGGTCCGGCTGGAGCACTCTCTGCGGCCGGTATCTGGAATGGGGCCTGAAAAGAACAATTGGCGAACTCATCAGTTATGCTATGCAAAGTCGAGTATGAATATCGAATACAGTGTATGAGTACAATGTGTGAATGCTGTGAGCAATGTATGAATGCTGTGAGCAGTGTATAAATGTCGTGAGCAGTGTATGGATGCCATGAGTAATGCTGTGAGCAGTATATGAGTTACAGTGTATCAGTGCCGTGAGTGGTATGCGAGTGCAGTGTATCAAACGCTGTATTGATAATGTGATGTATCAGATTATGTATGGAACAGAATGTCCAAGGTTTTCGGGGCTGAGTTTGAAGGAACTTATCGGGATATTGTAAATGCTGAGCAGGTCCATGTTCCTCTACAACATCCCCATCACTGAGGCCGTCAGCTCCAAGGCCTGTCCAGTATACTCGATGGAAGCCCACAAAGTGTTGAAGTAATTAGTATTCTACGGGATATTAAATGAAATGAAATGACTGTATAGAATGCAAAGTATAGCACATACCGGGGTCGAACTGCGAACTCCGACGAGCTCATGATCAGCCGGAAGAGGAGCAATGGGTATCTGATAAGTCTCCCCACCCTGTCCTCAGCAAATCATGGTGGTGGGCAGGTCTGGCCACTCAACTTTGCGTCCCCTCCAAAACCCACTCCTGTCACGGGCCTGAGTCGCCCTCGGTACTCCTGTTCCCTCTACTGGCGCTGCAGGCCTCTCCCTCTCGACTCGGTGAGCACTGGCCAGAGGTCGCATCAGATGTGTCTGAATAAAGTCGGTGTAGTCGCCCTCCTCTTTGAAGAAGTCAGAATCCCAACCGATCGTGTAATTGATCATCTCCTGCGGGGTGTATCTCACTGTATGCCTCATATGCGAAGGAGGCGGCGTCGGGACTATCTGCTCTGGTAAGTCAAGGGTCTGACGCATGAAGCACTCTCCCAAGTACCAAGCCCGGCAGACCGGACCCTCCAGCAAAACCCTGAACCAGGCAGTCTCCCGAGCACCCGCATATTGATTTGTCACTACCTCAGGCAACGCGGCCCAGGACTGCCAAGTGATCTGTAAATGACAGGATATACAGTTTGTTATCTGTTATTGAAAGTACAATGTAAAGCGAAGCTTAAATAAACTGTAATGTTTGAAATACCTTTGCGGCGGTAATGGTGTCGAAGTATCTGCGGAAGAACAGGAAAGACTCCCGCAGCCTCCATGCGCACCTCACATCGAATCAGTAGAATATCGGACAGCAAGGGGCATCTCTACCTCTGGCTCTAGAGCAAGCCTCGGAAAGTAGGCATACACCCACAACTACAGAGTGTAACAGGGAAACAATGAGTATGCTTATCAGTAAGGCAGTATGCAGATAAAGCAGAAGCCAGAGAACGGTGTGCAGTGTGTGCAGTGTACAGCCAGTGTAAAGCAGGTTGCGTGTGTGCAGTGTGTGCAGTGTACAGCCAGTGTAAAGCAGATTACATGTATGCAGTGTGTGTGGTGTACAGATAGTGTAAGGCAAAACTGTAAAACAAAAAGGGAAAATATACCTCTTAGGCTCGCCAGTAGCCTCCCAGCAGATGTTCGCTGTGGCGAGAGGAGGAGCTCATGTATCCGTAGAGCGTGGCTAGACCTGCACCACCCCAGTCATAGCGTCAGATCTTAGTCACGTCCACCAATGCGCTCAGCAGATAGAGGGCAACGGTGTTCGCCTGGTCGGCGAAAAGAGTGGTGCCCAGCAAGAACATGAGGAAACCTCGGGCATACTGCTCCACCTCATCGCGGGTCATCAGTGCCTGCACTCTGATATGGTCCTCGAACCAGGAATACCTGACGAACCTTGGCTGAGAGAGAGGTGGCCTAGTGCCAAGCAAGAACATCTGGGCAGCGTTCTACTCGTCCATATCAGTGTCGAAGGGGATCGGATCACCCCCTATTCCAATGCCAGTGAGCATGGAGAAGTCGAAGGGAGTCATCGTCATCTCCCCCGTTACAGAAAGATGGAAGGAATCGGTGGTGTCCTACCACCTCTGCACCAGTACGCCAAGAAGGGGCCTACTCGCAGTGAGGCGTGAGAGTCCCATGTAGAAAATCCTGAAGCTGGCCTCATCAACGATGTGGCAAACCTCGTCAGGCAACTCCATGTACCAACCTCGGACAATGGTGTTCCCATACCCCCGGAAGGCATGGGAATCTCCCTGTGTTTAAAGACAAACAAATATGAAGCAGTGTCCGAAACGCAGTGTTTAAAAGTATTCAGAATTGATAAAAATGTAGCGTGTGTGCATGTGTTCGAGTTGACACAGATATCATGTATGATTATGCTCAGGTGAACTAGACACGTGATGTATCAGTGTGTTTGGGTTATTTAGTTAAAGAACAGTATCGGCCATCAAAGATATCTGACCTACATTGTAGAAAGTAAAGAGGAAGGGTATACCTCAGTGGCGCCGTAAGAAAGATGCGGCTCCGGCTCGGGCAGCAGGAGGTCCTCTGGAGCGCCTTGCGCGAAGCTCCTGAACTGACGGATGCTATCGGGAGGCAGTACATGTATCGCGGGCCGGTATGTTGCCAGGTCGAATGGTCGAACACGGAGTGGCAGGAGCTCGACCTCAGGATCCATATCCATCTCTGGGAGAGTCCCACCCCGTGGAATATCGTCCGCCATCTCGAGAAGAGTGCAAAAATGGTCGAGGGTGTGGAAAGTGGGCAAAAATGCAAAAAGTCAACCCCGAGGGGTGAAAAACGGAGGAAAATGACAAGGCTCGGAAAAGGGCACGGAAAGCAAGGTAAACTCAGGGGAAACAAGCCCCAAGTGGTGGAAATCGAGAAGGAGACACCAAAATCACTTTCTAATCAGTTCAACGTGTGTAAAACAACGAGGTTTTCACGAATCGGAAGTTGCAGGAGGCTCGAAAACAAAGGAAAAGCTTGGATCTAAGGGCGGGAAATGACCTAGAGAGAGAGAGCAAGGATTTTCGGCTAAGAGGAAGTGAGAATATAGGGTTTGGAACCCTATATTTAAAGACCTGAAGCAAATTGTCAAAATTGCCCCGAATCTGCCACTTTTGGCCGATCGGGCAAATTGTTAGCCGATCGGCTAAATTATTGGCCGATGATCTCCTTTTGTGGCCGATGGCTTCCCCTTGTGGTCGATGCACCTCCAATGCCCTTGTTTGGGTCAGTTCTGTTGATTGGTACCCTAATCTCTCAAGAAAGGGCAAGAAAGTACACTTATGAAGCTTAAGCGGCCTTCGTGGTGGCCTCGAACTGTGTCTTCCGTGTGCGGTGCTCGGTACGTGCGAGTTGTATCCTTTTTCGTATCCTTTTTGTATATTGCAAGATTCAAGAATTGCTCATGAATTGCTTTTGAATATCTTGCCTTATGAGTGTTTCGTCATGCTTGTAAGGCGTGCATTTGTTGTACGTCTTTTCACTCTTGCATTGAGCATGCCTCATCTTGCTTTGAAGTTGCATTTCAACATCGTGAATAACCTTTACCATGCTTACGTTGAATATGTGCCTCTTTTTCTTGTTGCATTGCTATACACATTGTATGCGTTGTCGCGCATGCTTTACTTACATGTGTTTATGCCTTTCCTACATTGCTATACACATTGTATGCATTGTCACGCATGCTTTACTTACATGTGTATATGCTTTTCCTGCATTGTTACACACATTGCTTGCGTTGTCGCGCATGCTTTACTTACATGTGTTTATGTCTTTCCTGCATTGTTACACACATTGCTTGCGTTGTCGCACATGCTTTACTTACATGTGTTTATGCCTTTCCTACATTGTTATACACATTGCTTGCGTTGTTACGCATGCTTTACTTACAAGTGTTTATGCACTTGGCTTGCATTGTCGCGCATGCCTTTCTTGCATTGTTATATACATTGCTTGCGTTGTCGCGCATGCTTTACTTACATGTGTTTATGCACCTTGGCTTGCATTGTCGCGCATGCCCCTCTCTCACATTGTTATGCACATTGCTTGCGTTGTCACGCATGTTTTACTTACATATGTTTATGCACTTGGCTTGCGTTGTCGTGCATGCCTTTCTTGCATTGTTATGCACTTGGCTTGTGTTGTTGCGCATGCCTTTCTTGCACTGTTATACACCTTTTTATCCGCGTTGTCACGCACACTTAGGTTGCATTGTCATACACCCCCTTACTTGCGTTGTCACGCATGTTTTACTTGCATTATCATGCTTACTTCAGTTGCATTGTTATGCACCCATTGCTTGCGTTGTCGTGCATGTTCTACTTGCATTGTTATGCTCGTTCTAGTTGCATTGTTGTGCATCTTTTCACTCGCATTGCTATGCACCTTCTCACTCGCATTGTATATGCATGTGTTTATCTCATATTAGACTGATTTCTAGATCGAACGTTGAACATGTGTTTCTACTATATTGTACCTGTTGAATTTCTTTCTTTTCCAGGCACTTATGTGTTTTTGTACATTCATTCCATATTGATGTGTGCAACTTGGCCTCTTTGGCCATCATGCATCGAAATACGTGATTGATGGCTCGAGAGCTGAGTACTACACACCTTTGAGCCTTAAACATGATAAGGGGTGTAGTTGCACAACATTTTCTTGCAAATACATTGCCACGCCTCTGTTTGTGCTCTGTTGCAGCAAAAAGGAGAGTTTGCAGGAACAGATGGCCGATCGGCTATCTGGTGTGCCGATCGGCTAACAATATTTGGCCGATAGCCTCAAAATTGGTTGATGACCATTATCCACTGGTCGATGCCCACCCCTCTTAGCCGATGACCTCTCAGAGTGTCCATGAGGTGTTTCAGAAGCATCACAGAAGTTGGCATAATTTTCAGAGGTGCAGAAGTGTGCAAACATAGGTAACATGAGGCATGGCAACGGATTTCCGAGCGAAGCCGACCGAGCATGCATCTCTTCTTCGCCCGCGAGGCCATTTCACTGCTATTGATTAGTTTGAATGATTAATTATTTGATTTGTTGTGTAATATTTAAACTAGCTAATTTGTTTAATTAGTTAACGTGTTGTAATAATTAGCTTAGTGTTAGTTAGTTATTCATTTTGATTATGTAATAATTAGTCTAATTAGATTATTAGATTAGTTAGAATAGCTTAGCCTAGCTAGCTTGTATTATTCATTCGGACCCTCCGTCGAGAGGGCACAACTATTGTAATAAGTGTGCGTGTGTGTGATGCATGTCTTCCAACCCCCATTTCTTTCTCCCTTTTACTTAACCGCTTACGATGGTTAGTTTTAGGGCATATTTTGGATTAGCATCCTTATGCTTCGCATGCATGCATCATTCATCTGTATTGCATGCACCAGGCTCGGTGCATCATTCAAACTGCATTGTATTTCAATACATTTACTTGAATACGTGTTTAACAGCATGTTACCAAGTGTTGCATTCATATGCCATCTTAGATAGCCGAGCCTATTTTTTTTAGTTGCATTTTTGCATGTGTTGCATTAGGCATCTAGCATAGTTAGGATTCATGCATGATTTCTAATTAGCTTCTTTCTTTGGCTCGGAGTATACTGTGAGTATTTTCACTGTAGCATCCTTGCATGAGTGTAAGTGTTGCCATGATAGCATGCTTGCCATGAGGCTAACTGCTTAAATGATTAACTGCATGAATGCCTATGGATGAAGGTTGGATTGCTTGAATTGGAACAATTCATCAAAATGCGAGTTTTAAGCTCACTTGAGAGTGGCAAATCACTACGTTTTCTAAAGCCCACTTGAGGGTGGCAAAATCCACGTCTTAGCCTACTTACGAGTAGCACCTTCAAACTATTTTCAAACAAACATGAGATGTTTTGTTCTAATTTGGCCGATCTAGTCTATACTTGTATGTTGTGCGTATCACATAGTAATGATAGATTAATAATCGGAATAAGAACGCATGTGTTTTCAAAAACAACATATCATGTTAGTAAAGGTCGATCCTTTGATCGGGCGAGCGGGGGTGTTCATTGCATGACCTTCCCTTCTCGTACCCAAGTTCCAGAGTCGAGGCAACTTTGGTGATGACGGACACGTGGCCTTAGGAACTAGTTAGGGTTTCCTAAATTTTCCAAAAATAAAATATGTAGGTGGCGACTCTGTATCTGGGAAAGCAGTCCATGTTTGGCACTTCTTTATAAAAATCAGTTTTCCAAAACGATTTGTCGGATTTGGACTCTTTGGTGACTTATCGGTCTTGCATCGTACTTTGCGAGATTAGATTCAGAACTGTGACATTGAATCTGAACTGTAGTAGCTTAAGAACAAAACGGATTTCACGCCTTCACATACAGAGCCAGGACGTTTGGGCACGTCTGCACTTGCATGCTTTGTTCCTTGCTTGGTGTGTTAAGCCGAGGTCATCTTAAGCCTAGGTCACACCTTTGAACCTCTTACAACTAGGACCATCTTGGAACCACTTTGGTTGACCTCCACCTTCACCCGGGCATATTGGCCGAGATGTCATCATCTAGGCTGAGGTGTGCATCACCTAGGCTGAGATGTGTATCATCTAGGCCGAGATGTTCTCACCTAGGCGTCCTAGATCTTTGATCCTTGCACCTAGTGATCTTGTTCCTGGACTGGTATGACCTAGACCGAGGTGTGGCACAGCTAGGCCAAGTATTATCCTTCCTAGCCGAGATCATTGAGACCTTACTTGCCGAAGCCTATGTCTTGATCCGAGGACTTCGCCTTGTCAGCGTGCCCATGCCACCTTACTTGTTATACACACTTTGTCATACTCCTGTCTTGTCATTCTGGCACATTTTTTAGGAGATCCAATCAAACATTGCCACGTGTCCCAGCAGAGGGTTAAGTCAGCTAGCAGTAGAGAAAACATATAATTTGCTATATCTTTGCCCTAGAAGAGAGAGAAGCTCTAGGAAATAGGAAGAAGTTCTTTGAGTGAGAGAGCTAGATCCCAAGCTTGATCTTCACACATTGAACTGTTAGATCCGTGTTTTGAGGTTAGATTCTTGATCTACTCTTGTTGTTCTTTATGTTAATCTGATCACATTGCATGATCTAGCATGATTCATGAGCCATGCATCGATTTAAAGTTTGTTTTGGAAAGAGAAAGTGATGTTCATGTGTTCTTGAAGAAAAACCATGTTTTGATCTGAAAGTTTGTATCAAGATCCATGTTTTCGTGTTTGTTTTCATGAAATATCTAGGTACGAGTACCCAAGTCCATGTTTTTGAACTCATATCATGAAATCTCAGATTTTGAATAAAGAAGTTATGATTTTAGCATCTATGTTCTTCATGTTCTTCAAGGAAGAAACCCAGATTTCCATATTTCACTGTTTTCCTAAGTGTGGTCACCGAGACCACTGTTGCCTAGACCTCACACCTAGGCCAAGCATCATATCTCACCTCAGCCTACCTTGCATGAACACTTGCGCCTTAGTCTATCTTGCATGCGCACCAAGGCCTAGGAGACCACACCTCGGCCAAGAGGTGTGTGACCTCGGCCAAGACTCCCTGAGTTCACCTAGCTAGGCCATTTTGGCTGAGATCATCTCTGTGCATCCATCCTGAGAACTAGTTGGTACCCAGCATGTTTTCTAAGATGAAAAACAGTGTTTTGACTCCCAGCACATGATTTGCTTTGTTTTGACTTGGTTTTGGAAAGAAATGTCGGGATCATTTTCACTCATGTAAAGCTTGTTTTAAGAATGTATTGCATAACCATCTTTAAGCATTCCTTCTTGTCTTCTTGAAATGCATTCAATGGACCTTGCCATGTATTTGTAGGTCTTGGATTCTTGCCTTAATCCCTACACCCGAAGAGCTATGTGAGTGGTATTTTTAATAAAGCTATGTTACAATGTTTCGATAAAAGCCTTGCTTTGTTTTGTTTTAGAAAAGTATTTGAGCAAGTATGAATGATTATCGATTAGCTTTTGTATCAAGTATTAGCTTTGTTTTGATGACATTCTTGGAAAGTCCTTAGTGCTAGGGGACTATAATGCAACTAGTACCCTTGTTTGAAATATCTCCCTTGCCACCGACGGTCTTGTACGAGTGGGTTTGTCTAATTGATTCCGGGTCAATTATTCCTTTGTTTTGTCAGGAATGTCATCCCTTGTATTATATTAATGCTAGTAAGCATCCCTTGAAGCTTTGAAAGACTTGATAGATGAACTTGGTTCATCCCTTGATTTTGTACAAGCTATGATATGTATTGTTTTGATAAAGATCTCAGATATCATTCATTCAAACCTTTATTACTTATATCATTCATTGAGTATCCAAGCTCACCCTGCCCTTTATATATATGTAGGTGATGAGCAATAAGGCGTTGTCGCCTAAGCCTTATTTGGAAGATGTTTTGGATTCATGTTTTGTTAGAATCTTGAAGATTATGCTTCTTAGCTTTTGGTTTATGTCCTTTGTATATGTCGGCTTGAGAAGCCTTTTGATCAAGATGTAATATTTAAGTTTAATTCATTTGTATCCAAGATGTAAAACCATGTTATGTATGTCATTTCATTTGATCTATGCATAGCTCTTATGGACTACTTAGGTTCAAATTTATTGCTTCCGCATATGTAAGCCCCATATGTATACTCTGATTGTGTGTGACTTTGTAAGTTGGCCTTTGGTAATCTCAGATTACTGGCCCTTACGGCATCATTCTATTAGGGGCGGAATGGGGTCGTGACATCAGCTCCAAAATGAAGGTGTTTGAGTAGGTGTTTGTGTGCAAAAGTGTGAAGAAACAACACTTTAAGGCTCAATAGAGAGAGAGAGAGAGAGGGAATTTTAGAGAGAGAGAGAGAGAATTTTGTCTCTAAATTTTCTGAACCTCTGGAGAGGGAGAGGGGCCTCTCCTTATATAAGCAATGGAAGGAGAAGCTTGCTTGACAAGCTTAAATTGGCCTCCATCCCTCTATGAGGATGGCTCAGTGAGCCACAACTGGCTCAAAATATCTTAAAACATATTTGCTGAAATAAGGGTGGCCAGCCGGCCATCAGTGGTGGCCAGCAGGGCCTCATTGTTGGCTGGTAGGGCAAAACCCATGGCCGGCAGCCCTTACTCATGGCCAGCAGGCCATTACAAACATCAATATGGAGGTACCGAAGCATGGTCCAAAAATGAGACAGAATGGAAATTGGGTTTGGAAGGATCAAACCTGGAGCATTCTGTTGCGAAAGTTGAGCACTCGACGAGCGATCAAACTTGTCGTCGGATGTACCTGCAAGCACATCCAAGTCTTGAGGATGGTAAAAAATGGAGTGTCTACAAAATTCCTCCCTCCCACAGCTAGGGAGCGACTGAGGAAACAATTCGAACAGTTATTGCAGTTAGATGCACCTGTGGCGGAGTTTGAGGCCAAATTCACTAGCCTATCTCATGCTGCGCCCGAATTAGTGGCTACGGAAGAAAGGAAGTGCCTTGAATTTGAGAAAAGGTTGAGACCAAAAATCTTGATGAAGATGGTTGGCAACATGATCCGTGACTATGACCGTTTAGTCAAAGCTGCAGCTCATCTAGAAATCACAGTAAAGGCCGAGGAGGCAAGGCAAAGGTCGAAGAGAACAGGACAGTCTGATACTAGGAGTGTCACGGGTTCTTCCAAGAGGTCCAAGGGTTCGTCATCATCTTGGCAATCATCCCCACAACAAGCTAAATCTTCAAGCCATATGTCGGGTGGGAGTTCGGGAAACATGCCCTGAGTTACCGGTGCATGTTATAGTTATGGCCAAATGGGTCACAAGGTTGTGGAGTGTGGACAGATGGATGGAGCACGTTCTCAGCCTATACATCCACAGGGTCAACCTCAAAGTAGGAACTAGCAACAATCTTGTTATCAATGTGGCCAACTTGGGCATTTGAAGAAGTTCTGTCCATAGAAAGTAGAGGCTTCGGAGATGGCGAGGTCTAGGCAGTCTGGAGGCCCGCAAATGAGTCAAGGACAGAGGCAATCATTTCAGCCGGTTCAATCAAGACAAGCATCTAGGACAGTTCAGGGAGCCACATTTGCTCAATCTACACAACAAACTTATGTTCAGGTTGATGACGTAAGGGAGCAAAGATCGCAGGGAAGGGTGTATGCAGTTACTGCTTCCGAGCAAGCTACAGGGCCATCGATTGTGTGAGGTATATTTCTCATCTTCAATAAATGGGCTAAGGTGTTGATTGACACTGGAGCATCACATTCATTTATTTCCATGTCATTTGCATCATTGCTGGGGTTAGAGAGTGGACAACTATAGGCTTCACTTACAGTAGAATCACCAGTAGGAGGAAAGGTCATTTTGACCCGGGAATGTCAGGGGTGTGTAATTGAGGTAGCAGGTCGATAACTTCCTTTTAATTTTGTATTGTTGGAAATGTCGGGTTTTGATGTTATTCTCGGAATGGATTGGTTGTTCACGTACTGGGCGACAATAGATTGCCATCGGAGGAGGGTCATAGTGTGTACTATAAGTGGTGATTGTTTTACATTTTTGGGGGATAGGTATGATAGATCCTTACCCTCCTCATACTATCCTTGTGGCCGAGATCAATTTAATTTCCTTTTAGCAAGCCTTTGGGAGGATGGAAGTGATGTAATCTGGGATGAATTCCCAAAAGTAGTGCGTGAATACCTCGATGTCTTTCCTGAAGATCTCACAGAGTTACCACCTCATAGGGAGGTAGAGTTCACCATAGATTTGCTTCCGGGTATGGCACCTATCTCATTGTCACCGTATAGGTTTGCTCTAGCTGAATTAGTGGTTCTGAAAGAACAGTTGCAGGAGTTACTTAGTAAGGGCTTTATACGCCCTAGCACGTCACCTTGGGGAGCCTCGGCATTGTTCGCAAAGAAGAAGGATGGGTCCTTGAGATTGTTCATAGATTATCGAAAATTGAACCAAGCTATGGTTAAGAATAAATACCCCTTACCAAGAATAGATGACCTCTTTGACCAACTTAAGGGCTCTCGTTATTTGTCCAAAATATATTTAAGGTCGGGTTATCACCAAATTTAAGTTAGAGAAGAGGACATTCCCAAAACCGCTTATCGTACCTGATATGGTCATTATGAGTTCTTGGTTATGCCTTTTGGGCTGACCAATGCCCCAGCTACGTTCATGGACCTCATGAACCGAATCTTTAGAGAGTTCCTTGATACATCCGTGGTGGTCTTTGTAGATGATATTCTTATCTATTTGCCTTCTGAAGAAAAGCATGAAGGGCATCTTCGTACAATGTTGCAACTTCTTAGGGAGCATCAGCTTTATGCTAAGTATGAAAAATGTGAATTTTGGCTTACGGAAGTGAAGTTCTTGGGTCACGTAGTTTCGGGGGACGGAGTTAGGGTGGATTCTTCGAAAATAGAAGCTGTGCTAAACTGGAAGCAGCCTAAGAATGCCTCCGAAATTCGAAGCTTTCTGGGCTTGGCTGAGTACTATCACCGTTTTGTGAAGAATTTTTCTTTTTTAGCATCACTGTTGACCAGATTGACCCGTAAGGGAATAAAGTTTGCTTGGAGCGAAGCATGAGAGAACTCCTTCCAAGAATTGAAGTTTAGATTAACCACCGCTCCCATCCTTATCATTCTGGAACGAGGATTAGGTTACATGGTGTATTGTGATGCCTCTAGGGAGGGATTGGGGTGTGTCCTTATGTAAGAAGGAAGGGTAGTAACATATGGCTCGCGCCAACTGAAGATTCATGAAGGAAACTACTCGACTCACGATCTAGAACTTGCTGCTGTTGTTTTCGCTTTGAAGTTATGTAGACACTACCTCTACAGTGAGAAATTTGAAGTCTTTTCTGACCACAAAAGCCTCAAGTACTTATTTTCCCAAAAGGACTTGAACCTGCTTCAGCGGAGATAGATGGAGTTCCTAGAGGACTATGATTTTGAGATACACTATCAGCACGGTAAGGCCAATGTAGTAGCGGATGCTTTGAGTAGAAAGTCAGTGAGTGCAATAGCCAATTTAGCAATGAACGAATGGAAGATAATGGGGGATGTCAATGAATATTCTCTACGGCTCGGTGAATCTTCGGAATAAGCAACCTTCTTTGCCACCATTGCACAACCGACTCTTGTTACAATAGTAATTGAAGCTCAACTGGGGGATTCAGAAGTGGAAACCGTTAAAGGGAGAATTCAACTCGGAAAGGAAGAGAGGGGTTTAAATGTTCATACAAACTCTAGTATTCGTTACCTCAACCGGTTGTTTGTACCTGAATCTATGAGAAATGAAGTTTTGAAAGACTTTCATCAGTCCCGTCTCGCTGTACACCTAGGGGGCACCAAAATGTATCATGATCTAAGCCGCCAATTTTGGTGGAGGGGTATGAAGAATGAGGTAGCCTTTTTTGTGTCCAAGTGTTAACATGTCAACAAGTTAAGGCGAAACACCGAAGACCGGCTGGACTATTGCAACCCCTCCCAGTTGTTGAATGAAAGTGGGAATACGTCAACATGGATTTTGTTTCTGGTCTCCCTAGGACTCAGAGAAGTAATGATGCAGTGTAGGGGACTCCGTAGAATTTTTAGCCGAACTTTATGTTCTTGAGATTGTTCGCCTCCATGGAGTACCAGTCAGTATAGTATCTGATAGGGACCCTCGTTTTACAGCCAAGTTGTGGCAGAGTCTTCAAACTGCCTTGGGAACTCAACTGAACTTTGGTACAGCATATCACCCGCAGACCGACTAGCAATCTGAACGTGTTATCCAGATTCTAGAAGATATGTTAAGGGCTTGCGCAATAAATTTTAAAGGGTCATGGGAGAAGCATTTATCCCTGGTTGAATTTGCGTATAATAACAGCTTCCAAGCAAGTATTGGAATGGCACCCTTTGAGGCATTGTACGAGCGTCTGTGTAGATCATCGATATGTTGGACTGAGGTGGGAGATTCACCTTTGTTAGGCCCAGATCTAGTCTGTGAAACCATCGAGAAAATAGCCCTCATTCGGAAAAGGTTAGTCACTGCTCAAGGCCGGCAAAAGAATTATGCTGACAGGAGGAGACGACCCTTATCCTTCGAGATCGGCGATCATGTGTTTCTGAAGATCTCCCCTAGAAAAAGGTTGACGAGGTTTGGCCGAAGTGGAAAATTATCAACAAGGTTTATTGGTCCCTTTGACGTCATCGAACGGGCTGGGGAAGTGGCGTACCGTCTTGCATTACCTCCTCAGCTTTCAGGAGTCCATAATGTATTTCATGTGTCTATGCTCCGTAAGTATGAAGCCGACCCCTCTTATGTGTTAGATTGGACATAAATCGAAGTAAACGATGATGTATCTTACGAGGAGAAGCCAATCCAAATTCTTGATACACGAGAACAAGTGTTGAGAGGTAAGACAATTCCACTAGTTAAGGTGTTGTGGTATCATCATGGCGTGGAGGAAGCGACATGGGAACGAGAAGCCGAAGTTCGTGAAAAATATCCTGAATTATTTTCAAATCTGTGATGTATTAATTTCCTTACTTTTCTTGGGTATTTAGTGTGATTAAGCATGGGCTATAAGTTGTTATATTCCCTTTGTTTTCGACCTTAAGTGGAGCTAACATCATGCTTAAATTGGAGATCGTGGTGGAATTATAAATGTACTAGCATTGCCTTGACTTGTGATTGTATTGAGAGTAAGCAAATTTCTTTTGGATATTTCTCTACTATTAGTTATGTGTCCAAGTGGAAGTATATATATGTTCATGCCTGTTGATTATTGGTGGAATGCTTAAAGACTAATGGGTGGTGTAATAAAGATGGTAGAAAGCTAGAATATGTGCACTTATATCCGTTTAGTTGATATTGCCATTTGTTACATCAAGTGGGAGGTAGAAAACAATTTCGGGGGCGAAATTTCCTAAGAGGGAAAGATTGTGACATTTTGTTTTTGGGTCCGCTTGAGTGGGGAATCTGCCGCTCGAGCGTGGAATTGTTGCTCCCAGCACTTTGTTGTATTTCAGGCGTGTCCGCTCGAGCGTGGGATGTCACGCTCGAGCGTGAAATGTTAACATCCAATAATTACACTGTAGCACTGCAAAACTTTTGAGACTTTTCTTTCTCCACTCGAATGGGGAAGTTGTCGCTCGAGCGGGACTTCTTGATCGTGTCTGGATGCTCGAGCATAGGAAGTCACACTCAAGCAGGGAACACGTTAATAGCTTTTTAAACTTGGTGATTCTAGATCTTTCTCTCATTTTTTCTTTGGTTCTATCTTCATCTCCTCTTTGTCCTCCCATGAAACCCTAGACCTCCATCATCATGTACCTTCTGTACCATTGAAATCCACCCAAATTTGGATTGGGGATTTGCGATAGATTCGTGAAGGAGCTCAAATTTTGGCTTGATAGTTGAGGTAGGGATACTTTTATTCTTGTATCTCTTCATTCTTGAAGAAATTTCACGGTATTGTGTGTGATTGGGAACTAATTGAAGATTTAGTTGAACTAATTGAAGATTTTGTTGAACAAAACCCACATTTCACATAATTACTCTCTTACTTAATATTTTGCTTGGAATCCCTAAATTTCTCTCTCTAATGTAAGTGTAGATATGGTTAAGAACTAGATTTGTGACAAGGAGTAGAAACCCCCAAAAATTTAGGGAAATCCTAAGTTCCCAATTGGTTAGAAAATACTCAAGATAATGGAAATTTCACTTGATTCATGAAATTTGATGAACAATTAGAGGGATGAAAATGTGAATATTGATTTTTTAGAGTAAAAGAAATGGTTCTTCTCAATTGGACTCATGTGGTGGAATGTATGTGATTTGATTTCATGGTTATGGATGTTTAATTGTTTAACAAGATGACACTATTTGAATTTATCTGTATTAGATTATAAATGTTCTTGGTGAAATGTGGAATATACTTGCGAAACGAATTTTATTGTGTTATTTTATCACATGGATGCCATAATTTTGTTCAAGGGGTTAGATACCTGGATAAATGTATTTCTACTAGGCATATAACTCAACCCTAATTTATTTTTCAGGACTTGATGAAGTACAACCTCGTTGATGGGTCGGATCAAGCATTAGCCTTTTTGGGGAAAGTGAAGCCAGGGATAGATTAGTAGTTTTAACATTCGGGACTTTTGTAACAGAACTACCTCATGTGTTTAGTGATGTTATACGCCCAAGGGGCTTATATTTTGTTATGTCATCTGGTTCAATGAACTGAAAAACGGATTTGGACAACGTGGGAATGTATTTATTGAATTGTAATCGATTAACTTTTAGTTCAATGGGAAAGATGACTTATTTTGGATTGATTGATCATGTTATTGTTGTGTACCTTAGCGCGTATTTTCAGGGTGTTACACTTAGGTTCAATTAATGAAACATAACACATATGAGATACCTCATTCCTAATTTGTTTTGGGGTTTTCATACAATCTGAGACATTTCCAATCACCTGTTGAACTAGATGATTTAGTTTTACCCTTGCTAATCGCTTCAAACCAGGACTGGTAGTGATTTAAGCATCGGTGGTGATGTCTCTTTGTGCACTCTTTGGAGTAGGACTCACCATAGTGATTGTGCTGATTCGCCTTCTTGAACTTGGTCTTGTGCTTCTTCTTGATATTGTGTTTCGATATCCAGAATTCTAGGATCAACATTTTCTTCCTCATGTAGAGATGCAATAGGGGAACCTGTGTCATCTACAACCACATTGATCGATTCCATCAAAGATAATGTACGCAGGTTATAGATACAAAAAGCTCTACTAGTAGTTGAATACCCTAGAAAAATGCCTTCATCACTTCAGGAGTTGAATTTGCCCAAAGGCTCTCTATCTCTGAAAATATGACATTTACTCCCAAAAGTTTTGAAGTATTTCACATTAGGTTTCAACCCTTTCCCCAATTCATAAAGAGTTTGTAAAGTGCCGGGCCTTAAATACACAAAATTCACAACATAAACAACGGTATTTAAGGCTTCAGCCCAAAACTTGGGAGAAACTTTCTTGCTAAGGAGCATGACCCTAGCCATCTCTTGAACAACCCTGTTTTTTCTCTCAACAACTCCATTTTGTTGTGGAGTAATAGGTGTGGAAAATTCATGTTTAATTCCATGCATATCACAAAAATCTGAGAACGGGCGATTTTTAAATTCACAACCATGATCAGTTCAAATTCTTACGATACGCTCAATAGAAACGCCTTGTTCATTCTGGATTTTAAGGACTAATGACTTGAAAATATCAAACATATCAGATTTTTCTCTTAAAAAGTTAGCCCAAGAAAAACGAGTATAATCATCAACAACTAAAAAAATATATCTTTTACCTCCAATACTTTCTGTATGAGTGGGTCCCATTAGATTCATATGAACAAGTTCAAGAGGACGCTTGGTTGTTAAGTTATTCACCTTTTTGTGAGGGAAACGAGTTTGCTTCCCTAATTGACATGGTCCACATTTTACCCATTTTGGGTACTCCTCTCACAATTTCCTTGTTGGCAATCATAGTTAGGTCTTCGAAATTCATATTACCTAATCTTTGATGCCACAAGTCAAGATTACTTATGATGACTGAATGACAAGTGAGATCATTTGTGATAACAATCCTATAATAGTTATTAGATGTGCGAACCCCATGCATGATGAGAATAATACTTCATGATAAGAATCACACATTTAACTAATGCTCAAAAGATTTGCTTTAAGGCCATCAACAAATAAGACATTTTCAAGCTTGGGTAGACCGACCACACTTAAAGAGCCCTTACCAATGACTCTAGAAGTGCCGCCATCTCCAAAGGTGACAATTCCTCTTTCATATTTCTCAAGAGATGTGAAGTAGGATTAGTCACCTGACATGTGTTGAGAGCACCAATTATCAAGATACCACATGTGTGAGTCACGTACGTTTAGTGCAGTGTGAACAACAAAACAAGATAGGTCACTCTTTCTCACCCCAACTTTTTGGTCTTAACAGAAGTGAGACTGGCAGTCTTGGTAAATGTCTTAGCATTATGAATACCATCATGAATCTTGGTATTCCACCTAGACATGTAAGGCTTTTTCCTAACCCAAAAAGTACTAACATTTCTAACTTTTTGAGACACCTTACCAAAGAACTCATAACAATAAGGGCGAATGTGGCCATACCTACCGCAATGATGACAAACAAAAACAGGTTTTACCTTCTTTTTGTTGATCTTACCCCCTTTAGGTTGATGGAGAGATTTATCATCCTGTTGAACCTTCAGCTTTCCTTTTGCTTGAGTCTTGATGTCATGTGATGTAGAGGCCTTTCCCTTTTGAGGTGTTGCATCACCACAGCCCATCCCATTTTTGCCACAACTCATTTGTTCAGACCCGATGATGTCTTCTAGTGTCTTTGACCCTCTATTCCACATATCAATCGTAGCTCTAGCATTTTTGAGTTCTTCCTCTTTCTGACCAACATGTTCTTCCATTGCAACTTGTGTTATCTCAAGAGATTCCATCTTCTCTTCATCCATCTTCTCTTCATATGTGGCATACATTTTCAAAAGTTCATTCATTTCGATTTCATAAGTCAAGAGCTTTGCACAGAGATCTTGTCTATCACTCGAGATCTTGATGACATCCTTGTTGCTGAAATATCTTTTTTTAGCTTGACATTCTTACTCTCACATGCTTTGAGCTTGATAGTGAGTTTGTCATTCATCTTGGATAGGCTTAGAGATTCACTATAGCTTTTTATAGGCTTGTTGAAGTTCATCACCATCACTATCATCATTATCTTCTTTTTGGTTCTCTTTTTTCTCAGGCGCATCTAGTCGAGCAATTAAAACAAGAACGTAGCTGGATGGTTGTGAAGATGACTCTTTTCTTTCATGAAAGTGCATAAGAACATTCCATGCTTCTTTGGCATTCTTGTAGTGAGCAATCCGTTGTTGCTCTTTTTCAAAAATGGCTTCACGGATGGAGTTCAGAACTCTTTCACTGCTTTCCATGTTAGCTCTTTCTATATCACTCCACTCCTCAGTTGGCTTGTTAACCTTTTGGTTGGTGATTGGATCAATTACAAATGGTGCTTCAACATTCTTGTCAATTGTACGCCAACCCTTAGAATCAAAGGCTTTGAGATAGACTCTCATTCTACACTTCCACTACAAGTAATTACTCCCATCAAAAGTAAGAGCACGATGCACACTAGGCGTATGAGCAAACTCAACTAGCTTTACAGTTGATTGAGTGACGCAAGAGTAGAATGCCATGTAGGTACTATCTTCGTCTACACCAGATTTGGTTTCTTCAGCTTCTTGCTCTGACCCGCTTTCATCATTCCAAGTCACTGTGTAGACTTTCTTTCAGTTCTTTTTCGACGGACATTCAAGTGCGATATGCCCAAACCTTGGCATTCATAGCACTTGACACCTTGTCCTCGCATATTCTTCTTCTCAGCTATAGAAGCACCTCATGGTGGAAAAGTTTTGGTTTTTTCATTACCCTTATGTTTTGAACTAGAGTCCTTGAAATTAGGCTTCTTTTTCTTTAAATTTTTTTTGAATTATTTGGTAAACATAGCTGTCATTTCGGACTCTAGATCAATTTCAACCTCAGGGTTCTTAGCAGTCTCATGAGTACTAGTAAAAGCCACACTATCTTCTGTTTTTTCTTAGAAATCTGGTGGGCTTTATAAGTCTGCAAGTTTCCAACCAACTGATCAAGCTTGAGGTTCTCAACATCTTGAGCCTCCTCTATAGCTGTCACTTTTGATTAGAACCTATTGGGGTAAGGGCCTCAAAATTTTTCCTACAACTTTAGATTTAGGAATTTTTTCACCAAGTGTGAAACAAAAATTCACGATGTCACTAAGTTTGGCATAAAAATCATCAAACGTCTCATCATCTTGCATAACAAGAGTTTCAAAGAAAGAGGTGAGATGTTGAAGTTTTGATCTTTTAACAGCAGTAGTACCCTCGTGAATTGTTTCAAGAATGTCCCAAGTCTCTTTTGCTTCTTCACACATACAAATATGTCGAAACTCTTCTGGTGTGACGGAGCAAAAGAGAGAATTAAGCGCTTCACTATTCCAACTTGAGTTTTGATAATCAATTGCGTCCCATTTATCAAGTGGTTTAGGGATATCAACACCATCGTTGATGATACTAAGTTCGCTCCGCACATAGAAGACACAATGCCAAACTTTCTCATCAATAGATTTTAAAAAGGCCCTCATACGAGCTTTCCAATAAGAATAGTTTGTCCCATCAAGTAAAGGAGGTCTATGGGTCGAGTTACCTTTGCGAATTAAATCCATGACACAAATCACACAAAATCACACTCCTATAGTTTTATTAAAAACAAAGAGTGACTTGCTCTGATTCTAATTGAAAAATTACGTGATTCGTGATTGGTAACAGATTTAATTACAATAATTCCCAAACAACAGAAACTAACAATCTAAATCATCAAGCACGCACGAAAGTGATTTAGATTGTTTTTTTCTCAAATAATAAATCAACACAAGTGATTTTTACGTGAAAAAAATCACAGTTGGAGTACCTTCAATTGTAATTAAAAAACCACAGACGTAATGCCACTAATCAATCCACTAAGAAGAAAGAAAGGACGCAAATTTATGAAATAATTTACCTAACCTCTGTAAACTTGTCTTCAACAATCCGTGTCTCTTTCACCAACACCTTCATCTCGGAATTGATCAGCTTGATGTCGAATCCACAACATCCATGTAGAATCAATGACCACGAGCAGCTTCAAACTTCTTCAAAGACTCCACGCTTGAATCTCTGAAATCCATTGAAGAAGAACACTCTTGTGTTGAATAATCAAACAATCCTTTGATGTAAACTTATCAAACTTTGAGTTAAACTCAAACAAACATCAAAGAAACTAGCAAAGATGCTCCAGAAGAAAACCCTAGTTCCCTCAAAGAAGATCTGGAAGCCGTACCCTAGAAACAGATTAAATCGAAGATTTATAGTAGTCAGATTCACGATCACCGCTCGAGCGCAGGAATGGTCACTCGAGCGGTGTGACTTAAATGCGTGTTTCTAAACAAGGATATACGCTCGAATGCTGGAATGTTCGCTCGAGCGTAAAAACACAACTCTCAGTACTTTTGTAGACAAGCCAAACTACTGAGAGTGTAAGTTTTCCGCTCGAACGCAGCTTTCACCGCTTTAGCGGTAAAGCCAAAAACAAAGAGAAAAACATAACTTTGAAAACCAAGTTTGTTCGCGGAATCGATAACACGTAGGAACCTAACAGTATTGATCATCGCATAACCTCATGATCTATTTTTTGCATTGGATTTGAGAAAGTGGGTTTCGAAAATACTTTGGTGAATCCGGTTAACGGGTGTAGAATTGAGAATTAAGTTGGCTTGAGATCCATAGTGAAGGTCCGAAAACATGTGTGGAATATGTACCAAATTCCTTCCAGTTAGGAGCAGCTAAAGTGGTTTTGATAGTACTTTGAGTGCCTACTTGTATATACCAACATAGAGATTACCAGTGTTGTATTTATCATCTCTTGTTTTATCAAGTGGATAATTGAATTGGTTATGTTTAGGAACAAGTGCATGCAATAAGGATTTCAAAATGAGAAAAATGTATATTTTGGTCATTGGCATAACATTTGCATTGCTCCTTATCATATTGTTAAACTACATGCACTTTGTTTAGATTATCTCTACTGAGTTTCATGCTTATTCCTTAGTGGAAACCATTTTCAGGTGATTGCGGTGTGCTTATGCCAAAGTGAAGGGAAGGGGGATCTTTTGGAGCACAAAGCTCGGTTTTTATTTATTTTCTTTTTGTAAGCCAAGGGCTATTCGTGTTTGGGTGCGAACACTACTTTTGTGTAACTGGGCAAGGCCTTGGAACTTGTAGCCAATAGGGCATTATTTTATAGTTAGCTTGCTTTAAATTTCTATCATCACATGCTATAAATTCATACTCTAAAAATGGTGAATGTTTGAATTCATATGATTCTTTTATAAATCTCACTTGAAAAGTCATGATTAGAAATGAGGAAAAATTTGGTGCTTACATTAATGAATGGAATATTTATTATTCTCTCTCATATTAATGATGAAATAATTGAGGATTAGATTATATTATGAGTTAAATTGGGTTTATCAAATGTGTATATTTTTGGGGCGTTACAAACAACGTTACGGATTTGTTCAAAATTTTAACAGATAGTGGCTTATTTGGACAGATATTGGCTTATTTGGACGTATAGATTTAAACAGTTTGCTATGTTGGATAAGCTTGTGAATTTCAAGAGATAATTTGATATGCTTGATAAATTGTAACAGATAAAAATTGAATAGATAGATAAAAATAAATAAATTGAACATATAGGAAAAAAATTTGAACAAATAGATACAAATTTGAACAGATAGAAAATAATCTAGTAGATAGATACAAAATTTCACATAGATCAAATTTCAACAAATAATAAAATTTGGATAGATATTTGAATAAATAAGTGGAAAAAATTGAACAGATGGTCAAAAAATTAAACAAATAAAAAAATATTTGATCAGATAGTCAAAAAAAATTGAACATATAATCAAATAGATAAGAGGTAAAATTGGAAATAAAATGTCCTTCAAAACAATAAAAGAATTTCTCACCAAACTATTTCACAAATGGTAGACCTCTCACTGTCAAAAAATATTCACTAAACCTAATGCCTTATACCTTAGATCTAATATCTTATACCCTTTGGTGGTGTTTGTTTTGAAGGATTGGGGCATGGGATTGGACTATTAGTCCGGATGGATTAATAGTCCGTTGTTTGGTAGCCAATTTTTGCTCCGGACTATTAGTCTCATATTTGTGGGATTGTTGTATCCCATGGGAGGGGGTGTAATAGAAATCATGGGATAACTCATCCCATGGGAATTAGCTTATGAAATTACATTTTGACCCTCTTGTATTTAATATCTTTTTTTAGTATTGTTAATTTAAAATTCTATATTAAATAAAAATTTAAATTATAAATTATAAATTAAATCTAATTAAAAATAATAAATTAAAAATTTTGCCTTATAAATTAAATTTTTTTAGTGTTGTTAAAAAATTAAATTTATATATTAAATAAAATTATTTTTTTAGTGTTGTTAATTTAAAATTATACATTAAATAAAGAATATAAATTATAAATTTAATTTAATTAAAAATAATGAATTAAACATCATGGCCTTATAAATTAAATTTTTTAGTGTTGTTAAATTATAAATTATAGATTACAAATTTAAAATTATATATGAAATAAAAAATATAAATTATAAATTACAAGGGTAAAATAGTCTTATGAGTATTTATCCTTATCCAGTCCGTCCAACCAAACATTGGATTCACTAAAAATAGTCAAATCCAGACAACTAATCCCATGACTAAACACAAATCCAGTCCAATCAAATAATTCAAGGATAATATATCTCATGACTAACAATCCGATGGATTACAATCCCTTCTTATCCAATCCATCCAAACAAACATGCCCTCTGTAAATTGAACCTTTTAATAATTTTCTCAATAAAAAATTCATAAAGAATTTTTAGTACAAGTGAATGTACTTCAAAGTGAATCTTTCACTTTATAACAAAAGAATTTCTTGTACAAATCTTGTTTAAGAGTTGGCCACATAAACCATGACTCATGAAGGCTGTATGTTGATGTCCCTTTGAATAAAGAATAATTCTATTGCGAACACTTTTACTAAAAAAATCTTGCTAAACGTGCAAGATGTAAAATATGATTGGTTATCAAAAAAGTAATAATGCTTAGCCATTCAATAATATTTTGACACATATACTACTAGTAAGACTTTTAGTACATATAATATTGCTCCTTAATAAATAGACTTCAATGCCAATATTTACCATGTTACCATTTACACCAAAAATAAAAAAATATGTGCTATTAGTGCAACATGAATGCACTGTCCAAAAACGTAAATCTTGAATATCTCCATCCAAGATTTCATATCCATAATAGATTTCTGGGTTGTTTAGATGTGCCCCTGGTTTGAGCACTCCAATTCTAGAGAATAGGACAACCAACCTCATGAAATTATATTACAGTCCTTTTTTTTAATAAGCATTTATTCCATAAAAATATGAATATACAACGAAACTCAAGAGACGCGTATAAATAATATATATGAATGCAATCAAGAGATTGGCTACCATAAAGTCCAAGTGGCTAAACCAAAAGTGAGAAGTTGCACCGGTGGCATTGAAGAATACTAAGGAAATGCTTGGCAACGGAATGCATAGAAAGGAAGAGAAGCTATGGGGTGTTGATTTGGCCATGGATGCTATGAAAAGGTCACACGGGTTCAATGAATGGATGAACAATCCACTTTATGATGAGAATATGGGTTTTGGTGGGGATGAAATGATGGTGCCATTTGGAGACCACCACAATGTTATGTGGTCTAGTTCTTTTTTCCCATGTGAGAGATCTTAGTTTCATGTGAAAAACCCTTTTAGTCCTTTCTATTTAATGCATAGTGTGTTTTTAATTTTAAAATGTATGGTTATTTGTCTTACTCTCTTGAATTTTATATACTTCAATGATTCTAAGAAATTGTTTCACTTGTTAATGATCTTTTCATAAATTTTTTTATGTTCAAAAATTTCTTCCTCCAATCAAGTAAGTCAGTTATTCTTTGTAAATTGGGATGACAATACTGTCGATAAGGTTTTAAGTAATAGTATTAAAATGAATTGGTAAAACTTGTGGTGTAACGGTACTAGAAATAACAAGCTATACATATCAAAAATAAATAGTGGATTTTTAAAAAAATAATCATATGCAAAAAGAGTTTTATAGCAGTAAAACTGACTATACCAATTGGGAATCGACTAGATTCGTTACGTATCAATAATTGCCTGATCCACATTGAATTTTTATTTCAATTCATCAAAAGGAAAAATATTTGATATGTATTAACGGATACATGTTGGTAATGTGTATATTTAGATGAACTTTGGAATTGTTGATGGTGAACATTACTGATGTTGTGAAGCAAAGAGCTGCAATGTATAATTTCATGAGGTTGGTTGTCCTATTCTTTAGAAATGGAGTGCTCAAACCAAGGGCATATCTAAACAACCCATAAATCTATCAAAATGATAAATGATTAAAATATTTTGGCGTTTGTTTTTAAATTTTAATTTATTTGTTTTAAAATATGATGTGAAAATTATAAGTGGTTGATTTTTTATTTAAATTTTATAAATACTGATAAAATGATATATTAATTACTAAAAATTGAAACATGATTCATTAATAAATAAATCTGATTCATAAGATAGATTCGTAACTAATCTGTTGTCTTGGATATGGCTTATAAGTTGACTTTTTTTTTTTACTTTTTATGAATAAACATGCAGAAAAATAGAGAGGTGATGCAACCTAAATAAGCGAATAAGCTCATGACTTTTTTGTGCACCCAAAGAGGCCTTAATAATTAAAAAATGATATACAAGTCCACTTTTTAGACTCACTTTCTAAATTCAGTGATATGTCAATAAGATGATTGGTTGATAATTAGATAATATTTAATTATTAACCAATCATTTTGTTGACACATTACTAGATCTAAAAAAGGAATCTAATTTTTGGGCCAGCATAACTATACTCTAATAATTATTTGTTTAAAAAAATTTATTGAAAAATATTACCAATAAATAAATTGGTAGAATGCTTCAAAATCATTAAAATAATTTTTTTTCACGAAAAGCTGTCTTTGTAATTATAGCATTGCCACCGTGATTAAATTTGGTTGTCACATTTGGAAGGATTTTAGTGTCAGCGCACATATTAAAAAATTTAAAAGGATGGTACATTTTACATAAAAGTAAGCAACATAAAAAATATATAATTTTTTTTAACATGTGTTTTTAAGAGCACACATTAATAAAATTTAATTTTAAATATGAAATAACGTATCATTAATCAATCAGTGACAATATACGATGAATTAGAAGGTAAGGGCCCTTGAACCAACACATTGGTGAAATTAAATAGTATATTTGGTATACATTCAGATTTTAAATATAAACTGTTTATTTATTTTGTTTTTTTTTTTAAATGATGAAATCATATAATTTTAATTTTAAATCAATTTGAATTTTTCTTTAACAGATAATCAACCCAGAAGGTGAGTATGCTTTCAATAAATGTCCCATTTACTACCAATTTTATATATGAAAGATCTCATTACGTCATTAGAATTAAATTTGGGAGTGATGTTTTAGCATTTTAAATATTTTCTATCATTAAAATTAAATTCATGAGTAATGTTTTACCGTTTTAAGTATTTTTCCTAATGATAGTATACTGTTACCGAATCAAATACTCAATCACTACATTTACAGGACATTAAAGGGTGAGTTTATTTAGTGTTTGGTAGGCATTTACATGATAAGATTTGACGTTATATATGCACATGTAGAAATAACAGGACTTGATAATATTTGTAATTTTCATTTCATTTCTAAAATTACGTCATTTCTTTTTATAGGAATTTTTTTTTTGATTATTTCAAAGTTATAAACAATAACCAGCCTAACTCATCACAACTAAGAATATATTTGGCAAACCAAGGGCACATCTAAACAACCCATAAATCTAATTATGGGATACGAAATCTTGGATGAAGATATTCAAGCTATCGAGACAAATTAATTTGTGAGTTGTATAGAGATTTTTTTTTTTTTTTTTTGTGTAATTTTGGACAGTGCATTAATGTTGCAATAATAGCACATATTTTTTTTTTATTTTTGGTGTAAATGGTAACATGGTAAATATTGACATTGAAGTCTATTTATTTAGGAGCAATACCACATGTACTAAAAGTCTTGCTAAAAGTATATGTGTCAACATATTATTGAATGTCTAAGTATTATTACTTTTCTGATAACCAATCATATTTTACATCTTGCACTTTTAATAAGATTTTTAGTGTCACGACCCCATTCCGCCCCTAGTAGAATGGTACCGTGATGGCCAGTAATCCGAGATTACAAAAGGCCAATACGCAGAGTCACACACAATCAGAGTATACATATGGGGCTTACATGTGCGGAAGTAATGAATTTAAATCTAAATAGTCCATAAGAGCTGTGCATAAATCAAATGAAATGACATACATCAACACATGGTTTATAACTTGGATACAAATAAAATAAGTACATAGTACATCTTGATCAAAAGGCTTCTCAAGCCCACATATACAAAAGAAACACTATAAAGCCCAGAAGCATGATCTTCAAGATGCTACAAAACATGAATCCAAAACAAGTCGCAAATAATCATCTAGGCGTCACCGCCTTCTTGCTCGTCACCTACATATAAATAAGGAGAGGGTGATACTCAGTGAATGATATTAGTAATAAATGGTTAAATGAATGGTATCCGAGATCTTTATCAAAATAATACATATCGTAGCTTGTAACAAATCAAGGGATGAACCAAGTTCATCTATCAAATCTTTCAAAGCTTCAAGGGATGCTTACTAGCATCAATATAATACAAGGGATGACATTTCTGACAAAACAAGGGAATAATCGAACCGGAATCGATTAGACAAACCCACCCGCACAAGGCCGTCAGTGGCAAGAGAGATATCTCAAACAATGGTACTAATTGCATTATAGTCCCCTAGCACTAAGGACTTTCCAAGAATGTCATCAAAACAAGATAATACTTGATACAAAACTAGGGATAATCATTCACAATTGAACAAAACACTTTTCCAGAACAAAGCAAGCTTTATCAAAACTTTATAACATAGCTTTATTAAAAATACCACTTACATAGCTCTTCGGACGTGGGGATTACAAGCAAGGATCCAAGGCCTACAAGTATATAATAAATCCCATTGAATGCATTTCAAGAAGACAGGAAGGGATGCTCAAAGATGGATATGAAATGCATTCCTAAAACAAGCTTTGCATGAGTGTAAATGATCTCAGCAGTTCTTTCAAAACTAAGTCAAGACAAAGCAAAACACGTGCTGGGAGTTAAAACACTATTTCTCAACTCGGGAAAACAAGCTGGATACCAACCAGGTCTTGGTCGAGGGCCCACACCTCTTGGCCGAGGTATGGTCCCGATGACCACATTCAGGGGAAATGGAGCCTGGAAATTCTGGGTTTCTTTTTGAAGAACATGAATGCTAAAATCATAACTTCTTTATTCAAAATCTGAGATTTCATGATATAAATTCAAAAACATGGACCTTGGTACCCATACTTGGAGGTTTTATGAAAACAAACACGAAAACATGGATCTTGATACGAACTTTCGGATCAAAACAAGGCTTTTCTTCAAGAACACAAGAACATCATTTTCTTTTTCTAAAACCGAACTTCAAAGCAATGCATGGCTCATGAATCATGCTAGATCATGCAATGTAGTTAGATGAACATAAAGAACAACAAGAGCAAATCAAGAATCTAACCTCAAAACACGAATCCAACGGTTCAAGGTGTGAAGATCAAGCTTGGAAATCTATTCTCACTCTAAGAACTCTTCCTCCTCTCTTCCTAGAGCTTCTCTCTCTTCTAGGACAAAGACATAACAAATGATATGTTTTCTCTCTCTGCCAGTTGACTTAACCCTCTGCTGGAACACGTGGCAATGATTGGTTGGCTCTCCTCAAAAAGGTGACTGACTGACAAGACAAGAGCATGACAAGGGTGTACAACAAGTAAGGTGACAAGGGCATTCTAACAAGGCAATGACCTCGGGTCAAGACATAGACTTCGGCAAGAAGGTTTCGGTAATCTCGGCTAGGAAGGATAACACTTGGCCTAGTTGTGCCACACCTCGGCCTAGATGTGTCACACCTCGGTGTAGGTCATACCAGTCTAGGAACAAGATCACTAGGTGCAGGGATCAAAGATCTAGGATGTCTAGATGATAACATCTCAGCCTAGATGATGACATCTCGGCCAATATGCCAGGGCGATGGTGGAGGTTAACCAAAGTGGATTCCAAGATGGTCCTAGGTATAAAAGGTTCAAGGGTGTAACCTAGGCTTAAGATGACATCGGCTCCACACACCAAGCAAGCAACAAAACATGCAAGCAACACTTAGGCAAAACAAATCAAGGTCTATAAATGCAACTTAACAAAACAAATTCATGTGAATGCATGTGAGCATGATTAAGATAAAGCGAGGGTTGTTACATTTAGTAAAAGTGTTATCAATAGAATTATTCTTTATTCAGAGGGACATCGACATACAGCCTTTATGCCTCATGGTTTATGTGACCAACTATACGAAACAAGATTTGTACAGGAAATTCTTTTGTTATAAAGTGAAAGATTCACTTTGAAGTACATTAACCTGTACTAAAAATTCTTTATGAATTTTTTATTGAAAAAATTCTTTAAAAATTCAATCTACGGAGGGTATAAGATCTTAGATATAGGGTATAAGGCATTAGATTTAGTGAATATTTTTTGATAATGAGAGGTCTATCATTTGTGAAATAGTTTGGTGAAAAATTCTTTTGGTGTTTTGAAGGACATTTTACTTCCAATTTTACCTTTTATCTATTTGATTATATGTTCAATTTTTTTGACTATTTGTTCAAAAAAAATTTATCTATTTAATTTTTCAACTTTCTGTTCAATTTTTTCCCGTTATTTATTCAAATATCTGTCCAAATTTTATTATTTGTTGAAATTTGATCTATGTGAAATTTTGTATCTATGTAATAGATTATTTTCTATCTGTTCAAATTTGTATCTATCTGTTCAAATTTTTTTCCTATCTGTTCAATTTTTTATTTTATTTTATTATCTATCTATTCAACTTTTATCTGTTACAATCTATCAAGCATATCAAATTACCTCTTGAAATTCACAAGCTTATCCAACATATCAAACTCTTTAAATCTATCTATCCAAATAAGCCACTATCTGTTAAAATTTTGAACAAATCTGTAACTTTGTTTGTAAAGCCCCAAAACTATATACATTTGATAAACCCAATTTAACTCATAATATAATCTAATCCTCAATTATTTCATCATTAATATGAGAGAGAATAATAAATATTCCATTCATTAATGTAAGCACCAAATTTTCCATCCTTTCTATTCATGACTTTTCCAGTGAGCATTGCCACCTTGATTGAATTTGGGTATCACATTTTGAAGGATTTTATTAATGTATAGTGTCAGCGCACATATTAAAAAACTTAAAAGGATGGCACATTTTACATAAAGGTAGCAACATAAAAAATATAAAAAAAAATTTAACATGTGTTTTTAAGAGCACATATTAATAGATTTAATTTTCAATGCTAAAATAACGTATCATTAATCAATCACTGACAATATACGATGAATTAGACGGTAAGGTCTCTTGAACCAACACATTGGTGAAATTAAAAAATATATTTGGTATGCATTCAGATTTTAAATATAAACTGTTTATTTATTTTCTTTTCTTTTTTTTTAAATGATGAAATCATATAATTTTAATTTTAAATGAACTTGAATTTTTCTTTAACAAATAATCAACCCAGAAGGTGAGTATGCTTTCAATAAATGTCCCATTTACTACCAATTTTATATATGGAAGATCTAATAATAATTATAATCCTAAGAGGAGCACCCCCTCCCCCCTCCAATTTTTTCATAGCAAATTTTGTGTTTAAGAGTTATAAATTATCTTTCTACCGTTATGAAAATTTGGGTTGAGAGAGTTTTTTACTTTTGGTTTAGTCACTTGTACTTTATAGTAGCCAATCTCTTCATTGCATTCATATATATTATTTATACATGTGTCTTAAGTTTCGTCATATATTCATATTTTTATGTAATAAGTACTTACTAAAAAAAAAAAGAACTGCAATGTATAATTTCATGAGGTTGGTTGTCCAATTCTCTGGAAATGCAGTGCTCAAACCAAGGGCACATCTAAACAACCCATAAATTTATCAAAATGATAAATGATTAAAATATTTGGGCGATTGTTTGTAAATTTTAATTTATTTGTATTTAAATATTATGTGAAAATTATAAGTGGTTGATTTTTTATTTAAATTTTATAAATACTTATAGAATGATATATTAATTACTAAAAATTGAAACATGATTCATTAATAAATAAATCTGATTCATAATTCGTAACTAGTGTGTTGTCTTGGATATGGCTTATAAGTGTCTTTTTCTTTTTTTCTTTTTTCTTTTTCTTTTTTTTTTTTATGAATAAACATGTAGAAAAATAGAGAGGTGATGCAACCTAAATAAGCCAATAAGCTCATGACTTTTTTGTATACCCAAAGAGGCCATAATAATTAAAAAATGATACACAAGTCCACTTTTTAAACTCACTTTCTAAATTCAGTGATACGTCAACAAGATGATTGGTTGATAATTAGATAATATGTAATTATCAACCAATCATTTTCTTGACACATCACTAGATCTAAAAAGGGCATCTAATTTTTTAGCCTGAATAACAATACTCTAATAATTATTTGTTTAAAAAAATTTATTGAAAAATATCACCAATGAATAAATTGGCAAAATGCTCCAAAAACATTAAATAATTTTTTTTCATGAAAAGCTGTCTTTGTAATTATAGCATTGCCACCGTGATTAAATTTGGTTATCACATTTTGAAGGATTTTATTAATGTATAGTGTCAACGCACATATTAAAAAACTTAAAAGGATGGTATATTTTACATAAAAGTTAGCAACATAAAAAATATATAATTTTTTTTAACATGTATTTTTAAGAGCACATTGGTGACAATATACGATGAATTAGAAGGTAAGATCCCCTAAACCAACACATTGGTGAAATTAAATAATATATTTGGTATGCATTCAGATTTTAAATATAAACTGTTTATTTATTTCGTTTTTTTTCTAAATGATGAAATCATATAATTTTAATTTTAAATCAATTTGAATTTTTCTTTAACAGATAATCTACCCAAAAGGTCGGTATGCTTTCAATAAATGTCCCATTTACTACCAATTTTATATATGGAAGATCTCATTATGTCATTAGAATTAAATTTGGGAGTGATGCTTTAGTATTTTAAATATTTTCTGTCATTAAAATTAAATTTAGGAGTGATGTTTTAACGTTTTAAGCATTTTTTCTAATGATGGTATACTGTTAACAAATCAAATACTCAATCAATACATTTACAAAGCATTAAAGGGTGAGTTTATTTAGTGTTTGGTAGGCATTTACATGATAAGATTTGACGTTATATATGCACGTGTCGAAATAACAGAACTTGATAATATTTGTATTTTTCATTTCATTTCTAAAATTACATCATTTCTTGTTATAGGAATATATTTTTTTTGATCATTTCAAAGTTATAAACAATAACCAGCCTAGCTCATGACAACTAAGAATATATTTGGCAAGCATAATGCCAAGAACACATATGAGCAAAGGAGGAAATTATGAATATATAACGAAACTTAAGACACGTGTATAGATAATATATATGAATGCAATCAAGAGATTGGCTACCATAAAGTTCAACTGGCTAAGCCAAAAGTAAGAAACTCTCAACTGGGTTAATTAGGGCATTTTGAAATTTTCATAACGGAAAAATATAATTTATAACCCAAGATCTTCCCATTCAATATTATGTCCAGCAACTATTAATTTTGGTAGGACGTAGAATTGAAATTTTCGTAACGGAAAAATATAATTTATAACCCAAGATCTTCCCATTCAATACTATGTCCAGCAACTATTAATTTTGGTATCTCCATAAGTATATATATCATTGGGTCTGGAGGATAAAATCCACAGGTCTCGAGTTCGAGTCACCCCTTGGGGCCACTGGAGGTTTGCCCGGTCGTTAACTTCAAGGCCCTCAGGATTAGTCCTGGCTTCCCTTAAAATCAGCGGGTTGGGGATACCTGAGTTATCAAAAAAAAATATATATATATATCATTGGACATTTGGACCAAGAGACCACACAAAGGTTTTGCCAACTACCATATTGTTCTAATTTTTGCCTCTTTAGTCTAGCTAATTAGCCATGACTAGAAAGAAGGTGAAGCTTAAGCTTGCATTCATCACCAACGACTCAGCAAGAAAAGCAACATTCAATAGAAGGAAGAAGGGTCTGATGAAGAAGGTGAGCGAGCTAAGCACTCTATGTGGCATTGATGCATGCCTGATTATACAGAGTCCATACGAGTCTCAACCTGAGGTTTGGCCAAACAACTTGGGAGTCCAACGCGTGCTGGCAAAGTTTGAGAGAATGCCCGAGATGGAACAAAGTAAGAAAATTATGACCCAAGAAAGCTTCATTAGACAAAGGATAGCAAAAGCGAATGAACAACTCAAGAAAAAACTCATGGATAATCGAGAGAAGGAGATGACAGAAGTCATGTACCAGTGTTTGAGTGGGAGAGGGCTCCAAAACTTGTCCATGGTGGATCAATGTGATCTTAATTGGTTGATAGATAAAAATTTGAAGGAAATTGGAAAGAAGATTGAATCGTTGAAGCAAACTCCGCAACAAGTTGCACCGGTGGCATTGAAGAATACCGAAGAAATGCTTGGCAATGGAATGCATAGAAAGAAAGAGAAGTTATTGGGTGTTGATTTGGCCATGGATGCTATGAAAAGGTCACACGGGTTCAATGAATGGATGAACAATCCACATTATGAGAATATGGGTTTTGATGGGGATAAAATGATGGTGCCATTTGGAGACAACCACAATCTTATGTGGTCTAGTTTTTTTTTCCCATGAGAGAGATCCTAGTTTCATGTGAAAAACCCTTTTAGTCCTTTCTATCTAATGCGTAGTGTGTTTTTAGTTTTAAAATGTATGGTTGTTTGTCTTGCTCTCTTGAATTTTATATATTTCAATGATTCTAAGAAACTGTTTTACTTGTTAATGATCTTTTCATATATTTTTTTTTTGTTAAAAAATTTCTTCCTACAATCAAGTAAGTCAGTTTATTTTTGTAAATTGGGATGGCAATTATGGGATGGCAATTAAGACTGTTGGTAAGGTTTTAAGTAATGGTATTAAAATGAATTGGTACTACTTGTGGTGTAACGGTACTAGAAATATCAAGCTATACATATCAAAAATAAATAGTGAATTTTTTAAAAAATAATCATATGCTAAAAGAGTTTTATAGCAGTAAAAATGTATCAATAATTGCCTGATCCACATTAAATTTTTATTTCAATTCATCAAAAGGGAAAATATTTGATATGTATTAACGGATCCATGTTGGTAACATGTATATTTGGATGAACTTTGGAATTGTTGATGGTGTACATTATTGATGTTGTGAAGCATTCATAATCATATCTTAAATACCAATTAATTAAATGTCCTCCTTTGCTCATATGTGTTCATGGCATTATGCTTGCCAAATATATTCTTAGTTGTGATGAGTTAGGCTGGTTATTGTTTATAACTTTGAAATAATCAAAGGAAAAAAAAAAAAAAAAAAAAAAAATTCCTATAACAAGAAATGATGTAAATTTAGAAATGAAATGAAAAATACAAATATTATCAAGTCCTGTTATTTTCACATGTGCATATATAACGTCAAATCTTATCATGTAAATGCCTACCAAACACTAAATAAACTCACTCTTTAATGCCCTTTAAATGTACTGATTGAGTATTTGATTTGGTAATGCTTAAAACGTTAAAACATTACTCCTAAATTTAATTTTAATGGCAGAAAATATTTAAAATGCTAAAACATCACTCCCAAATTTCATTCTAATGACGTAATGAGATCTTTCATATATAAAATTGGTAGTAAATGGGACATTTATTGAAAGCATACTCACCTTCTGGGTTGATTATCTGTTAAAGAAAAATTCAAATTCATTTAAAATTAAAATAATATGATTTCATCATTTAAAAAAAAAAGAAAATAAATAAACAGTTTATATTTAAAATCTGAATGCACACCAATTATATTATTTAATTTCACCAATGTGTTGGTTCAAGGGACCTTACCTTCTAATTCATCGTATATTGTTAGTGATTGATTAATGATACGTTATTTAGTATTTAAAATTAAATCTATTAATGTGTACTCTTAAAAACACATGTTAAAAAAAATTATATATTTTTTATATTGCTAACTTTTATGTAAAATGTACTATCCTTTTAAGTTTTTTAATGTGCACTGACACTATACATTAATAAAATCCTTCAAAATGTGATACCAAATTTAATCATGGTGGCAATGCACACCGGAAAAGTCATGAATAGAAGGTCAAAATGTGATACCAAATTTAATCATGGTGGCAATGCACACCGGAAAAGTCATGAATAGAAGGGAGGGAAAATTTGGTGCTTACATTAATGAATGGAATATTTATTATTCTCTCTCATATTAATGATGAAATAATTGAGGATTAGATTATATTATGAGTTAAATTGGGTTTATCAAATGTATATTAGTTTGGGGCGTTACAAACAAAGTTAAGATTTGTTCAAAATTTTAACAAATAGTGGCTTATTTGGACAGATAGTGGCTTATTTGGATAGATAGATTTAAAGAGTTTGATATGTTGGATAAGCTTGTGAATTTCAAAAGATAATTTGATATGCTTGATAAATTGTAACAGATAAAAGATGAATAGATAGATAATAAAAAATAAAAAAATTGAGCAGATAGGAAAAAATTTGAACAAATAGATACACAGATAGAAAATAATCTAGTACATAGATACAAAATTTCACATAGATCAAATTTCAACAAATGATAAAATTTGAACAGATATTTGAATAAATAAGGGGGAAAATTGAACAGATAGTTGAAAAATTAAACAGATAAAAAAAATATTTGAACAAATAATCAAAAAAATTGAATATATAATCAAATAGATAAAAGGTAAAATTGTAAATAAAATATCCTTCAAAACAACAAAAGAATTTTTCACCAAACTATTTCACAAATGATAGACGTCTCACTATCAAAAAATATTCACTAAATCTAATACTTTATACCCTAGATCTAATATCTTATACCCTCCGTAGATTGAACTTTTTAATAATTTTTTCAATAAAAAATTCATAAAGAATTTTTAGTACAAGTTAATGTACTTCAAAGTGAATCTTTCACTTTATAACAAAAGAATTTCCTGGACAAATCTTTTTTCGTATAGTTGGCCACAAACCATGAGGCATGAAGGCTGTATATCGGTGTCCCTCTGAATAAAGAATAATTCTATTGATAACATTTTTACTATAAATCTTATTAAAAGTGCAAGATGTAAAATATGATTGGTTACCAGAAAAGTAAAAATACTAAGACATTCAATAATATTTTGACACATATACTTTTAGCAAGACTTTTAGTACATGTGGTATTGGTCCTAAATAAATAGACTTCAATGTCAATATTTACCATGTTACCATTTACACCAAAGATAAAAAAAATATGTGCTATTATTGCAACATTAATGCATGCACTAGTGACCTCCAGAGATGCAAAAGATGCAAATTTACAGTTAACTACAGAGAGTTTATCCATATCTGAATAGATTAATATATTTGTCAATACAGAAGAAATTCAAATAGATGTCGAAACACAGTCATCACAGCAATTTTTTTTTTTCATATGATATGGAAAGGCAAGTAAATTAAAATGAAGAAAGCAAGCACCATTTATTTGGTTTCAAATGCTTAAAAACCCTAAAGCTTCAGCTAATTCAACCCCAAATTTATTTGGCAGCATAGCATGAAGTTAAAGATTCTTCAATGTTCATGAAGCCCATGGCCAACATTTCCTTGTTTCCATCAAGATGGTATCCTTTTATGGATGCAAAAGATCGACCAACTGCAATGGCTTCCTGAAGTTGGCACACGTATCAAGACACTTTTCACAATAACTTATTTTATACCTCATATGTGCATTCAAAGTATAAGATCTAAATAGAATATGTTTAGATTACCATGAGATAAACCTTTGCTAGCAAATAATTAGTGATCAAGTAGACAGAGCTAGACCAAGACAGGTTCAGAAACCAGATTGTCTTCATGCTAGGAGGTCTACTAGGCTACCTAGACAAATGCAATAGTTAGCCAAAAAGAAGGACCACAAAGAGTATCTAAGAGATACATGAGCTCAAGTTATCAGGTATCAACTCATACGGAACTGGTAATAACAAATTGACCTTTCATCTAATTGGTCTAAAGTGGAGCTTCACCACTTGTTCATCATCAATTATACGAATGGACAGCATGTGAAGGTGCCATAGAAATCAAATGTTGATGAGTTCTGGCCAAGAGATGCATCAAGATTCAAAACAAGAAATTTTCAAAACTGGACAATACTGTGAGCCAAGGTGATGTTTACATAGTCCTTACTCAAATAGGGCTTCCTTTGGTCTTCTAGTCTATAGGAAAAATCTCATCTGTCAGCGCTTATCCTGGTCCGGACACATAGACTCTATTGCTTTTCATTCCATTAAGTGTCTAGAGGTAAATGGCTAATGTAGAGACTTATTTCCCTAATCGGATTGCTGCGTAGATTAGACTTAAAACTTCATTAATAGGTTAGTTTGCAATCGTCATACATAAAAAGTGGATAGTAGAAGTTAGAAACCATATATTGATGAGATTCAACCAGACTTAATAGAAAACAATCATAGCCTAGCAATTTATATTTTGAAAAGCACATCCCGAATTCCATTCCAATACTCTAAATATCTGATAAACAATTTCCTGTTTAGTCCCTCAGTTTCTTTCTTCATTAATAGAGGTAAAAATAATGAATTTAAAATCAAATGCAATCCAACAAATCTTAAGACGAGTTTTTCGACAGAAGCTTAAAGAAATAGAAATAGCACATGAAGCACTAAACTTCCGTACACTTATTTCTATCTTTCGAAAGATTACTTCAACATAACAAACTTGTGCATTTCATCAACATATGTCTCATTAATCATCCATCTTTTAAAATAAAATAAAATAAAATACTCTCCTACCAGACATACCCCAACACGTCAAACAAAAACAAATAAATAACACCACAATACAATCAATTTATTGATCTACATAAGCCTACCCCTCATGTGTCAGGTTTTAGAGTATGTAGCACTTCCAATTCCATTGGATGTATAGAGACCATATAAATTCCAAGTAACATTTGATTCAACTTATGCATGCAAAATCATTAGTAATGATTATCATAGATTCTTCCAGTTAATAACTTATTTTATACATCATCTCCAAACACATTTTGATAAAACAGTGCAAATGCTCATATAATTCACAGTTAAGGCATCTTGAAACTCTAACCTCACTGATAAATATAGTAGAAAATGCAAATACGAACAAATTTCAAGGGCAGCTCTTTAAAAAATAAATTGTTAAGTTAAAAAAACAAATTGACATCACGACATTCTTTACCTATTCTGTGGCCGGAGAAGTTAACACAGCAGCATTTGCCCTTAGAAGAAAAAGCTTCAAACTACATATGAACACACAAGAGAACACACAGCAGCAGGACTCTTATAAATATTAATGACAAATTAACAGTGCTATTGCATTACACTAGAAAACCTTCAATAAGAGAGTTTTATCCATATCCCCTAGTAGATGCACAAACGAGAGCCCCACTGTCTAACAACATATGAACACACTCCGGCCATCCTTGTCGGGCTGCCAAGTGCAATGGGGTTGCTCCATTTTTATCTCTTATATTCACAAACCTTGCAAATCCCCTGCCATCAACTCCAAATCAAACCAAACAAAACAACCACAGCTTTAGCAACTTCATGGATATTCTCTACACACAAGCATATATAAGAGTGTGTGTGTGTGTGTTTGTATAGAGAGAGAGAGAGAGAGAGAGAGAGAGAGAGGGTCACCAGGAATGTGCAACAGAGGTGGAAAGGGGGCAGCAGAAAGAATAGCTTGTAGGCAATCTAGATGGCCATAGAAAGCAGCATAATGCAAATAGGTTCTTCCATGGAGTGAATCAAACATCAAAATCTAATGAAATTTCACACACAACCAATGGAAAATATATAATTGAATAATTTTAGGGACACTTAATTTAGGAAGATTTGTAACTTAAAAAAAAAAACATACATATACATAAGAAGCCCAAATCCACTCACAAAACCCCAAAACCCAAAACTAAAACCCCAAAACCCTTCACAATAATAGAAAATGGCAATTGTAACCATACATCAAACCATCCAATTCCACCTCCCAAACATATATATAACCATAATATAGTATGGTTACTACGTACTTTTGTACAGTCATTTTTCAACTAGAAATTAACAATTTTGAACAAGTGAATTTTTATCATTATTGCCGTTACTGTGAGTAAGCTAGCACATTTATTTATTTTAAAGCATTGAGCTTGAGGTTATTGATCAATCCCTATAACCCATCAAAAAGGACAAGGTCTACCAAGAAGCACTTTGCAGTCCCAAAAATATATATCACAAGCATGGTATAAATAATTTGACAATATTAGCAAAGGAGTGCAAGCTGCAGATAGAATCCTACCTAGGCCTCCTGTCCCAGATGCCTCAACATTTATAAAAGCTCCAATTGTGTCACGCCATTTATGTGATGTCATGAAGCCATGTGAACCCCAATATTGGAGACCGTTAACAAGTTCAATGATTATTAGCTGGAGAACACAACACTAGACTACTATTAGCTTAAAATAGGCAATTGTGCAAAATAATACATTACCATTTACAACATTTGCCATTTGCAGTCTATCATACATTTTAAAACAACAGTGGCTTATCCAAAGAAATAAATAAATAAACAATAGTGGTAAACAGATCATGATCTGCCAAAATGAGTAGTCACAGCACACAAGTCATGATGGGCCTATTGACTTTCTGCACATGCTTCCATTCAAGTAAAAAAGTAGTTACTCAACATTAAAATATATATGATCAAAAAGACATTAAAATATATTAGCAATCAAAACCAACAAAGAATATGCAATGTGAGCAGAACTATCCTATTTTTCGCTTCGTCCACTCCGCCTAAAGTGTACAAATAACCCCATTTATAGTGCAGGCAATGTTGGGATTGAAATTAAATGCAAGGAAAGGAAGAGGAATAAAATAACTACACATTTATGTAAATAAAGATATACATTGAAATGGATTAACTTTGCAAAATATCAAGCTAGAATTCTGTGACACTGACAATATGCAAACCATAATCTTCATCCCTCTAACTCTCTCTATGTTTTGAGGGAAAATATTGACAAACAAAAAAGATGATTAATAATGGAAAGAAAAATAGAGGAAATCTAAAAGTTGTGTTACAAATGGCAAATCTGAAAAGGTGACCAGATTGCAGTAGTACAAATTCTGTTTCCAGAAACCACTTTGCCTTGCTTTAATAACTTTTAGATCCATAGGAGAAAAAACAAAGTACTGTTTAAAACATAACCAAATGCAACATAAATTGTGGGCATCATACTTACACAAACTTCAAATTCTTTCCAGTTATGTCATTTGGAATTTCTCCCACTAACCTGTTAAAACTGACATCCCTGTCCAAATCACAATACAAAGATATATATATATATATATAGAGAGAGAGAGAGAGAGAGAGAGAGGACAGACCGTCAAGGCAGACAACATCGAAGGGTTGAACACGGTGGTAATCGAAGACAGCTTCAAGTTATTCTTCGGTTGATTCGGCCTGTAAAACAGAGAAATCGAAAATCAAGTTCAGAAACCCTAGAAAAAAAAAAAAAACAAAACAAAAACAAAAACAGTACTTGGAAGATTGGGGGCCTAGAACTTGAAGTTTCGCACCATTAGGGTAGAAGAAATTGAGGCCGAAGTCGCAATAATCGTCCAGGAAGAAGCAAAGGTGGGAGTTGGGATCGTGTGGGGTTTGAAGGAAGCGGTTCTGATTGTAGAGTTCTTGGGAGGGTTTGAGAGTGTTGGGGTAGCGTAGTGATTGGAGTACGAGGGGGTCGAGGTCGAGGTGAGATTGGGTGAGGTTTGGTGGTCACAGACTCTGTGTATTAGAGAGAGAACAAAAGGTGTAAACAAAACAGGGCGCCAACATTAATAGGAGCGCTAAATTTGAAATGTCAAATATTTTAGTTCTTTTGGCGACTAAAACAATTCAGTCGTTGAAAATAAATGTTTGGCGACCAAATTTTTTTGTTGCCAAAGAAAAAAATAAAATTTTTATTTTTTATTTGGTGACTAAAAATTAAATTAAATAAATTTTCATCTGTGTGAGAGAGAGAATTGGCAAATGTTAATAACTGGCGACTAAAATATTGTTGTAGCCAAAGCTTAATTAACGGCGACTAAAATATTAGTCTCCAAAAGTATTAATTTGACAACTAACTTTTTTTTGGTCGGAAAAAATAAATATACGACTACTAATTTTTTTTTTGGTCGTGGAAAATAAGTTTTTGGCGACCAAAATTTTGGTCGCAAAAGATAAAAAATAATTTTTTATTTTTCATTCGGTGACTAAATAGTTTTAGTAGCCAAAACTCAATATACGGCGACTAAAATATTTTCAGTCGCTAAAAATAAGTTTTTGGCGATCAAAATTTTGGTCGCCAAAAGATAAAAAATAATTTTTTATTTTCCATTCGGTGACTAAATAGTTTTGGTAGCCAAAACTCAATATACGGCGACTAAAACATTTTTAGTCGCTGAAAATAAATTTTTGGCGACCAAAATTTTGGTCGCCAAAAGATAAAAAATAATTTTTTATTTTCCATTCCGCGACTAAATTGTTTTAGTAGCCAAAACTTAATATACGGCGACTAAAATATTTTTTTGTCGCTAAAAATAAGTTTTTGTCGACCAAACTTTTGGTTGCCAATTCAACGGCCAACTTATTTTGATTTTCTGCGACCAACTTAATTTTTGGTCGCCAAAAGGTGACCTTCCGCGACCAAATTTGTAGTTGATCGCCAAAACCATACCACTTTCTACGACCAACTTTAATTTAGGTCGCTAAAATATGACCTTCTGCGACCAACTCATATTTGGTCGCCAAAAACAATGATCATCGCGACTAACTCATATTTGGTAACCAAAATGTAACTTTTAGCGACCAATTTTTATATTGGTCCCGAAAAGTGGTCGCTAAAAGTGCAGATTCTTGTGGTGGCACTGTCGAAAATTACAAAAAAAATATATATATATATCTCCATACAACTCACAAATTAATTTGCCTCGATAGCTAGAATATCTTCATCCAAAATTTCATATCCCATAATTAGATTTATGGGTTGTTTAGATGTGCCCTTGGTTTGCCAAATATATTCTTAGTAGTAATATTAGGAATCATGAAAAATATATTACGAAATGCATCATAAAGATTTTTCATCCTTTGATTAGTATGTAGTGTTTTATTGTGTGTGTAATCCAAAGGTGGAGAATCTTTCATGATCATTTTCATGACATTTTTTTCATGATCCCTAACATTACTCTATTCGTAGTTGTGATGAGCTAGGCTGGTTATTGTTTATAACTTTGAAATAATCAAAAAAAAATTCCTGTAACAAGAAATGATGTAATTTTAGAAATGAAATGACAAATACAAATATTGTCAAGTCCTACTATTTTTACATGTGCATATATAACGTCAAATCTTATTATGTAAATACCTACCAAACACTAAATAAACTCACCCTTTAATACCCTATAAATGTACTAATTGAGTATTTGATTTGGTAACAGTATACTATCATTAGGAAAAATGCTTAAAACGTCAAAACATCACTCCTAAATTTAATTTTAATGACAGAAAATATTTAAAATGCTAAAACATCACTCCCAAATTTTATTCTAACGACGTAATGAGATCTTTCATATATAAAATTGGTAGTAAATGGGACATTTATTGAAAGCATACTCACCTTCTGGGTTGATTATCTGTTAAAGAAAAATTCAAATTCATTTAAAATTAAAATTATATGATTTCATCATTTAAAAAAAAAAGAAAATAAATAAACAGTTTATATTTAAAATCTGAATGCATACCAAATATATTATTTAATTTCACCAATGTATTGGTTCAAGGGACCTTACCTTCTAATTCATCGTATATTGTCAGTGATTGATTAATGATACGTTATTTAGTATTTAAAATTAAATTTTATTAATGTGTGCTCTTAAAAACACATGTTAAAAAAAATTATATATTTTTTATGTTGCTTACTTTTATGTAAAATGTACCATCCTTTTAAGATTTTTAATATGTGCAATGACACTACACATTAATAAAATCCTTCAAAATGTGATAACCAAATTTAATCACGGTGGCAATGCTACAATTAAAAAGACAGCTTTTCATGAAAAAAATTTATTTAATGATTTTGGAGCATTCTGCCAATTTATTTATTGGTGATATTTTTCAATAAATTTTTTTAAACAAATAATTATTAAAGTATTGTTATTCAGGCTCAAAAATTAGATTCCCTTTTTAGATGATGTGTTAAGAAAATGATTGATTGATAATTAAATATTATCTAGTTATCAACCAATCATCATGTTGACATATCACTGAATTTAAAAAGTGAGTCTAAAAAGTGGATTTGTATATCATTTTTTAATTATTAAGTCCTCTTTGGGTACACAAAAAAGTCATGAGCTTATTGGCTTATTTAGGTTGCATCACATTTCTATTTTTCTGTATATTTATTCATAAACAGTTAAAAAAAAAAAAATCAACTTATAAGCCATATCCAAGACAACAGATTAGTTAAGAATCTATCTTACAAAGCAGATTTATTTATTAATAAATCATGTTTCAATTTTTAGTAATTAATATATCATTCTAAAAGTATTTATAAAATTTAAATAAAAAATCAACCACTTATAATTTTCACATCATATTTTAATACAAATAAATTTAAATTGAGAAACAAACGCCAAAATATTTTAATCATTTATCATTTTGATAAATTTATTAGTATCATTACTATTACCAAATAATCATTTCAAAACACAAAACATGCATCTAAGTCTTTAAAAAAATACATTATCAAGATAAGAAACAAATACATACAAATTTGGGACAATTAAAAAAAAAAAAAAAAAAAAAAAAAAAAAAAAAAAAAAACCAAGACTATGACTCTTGTAACAAAATAAACTCTGAGTTTTTAATTTTGTCAATTTAAATCCTAAAATTTTGATTTTTTTTTTCCAATCTAAACCATTTGCCTATTTTCGTTAACTAAAACTGAAAATAAAAGTAGTATTTTAGTCATTAAACTCAATGTATGTATACATGGGGTGGCTCTACTTGGACCCTAGGAATTTCGTTGGACACCCTAATTTAATGAAATTTTTTCATTACTAATATGTCTTTATTTAAAATGACTAAAAAGTAATTGATATTGAAAAAAATACAAATCTTAGTGTTTTGGACACCCCATATCATAATCAATCTCAATATTCCCTTCTATGTTTTCTTCTCACTTTTATTTACTTTGCAGCTTTATACTCAACCACATTTCTCTTGAATCTATCATTCTTACATTTTATTTCATATTCAAGTCAACAATAAACAATAAAAAATGTTTCCAAACTTCCTTTTTTTTATTCATAGAGGAGGTATGTTTTCTCTTCATCTACTATGCTTTCGGTGGCGGAATTTATGGAATTTTCGACACTGAATATATCTACACATATTTTATTTTTCAGTATTGAGTATCTGAAAGGAGATGTTGGAAGTAGACGTTCGAAACTGAGTATCCACATATATTTCATTTGTTTGGAACTAAATATTTTAAACCATTTATTATTTTCCGAACTAAATATCTCTGTATATTTCATTTGTTCAGTACTAAATATCCGAATGAAGATGTTGGGACTAATTTATGACGTTCAGAATTAAGTAAAACTGATAGAGAAAGAAGGATTTGCGAGATACCTCAGAATATCAACAGGTTTTGATGGCTGAAATATTGCTCTACGTAAGAAATATCACTTTAGGGACTATTTTGGCTTTTGGGATGTGTTAAGTATGTCTCCAGGCTACTTGAGGATATAATAGATGTTATTTGGGAGTGTTCAAAATAATACAATAAATTTCAAATTTTATAATGGGCTGAACAAAGTATTGGGATGTTCAACCAATCTTTTGCAGTACAAATAGAGCCACCCCATAAAATGTCTAAGAATACACAGCTTTCATTGAGTTTAATGACTGAAATATCAATTTTTACGTAGATTTTACCTAACAGCAAATGATTCAAATTAAAAACAACTTAAAAGTTCAGGATTTAAATTGATAAAATTAAAAATTCAAGATTTTTGTTGTTGTTATAAGGGTTAAACCTTGGAAATAATTTTCCCTAAAAATTTTCGCTCAGAACTTGTGAGTAAATAAGTTTTGTTAATAAAACAATTTGATCATTATCCCTAAATTAGAAGATTACTAACCCAATAATTGTAGTTAATCTGAGTGATATTATTTTTTTAATTGGATATGTATGACTAAAATAATTTCTTGGATAAATTACACTCACTTTTTTCTTTTCTTTTTTAACAATTTGAGAAAAATATAGTTAGTCCCAAACTTTTTACATAATTACTCCAGCCTTCCTCGGTGTTTTAATTCACATAAGACTTAGTCTTGTTTCATCAGTAATTCATGAGTCATATGGATGAAAAGAAATTATCTCTTTTTTACTAAAATATATATTTATCTTTGTTTATTTCAATATCTACTTGCTATTTACATTAATTTTGATTGCTTAATTTTACTAAAATGGATGTCAGTATTATTTTTACTGCAACCCATTAATATTTATGGACCCTGATTGGGTTGACGATAGCCTTATTTTCTTTTTCTTAAAAAACACTTACCTTCTTGATCTATTAGTTAAAATCATTTTATCCTTCTCAACTAAAAATATTATACTTTATCATATTGAACTATTAATTTTATCCCAATTAAATATTCACTTTCGTTAAAATTTTGAAAGAAATGGAATTAGAAAGCGGCCTTAAACGGTTACTTTAGAATCTCCCGAAATTATCCTAAGAATATTTTTTTTTCTTGCCCTAAAAGATACAAACAAATAAATAAATAGTCAGCAACAATGATTAATTTTTTGAAGAATGAAAATAGAAATTTCAGATTCTCAAGTGCCGATTTTTCTAAGTGTGTTTAAAGTCTAATCGATGCTACCAAACACACAATAACTCATTTTAAAAATGCCCTATAAATGAATGAATTTACACAATTTAGTTATTTCTTAAAAATATATTCTGAATTTATTCTATAAGAATAAATCTAATATTATTCTAATTTGGAGTTGGAGAGATTCGTCATCAGCAAAAACTCTCTTTGTAGAGAAAGGATATGAAATTAACAAATTACAATCTTGTCAATGTGACTTCCAAAGGGGATACTTTATTTGCCTCATATAGATATTGCTAAAAAAGTATTGACACTGCTATTATTTAATGGGATGTGGCTTCCCAAGGTCCAATTCAACTCATTATGGGCCTATTTTAGGTCTATTTTACAGTTTTAACATTTCTTCAGTAAATTATTTATAAAAAGTAAATTTAATTATATACCGATAATTATATGTTTGGGTTATTTTTGTCTTTAAAAAAATAGACAGCAAATATAATTTTAAAAATAAATTGTCCATTTTTTAAAGAAAAATGTAATTCAAATATGTGACTACAACTATCCAACCAAACTAATTTTTTGTATGGATGATTAAGTCGATAGGCATTAAAAATTGAACAATAAAGTGAACATGAGATGGGCTTATTAATGGGCTGAACTAGACCTCCATTCCAATATTTGGACCTAAGAAGAGTGGAAGGAAACTAAATCCTAATATGTTGTGTTTGGATCTTAGATTTGGATAGAAAAGAGAAAAAGTAAAAGGAAAAAAAAAAGAAAAAAAAAGAGCCACTTACAGGTTGGTCCTATTGACCGAACTTATATACTTCTAAGTCCTGTTCATTTTTTTACCTATCAATATTCCTAAAATTCCCTCTCTCACCTATAAGATCACTGCCCTAGCACCCTATCACTGACGACTACAAGCAATCACCTCCGGCTATCGAACACTAACTCCGACCATCGATGACCACTTCTGATTGCCGACAGCCACCACTAACTTCCAGCAACCTCTTTGGCTGCTATCTTTGACTGCCAATAACCATTACTAACCTTCGACAACTTCCTCCAACCTCTAACAATATTTTTTTGGACAATTTCAATCTCCAATATGTCACTACGACCGCCATCTCCTCAGATTTAGTGGCGACAAGAGAAAACGAGAAGAAGAATGATGAAGAGAATGAAGGAGAGGCATGAGAAGTCCTTACTAGAAGTTCTCATCATTCTTCACATTCGCATATCAACACAAAGAATCAAATATAAGTTTAATGATAAATTTATCACTGACTGTTTGTAAAAAAAATTATAGAAGGCAAATCTAGTCATCACCAGCATAAATCAACACAAGAACAAAGACATATTCAGTGATATATTTATCATTGATATATTAAATCCTGGTTAGCAGAAGATTTGGTTTGAGAGAAATAAAGAGGAAAGGAAGGAAGGAGATAAAGAGTGGTGAGATTTGGAGAATCATTGTTGCTTGGACTCGTATTTGAAGTTAAATTCACCATGGAAACAACTAGATTGGTGTAGATCTAGAACATCTGAGGTCATTGAAAAATGTTAGATAATTAGGATGATGGAGATGGAGGATAATGGCAGCGATGACAATGCATTTGCGACGGTGGAGTATAGATCAGTGACTGCGGATGTGGTTTGTGAACAATAGTGGTGGATCGAAAGTGGTGGAGATGGTTGAATGATGGTGGCGGCAAAGGCAACGATAGCTAGTGATGGGTGACGGTACTGGTGGCGGGTGGATGACCATAGCGATGATGGTGGTGTGGTAATAGTGGCAGTTTGAAGCTTTTTAGAGAAATGGTGTAGAAAGAGAGAGAGAGATGATGAAGATGAGGAAGAAAAGTTTTTTGGAAAAATGATAGAAAGAGAGAGAAGAAAACAGAAAAAGAGAAAATTATTGAGAATTAATAATTCAATAAGGGTAATATAGACATTTTAAGACTTAATTGTGCATTTAAAAAGTCAATAAGATTTAATGGTATTTATGTCCACTTAATCAAACTCGCCTGTAATTAACCCAAAAATAAAAAGTTTATGTTTCGTTTATATTTCACTCACATTTTTCTTTTTCTTTTCATTTCTAAATCTCTAGCTAAAATCTATTATCCAAACACAGCCATTAAAAGATTATGCTAATAAGAGTCTATGCGAACATCATTAGAGACTAAATCTATACAACCATTTTAATGAATTTTTCTTTGCTGATAAAAAAAAAAAAAAAAGACTTAATAACTTTCAAAAAAATTAAAATTTCAATATATATTTGAGGAAATATCACTTCCTCCCCTCCCAAACTATTACACATTTTTCACGTTGACCCCCATATTTCAATTTATTTCAATTTAGTACTTGAACTTTTCACAAATTGATCAATTAGACCCCTACCGTCACCTTCCGTCCACAATTGGATGAAATGTGTTGATGTGGAGGGCAAATTGATTTTTAAAGTATAGTTTGGGGGGCAAATTGATTTTTAATTTGGGGGGTAAATTAATTTTCAAGGTATAGTTCGAGGGGTAAAATGAAATTTTAAATACCATGTCAGCACATTTCGTCCAATGGTAGACCGAAGGTGATGACAAGGGTCTAATTGATCAATTTGTGGAAAGTTCAGGTACTAAATTGAAATAAATCGAAATATGGGGGTCAACGTGAAAAACACGTAATAGTTTGGGGGGCAAAATGATATTTCCTCTATATATTTTACATATTTTTAGATATTTTAATACAATTTTTACACACACACTCGCTTTCATCCAATAGGAAGTGATTTTGGCTGTAGTGTCGATCGAAAACCAAATCCCATACCCCAATGTCCCACTCACATACTTCATAATGCGTTTGTTAGCAAGAAGATGAGACTCTTTAGGACAGGCTTTGTAATGGACACAAACACCTACACTAAATGCAATGTTAGGCTGATTGGTTGTGAGGTACAAAAGACTCCCTATCATGCTTCTACAAAGAGTAAGATCAACATCAGTACTGGATGAGTCTTTGAAGAGGGGAGCTCATGGGAGTTCTAGCATGTTTGGCCAACTCCAGACCGAACTTAGTCACAGGATTTTTGGCATACTTGGTTCGAGAAACGAACATACCCAAAGGTGACTACTTAATTTGGAGACCCAAGAAAAAAGACAATTCCCCCACTATGCTCATTTCAAACTCATGTGTCATGCAATCCGAGAAATATTTCACAAGAGAATCAGAAGTGGATCCAAACACAATATCATCAACATAAATTTGAGCGACAAGTATATGAGACTTAGTATGTTTCACAAATAAGGTCTTGTCCACACTACACCTTTGAAAATCATTGTCAATAAGGAAGGTAGTAAGTTCTATCATACCAAGCCCGAAGAGCTTGTTTAAACCCATATAAAGCCTTGTCTAACTTGTAGACATGGTTTGGAAATTTTGGGTCCTCAAACCCTTTTGGTTACTTAACATAAGCCTCTTCTTTCAAGTATCCATTTAGAAAGACACTTTTCACATCCATTTAAAACAATCTGAATCCAAGAAAGCATGCAACACCAAGTAAAATACGAATAGATTTGAGAAGTGCAACAGGGGCAAACGTCTCATCATAGTTAACACCCTCTACTTGTGTGTAGTCTTGAGCAACCAACCTAGCTTTATTTCTAACAATGGTACCATTCTTATCAGCTTTATTTTTTAATATTCACTTGGTACCTATCACATTCATGTCTCTAGGTCTGGCAACAAGAGTCCAAACTTTGTTATGTTTAAATTGACCTAATTCTTCATGCATTGCATTGACCCAACTATCATCTAGTACGGCCTCTTTATATTCTTAGTGTGACATTTTGTTTTTGGGTCCGCTCGAGTGTGGAATTGTTGCTCTCAACACTTTGTTGCATTTCAGGCATGTCCGCTCGAGCGTGGGATGTCACGCTCGAGCGTGAAATGTTAGCATCCAGTAATTACACTGTAGCACTGCAAAACTTCTGAGACTTTTCTTTCTCCGCTCGAGCGGGGAAGTTGTCGCTCGAGTAGGACTTCTTGATTGTGTCTGTCACGACCGTCATCCGCCCCTATGGGTTAAGGCCATAACCGGCCAGTAATCACGAGATTACCTACGGCCTCAACCCAAATAAGACAAAACTCATCAGAGTAAAGGGGCCAAACGGAAGCAAATTTAAAACTTTGTCCATAGAGCCGTGCTTATATGCACATCATAACATTCCACATTTACATATGTTAATAACTCACCACAGAAAGTAAAGTAACATAAGGCTCTGTATAGACAGGATCATTCAAATCTAAGTTAGCTAAACAAAACTATACACAGACGTAAACCAAAGTCCTCGCCAACATAACGAAATACACAGAACGGCAAAAGGGCGAAGACGTGTCTCGTGCGTAAGACACAAGGGCTGACTCTTCAAAACTTTGGTTGTTCCATACCGACTTCACTAAGGCTGGGTTTGTACCTCTCTACGCTCACCTACAAACACATGAATGAGCGTGAGCGAAAGCCCAGTGAATAATATCAAATAAAGAATATACATTGGAACAATATACATCAAACGGCCTTGGGCCCATTTTGTATTTCTAACTAATACATACATACATAGACATATGTAAGTTAAGTAACTGCGGTTCCAAACACATCATACGGCCTCGGGCCCAATTCTTTAGTATCATTCAGATCAAACTGGCCTTTGGCCCATTCATACTTTCATGTCAAACTATTATTCGTGTCAAACTATTATTCGTGTCAAACTAGCCTTTGGCCCATTCATTCATTCTTGTCAGAACGGCCTCTGGCCCATCCATTTATTCTTGTCAAAATAGCCTCAGGCCCATCCATTCATTCTTGTCAAAATGGCCTCTAGCCCATTCATTCATGTCAAAACGGCCTCTAGCCCATTCATTCATGTCAAAATGGCCTCTAGCCCATTCATTCATTCTCGTGAGAACGGCCTCTGGCCCATCCATTCATTCTTGTCAAAACGGCCTCAGGCCCATCCATTCATTCTTGTCAAAATGGCCTCTAGCCCATTCATTCATGTCAAAACGGCCTCTGGCCCATTCATTCATGTCAAAACGGCCTCTAGCCCATCCATTCATTCTTGTCAAAACGGCCTCTGGCCCATTCACTCTATTATTCAGACCAAACTGCCCTCTGGCCCACTCATTTGGTATAGCAAACATTGCCCACCAATCGAATCAACGAACTTATAAAACTTACATAGAGGTAAGCAATTGGACAGTAACATATCCATCGAATCAACGAACTTATAAAACTTACATAGAAGTAAGCAATTGGACAACAACACATTTCAGATATCTTTGTTAAGATATTACTCACAATGATCGGCTGATTGATTTGCCCTGGAGCTTGACCCTATACATCACAACACACATATGGGTCACAACCGATTCAATCCGTTCTTAATTCACATATTCCTCTTTAGGCTTAATTCTTATTCTTTTAACTCATTTACAATGCTCAATGTATGCCTAAGAGTACTTAGAAGTGAAAGGAAACGGAAAACGGAACATAGAATGCATTTTCAAAATTTCAAAAAACAGGGTCCCCGCTCGAGCGTGGACTTTCCCGCTCGAGCGGACCCATGAGGCCTGCAAAAGTACTGGTTATGTCGAATTTACGCTCGATCATGCACTCTGGCGCTCGAGCGGAAGGCCTCTCTACATGGCTCCCCGCTCGAGTGTGAACTTCCCCGCTCGAGCGGACACCATATCTGCAGAAAATACTAGGAGCTTGAAATTCACGCTCGAGCGGCGGTTCTCCCGCTCGAGCGGACGTTAAATTTTCTGGGTTTTCCAGAATGTGTTCTTGAGCTTCAACTTGATATTCAAAGGTTCAAAATGCGTGTTTTTGGCTCAATCTTCACCTATACATATACTAACATGGTATACATATCCAATTACATCATTATGAAGCTCAATTTCACAATTTAATCACATGCATGTCCCACATTAACCCAAACTCATCACCAACACATCAAATTCAAACATGCAAAGCTTACACCTCCATGATCTTCACTTACATGTGAGAGATATTCATTATTCTCAACTAAATTGATGAAGAAATGATCAAATACATGGATTTCAAACAAAATTCATCATGGATTACACACTTTGTGCTCAATTATGGAAATTCATAGTGATTTCCTACATGCATGCATCTATGGACTTTAAATTCAACAAACACAACTCAATCCATAGTCTAACTCACTAATTAATCTTCGATCCCCAAAAATTACAAATCAAACTCATGAGTCAAAGGGTTGATTACTCACCTAGAAGCTCAATCTCCCTAATGTATGCTTAATTCTTGAGTTCAACCTTCCAATTTTTCAAACTTGAGCCAAACACATAATTTTCCCCCTTGCTTCTTCTCTAGCCGACCCTCTCCCTTTCTTAGAGTTTATAATCAGCCAAAATGAAGATAAAAGGGAGAAATTGAGTGTATAGTGCCCTTTATTAAAAAGCCCCTTTGGTCACATTATTTTAATATCAAATAATGGGGCATTAATTCACTAATTAAATCAATTTAATCTGATCTGAATCAATTTCTAATTAAATTTCACCGTAAGCTCTAAAAATTATGCCAATCACAATGGCGCAATCAATTTCAGGTTCTGTGGCTGATAAGACCTTCAATTTAAATTCCAAAGCTGATAATCAAACAGATATTCCTACGATGAACAGATAGAAATTCAAAACCACATATATTTATATAAATGGCACTCAAAATCATATCAAACACATAATCATATGCATAAGGAGGATCAATTAGCATAATACGGAACAAGGGTATCACAGTGTCTGGACGCTCGAGCGTAGAAAGTCACGCTCGAGCGGGGAACACGTTAGCAGCTTTTAAAACTTGGTGATTCTAGATCTTTCTCCCATTTTTTCTTTGGTTCTATCTTCATCTCCTTTTTCTCCTCCCATGAAACCCTAGATCTCCATCATCATGTACCTTCCTTACCATTGAAATCCACCCAAATTTTTTGGTTAGGGACGAAGAACACTTGAAGAGTAGCATTATCTTCTGATTGGATTGGGTATTTGCGATAGATTCGTGAAGGAGCTCGAATTTTGGCTTGATAGTTGAGGTAGGGATACTTTTATTCTTGTTATCTCTTCAATCTCGAAGAAATTTCATGGTATTGTGTGTGATTGGGAACTAATTGAAGATTTAGTTGAACTAATTGAAGATTTTGTAGAACAAAACCCACATTTCACATAATTACTCTTTTACTTAATATTTTGCTTGGAATCCTTAAATTTCTCTCTCTAATATAAGTGCAGATATGGTTAAGAACTAGATTTGTGACAGGAAGTAGAAACCCCAAAAAATTTAGGGAAATCCTAAGTTCCTAATTGGTTAGAAAATACTTAAGATAATGGAAATTTCACTTGATTCATGAAATTTGATGAACAATTGGAGGGACGAAAATGTGAATATTGATGTAATTAAGGAAATGATGACTTGAATGTTATTGTTCTTTGAATAATATGTGATATTTAAATGTGATGATGTGTGATGTTTAATTGTATGTGATATTTAAATGTGATGATGTGTGATGTTTGATTATGGGATTGATATGTGGTATAATTGTTAAACATGTATGAGTCCAAGTATGAGTCGAGGGTGAGTAAATGTGGTGTTGTGTTGGTACCCGCACGAGGAGTTAAAAAAGTGCCCAAATGCCCTCTCTAGGCTTATCGCTAGACGAATATGGGAAAATGTTTTTGGGTGTCCACACAGTCCTACCATATAATAGCCGGCGAAAGTGGAAAAACGGATAGTTTTCCTTAGGGTGCCCACCTCCCGCCGTATAGTAGCCGGCAAATGTGGGGGTTGTTTTTCAGAGTAAAAGAAATGGTTGTTCTCAATTGAACTCATGTGGTGGAATGTATGTGATTTGATTTCATGGTTGTGGATGTTTAATTGTTTAATAGGATGACACTATTTGAATTTATCTGTATTAGATTATAAATGTTCTTGGTGAAATGTGGAATATACTTGCAAAATGAATTTTATTGTGTTATTTTATCACATGGATGCCATAATTTTGTTCAAGGGGTCAGATACCTGGATAAATCTATTTCTACTGGGCATATCGCTCAACCCTAATTTATTTTTCAGGACTTGATGAAGTACAACCTCGTTGATGGGTCAGATCAAGCATTAGCCTTTTTGGGGAAAGTGAAGCCAGGGATAGATTAGTAGTTTTAACATTCGGGACTTTTGTAACAGAACTACCTCATGTATTTAGTGATGTTATACGCCCAAGGGGCTTATATTTTGTTATGTCACCTAGTTCAATGAACTGAAAAACAGATTTGGACAATGTGGGAATATATTTATTGAATTGTAATCAATTAACTTTTAGTTCAATAGGAAAGATGACTTATTTTGGATTGATTAATCATGTTATTGTTGCGTACCATTGCGTGTATTTTCAGGGCGTTACAAATTGGTATCAGAGCAACAGGCCAGAATACTTTGGGCTCGTGGGAAGTGATGTTAGTCGCAATAGGGTCCTTAGACTAAGATAGATTATATGGATTAACCCAGTGTGTTGTGTGTTTCTATGTGATTATATAGATATGGGGTTAGATTCCTAGGATGTGGCTTTGTCCGTTGCATTCATCGAAATCCTATTGGAAAGACACCTGATCACTGTTCTTTCCATTTGGAGGTCCTTGATTGCCATGGAATTAGCTAACATCTAGGGAGGATAACTCATGTGTGTTTTTATGTGCATGTTGAGTATTTGTTTAAATTATTTGGCGTGTTAGAGTATAAAGTTTTCAGGAGGAGTGAGTATGGGGCACTTAGGTGTTGAAAATTGTTATTGAATTTAATCCTTGTCCCTATTTCTTATAGATGTCTGGGCGAGCTAGAGCACGGGGTAGACCCCAACGGGGTGGCCAAAACATCCCAGCCCAACCTGAGATTCCTCCGCAAGAGGAAAGAGTGAGCCAAAACAATATACCCTCTCCACTGGCCCAAGAAGCTATGGGGGTATTAGCAGGGAGATAACGGGGGCTCTACGGGAGTCCATGGAACTATTGAGAGCCGAGCAAGCGGCTAGAACAATTGAGGGGGAAACAAGAGCTTCCTTTTTGAAAAAGGAGTTCTTTCGTTCCAACCCTGCCGAGTATAGTGGCGAGCCCGACCCGATGAAGGCCGATGAGTGGTTGGAGCAGATAATCAAGTCCTTCGAGATCTTAGACATCCGGGAGAATGAGTTGCGAGTGGCGTTGGAGGCCTACCAAATGAAGGAGGAGGCCGAACAGTGGTGGAAATCCGTTAAGCATAGGTTTGATCATACCTGGGAGGCATTCATGCAAGCTTTCTAAGACAAATTCCTCACTCCCACAGTTAGGGAGCGACTGAGGAAACAATTCGAACAGTTATTGCAGTTAGATGCACCTGTAGCGGGGTTTTGAGGCCAAATTCACTAGCCTATCTCATTTTGAGCCCGAATTAATGGCTAGGGAAGAAAGGAAGTGCCTTGAATTTGAGAAAAGGTTGAGACCAAAAATCTTGTGAAGGTGGTTGACAACATGTGTAATATCCTTGTTCTGTAGTATGCTAATTGGTCCTTAACATGAATATGATTATGTGTTTGATATGATTTTGTGTGCCATTATGTGAAAATATGTGGTTTTGAATTTCTATCTGCTCACCGTAGGAATATCTGTTTGATTGTCTGCTTTGGAAATTAAATTGAAGGCCCTATCGGCCACCGAAACCGAAATTGGTCGCGCCATTGTGATTGGCATAATTTTTAGAGCCTACGGTGAAGTTTAATTGAAAAATTGATTCGGACTTGATTAAATTGATGAATTAGTGCTCAATTATTTATTATTATTAAATTAGAATTAGTGGGGCTTTATATAAAGGGCCATATACACTCTCATGGTTTCTTTTTGAGCTCAAAATCTGAGATATACATTTGAGAGGGTAAGAAGGCCGGCTATAGAGAGAGAGAGGGGAGAATTGTGCAATTTTGGCCTTGAAGCTTGATAACTTTGAAGTCATACTCAAGAATTTGCTATTGACTGGAGAAATTGAGCCTCTAGGTAGGTAATTGATCTTGAATTCAAGTTTGAATAATGGTCAAGAACATGGATTAAATTCATTATAAGGAAATAGAGTTGATTTTGTTGTATTTGAAGTCATGGAATGCATGCATGTGCATAATAGCCATGAATTTGTATAGTTGAGCATGAAAAATATGATCCATGTAGAATTGTGGCTAGAATCCATGCTTGTGACCACCATTTGTACAATTTGAGTTGAAATGGAAGTTATATCTCACATGCATGTACCATTCATAAGAAGTATGAGCTTGAATGCATGAAATTGTTATGTTGAAAGTGAAATTGGTGTAGATTGGGACATGCATGTGATTAATTTGTGAAATTGAGCTCCATTGTGTTGTAATTTGGTGTTGGTACCATGTTAGTATATGATTATGTAAAGTTTGAGCCAAAGGCATGCATCTAGAACCATTGAATGTCGAATTGGAGCTCAAGAACATGTTCTGGAAAACCCAAAAAATTTGATGTCCGCTCGAGCGAGGAAACCGCCGCTCGAGCGTGAATTTCATGCTTCCAGTATTTTTGCAGACTTTGATATCCGCTCGAGCGGGGAAGTTCACGCTCGAGCGGGAAGCTATGTAGACAGACCTTCAGCTCGAGTGCCAACCTTCACGCTCGAGTGTAATTTTGATGCACCCAGCACTTTTGTAGGCCTCATGGGTCCGCTCGAGCGGGGAAGCCCACGCTTGAGCGGGGACCCTGTTTTCTAAAATTTTGAAAAGGCATTCTGAGTTTCGTTTTCTGTCCTCTTTCACTTTTAAGTACTCTTAGGCATATATCGAGCATTATAATTGAGTTAAAGAGATAAGAATGAAGCCTAAAGAGGAAAATGTGAATTCAGAACGGATTGAATTGTTTGTGACCCTTTTGTGTTCATAGAATGTGTAGGGTCAAGCTCTAGGGCAAACCAACCCACCGATCACTATGAGTAATATCTTAACAAAGATATCTGAAATATGTTGTTGTCCAAATTACTTACTTCTATGTAAGTTTTATAAGTTTGTTGATTTGATTGGTGGACAATGTGGCTATGCCAAATGAATGGGCCAGAGGCCAGTTTGATCTGAATGATAGAGTGAATGGGCCAGAGGCCGTTTTGACATGAATGAATGGATGGGCCAGAGGCCGTTTTGACATGAATGAATGGGCCAGAGGCCGTTTTGACATGAATGAATGGACCAGAGGCCATTTTGACATAAATGAATGGGCCAAAGGCCGTTTTGACACGAATGAATGAATGGGCCAGAGGCCGTTTCGACATGAATAAATGAATGGGCCAAAGACCAGTTTGACATAAATGAAAATATGAATTGGGCCCAAGGCCGTTTGAAGCATGTTGTTCTAGATATCGTTTGTATAACTCCTTTATTTGATATTATTCATTGGCTTTCGCTCACGCTCATTCATGTGTTTGTAGATGAGCCAAGAGAAGTCCAAACCCAGCCCCAGTGAAGTCTGTGAGGAACAACAAAGGTTTTGAAGAGTCGGCCCTTGCATCTCACGCACGAGACCCGTCTTCGCCTTTTTGTCATTCTGTTTTATTTTGTCATTTGGGCGAAGTATTTGAATATGTTGTATATAGTTTTCTTGGGTTGACTTAGACTTATATGATCCTGTATGTACAGAACCTTGTGTAGTACATATTTTGTCATGAGTTATTAATATGCATATGTATGGTTTGTTATGATGTGCCATGTAAGCACAGCTCTATGGACAAAGTTTTAAACTGCTTCCGTCTGGCCCTCATTAACTCTATTAACATACATTTGGTTTGGTTTGAGGCCGTAGGTAATCTCATGATTACTGGCCGGTTATGTCCTCAACTCACGGGGGCGGGTTCGGGTCATGACAACATGATCCGTGGCTATGACTGTTTAGTCGAAGCTACAGCTCATGTAGAGATCACAGTAGAGGTCGAGGAGGCAAGGCAAAGGTCGAAGAGAACAGGACAGTCTGATACTAGGAGTGTCACGAGTTCTTCTAAGAAGTCCAGGGGTTCATCATCATCTTGGCGATCATCCCCACAACAAGCTAAATCTTCAAGCCATGTGTCGGGTAGGAGTTCAGGAAACATGCCCCGAGTTACCAGTGCATGTTATAGTTGTAGCCAAATGGGTCACAAGGCTGTGGAGTGTGGACAGATAGATAGAGCACGGTCTCAGCCTGTACATCCATAGGGTCAACCTCAAAGTAGGAACTAGCAACAATCTTGTTATCAATGTGGCCAACTTGGGCATTTGAAGAAGTTCTGTCCACAGAAAGTAGGGGCTTCGGAGATGGCGGGGTCTAGGCAGTCTGGAGGCCCACAGATGAGTCAGCGACAGAGGCAATCATATCAGTCGGCTCAATCAGGTCAAGCATCTAGGACAGTTCAGGGAGCCATATTTGCTCAATCTACACAACAAACTTATGTTCAGAGGGGTGACGTAAGGGAGCAAAGATCGCAGGGAAGGGTGTATGCAGTTACTGCTTCCGAGCAAGCTACAGGGCCATCGGTTGTGCGAGGTATATTTCTCATCTTTAATACATAGGCTAAGGTGTTGATTGACACTAGGGCATCACATTCATTTATTTCCACGTCATTTGCATCATTGCTGGGGTTAGAGAGTAGACAACTACAGGCTTCGCTTACAGTAGAATCACCAGTAGGAGGAAAGGTCATTCTGACCCGGAAATGTCAAGGATGTGTAATTGAGGTTGCAGGTCGACAACTTCCTTTTAATTTTGTATTGCTGGAAATGTCGGGTTTTGATGTTATTCTCGGAATGGATTGGTTGTTCACGTACCGGGCGACAATAGATTGCCATCAGGGGAGGGTCACAGTGTGTACTATAAGTGGTGATTGTTTTACATTTTTGGGGGATAGGTATGATAGATCCTTACCCTCCTCATACTATCCTTGTGGCCGAGATCAATTTAATTCCCTTTTAGCAAGCCTTTGGGAGGATGGAAGTGATGTAATCCAGGATGAATTCCCAAAAGTAGTGCGTGAATACCTCGACGTCTTTCCTGAAGATCTCACAGAGTTACCACCTCATAGGGAGGTAGAGTTCACCATAGATTTGCTTCCGGGTATGGCACCTATCTCATTGTCACCGTATAGGTTTGCTCCAGCTGAATTAGTGGTTCTGAAAGAACAGTTGCAGGAGTTACTTAGTAAGGGCTTTATACGCCCTAGCACGTCACCTTAGGGAGCCTCGACATTGTTCGCAAAGAAGAAGGATGGGTCCTTGAGATTGTTCATAGATTATTGAAAATTGAACCAAGCTACGGTTAAGAATAAATACCCCTTACCAAGAATAGATGACCTCTTTGACCAACTTAAGGGCTCTCATTATTTCTCCAAAATAAACTTAAGGTCAGGTTATCACCAAATTCGAGTTAGAGAAGAGGACATTCCCAAAACCGCTTTTCGTACCTGATATGGTCATTATGAGTTCTTGGTTATGCCTTTTGGGCTGACCAATGCCCCAGCTACGTTCATGGACCTAATGAACCGAATCTTTAGAGAGTTCCTTGATACATTTGTGGTGGTCTTTGTAGATGATATTCTTATCTATTTGCCTTCTGAAGAAAAGCATGAAGGGCATCTTCGTACAATCTTGCAACTTCTTAGGGAGCACCGACTTTATGCTAAGTATGAAAAATGTGAATTTTGGCTTACGGAAGTGAAGTTCTTGGGTCACGTAGTTTCGGGGGACGGAGTTAGGGTGGATTCTTTGAAAATAGAAGCTGTGTTAAACTGGGAGCAACCTAAGAATGCCTCCGAAATTCGAAGCTTTCTGGGCTTGGCCGGGTACTATCGTTGTTTTGTGAAGAATTTTTCTTTTTTAGCATCACCATTGACCAGATTGACCCGTAAGGAAATAAAGTTTGCTTGGAGCGAAGCATGTGAGAACTCCTTCCAAGAATTGAAGTTTAGATTAACCACCGCTCCCATCCTTATCATTCTGGAACGAGGATTAGGTTACACAGTGTATTGTGATGCCTCTAGGGAGGGATTGGGGTGTGTCCTTATGCAAGAAGGAAGGGTAGTAACATATGGCTCACGCCAACTGAAGATTCATGAAGGAAACTACCCGACTCACGATTTAGAACTTGCTGCCTTGTTTTCGCTTTGAAGTTGTGGAGACACTACCTCTACGGTGAGAAATTTGAAGTCTTTTCTGACCACAAAAGCCTCAAGTACTTATTTTCCCAGAAGGACTTGAACCTGCTTCAGCGGAGATGGATGGAGTTCCTAGAGAACTATGATTTTGAGATATACTATCACTCCGGTAAGGCCAATGTAGTAGTGGATGCTTTGAGTAGAAAGTCAGTGAGTGCAATAGCCAACTTAGCAATGAACGAATGGAAGATGATGGGGGATGTCAATGAATATTCTCTACGGCTCGGTGAATCTTCGGAACAAGCAACCCTCTTTGCCACCATTGCACAACCGACTCTTGTTGCAAGAGTAATTGAAGCTCAACTGGGGGATTCAGAAGTGGAAACCATTAAAGGGAGAATTCAACTCGGAAAGGAAGAGAGGGGTTTAAATGTTCATACAGACTCTAGTATTCGTTACCTCAATCGGTTATTTGTACCTGAATCCATGAGAAATGAAGTTTTGAAAGACTTTCATCATTCCCGTCTCGCTGTACACCTGGGGGGCACCAAAATGTATCATGATCTAAGCCGTCAATGTTGGTGGAGGGGTATTGTCACGACCCAAACCCGCCCCTGTAGGTTTAGCACCGTAGCCGGCCAGTAATCCGTAGATTACCAAAGGCCTCTGTATAGATTAGCAGTTAATAAGGGGCTGCGGAAGCATTAATACACAATAGACAAGGTCCAATGAGCTGTGATAACGTACATGTGACAGAAGATTTAAAACTTATTTATATACTTAGACATGCCAGTCAAAGTACACCAATATTTACAAGTATTTACATCCTAAGATCTGTCTTACAAAACATATACAGAGACTAGCATGAAGGCAAAAGGAAAACAGCCATGGCAATAGGCTTCGATCGGAACCTCCTCGGGAGGCACATTAGTTGGCTAACAAAAACAGAGATGAAGGCCGTCAATTCTAGCCCTAGTCAGGTGCCGTCTCACCTACATACATAGTATAAACTGTGAGCGAAAGCCTAGTGAACAATAACAGAGTAAAGGGGTTTTAATGAATGAGTCCATACAGATTCAGAAATCATAATCAGAAATCATAAGTCATGCATAAGCATATGTGATACATTCATTAGCTCTCACAGATACAGTTGACCCATAAAAGAGACGACCATAAAGACAAACAGTTGACTCACGTGCACGGAGACGATACAGTTGGCTCATGAGACGTACAGTTGGCCCATAAAGGGACGTAAGGATCCATAAACAGTTGGCTCATGAGACGTACAGTTGACCCATAAAGGGACGAAATAGAACATATTTGAGGCTAAGAATGTCACGAATACATTTCAGAAAACATTGGACAACCATTCATTCATACAGAAATATCATTTCAGAAAACAGATCTTGTTTCATCATACAGAAAGTAGATATATTTTGAACATAACTTTACTAAGTTATTACTCACAGTTGATCTTGAATCAGACAGACGAAGCAGATAGGTCAAACAGGACGCGGCACGTGACCTACATAGCACATAACAGACACACACTTGAAACACATGTTCGAATTATACAAAACTTAAGTCGTTGGTTCTAAGTATGTTTCTACCCTTTAATCCTCGCTATAGAGTCTTAAACATGGCTCAGGAATGCCTAGGATGAAATGAGGATGCACAAATGCCTTAGAAAAAAATTGCAAAACTTGCTGAAAACAGGGGTCCCGCTCGAGCGTTCTGCAAAACGTGACAAAAGTACTGGATGGGTGAAAATCATGCTTGACGGGCGCTCGACCCACGCTCGAGCGTGTGACTCAGGTCCCCGCTCGAGCGGACTGTAAAACAGTGCAAAGTACTGGATGGTCGAATTCCACGCTCAAGCGCCACTTTCCCCCGCTCGAGCGTGAGTCCAAATTCTAGAAATCCCAGATTGAACTTTCAAGCTCAAAACCAAGCTTTAATGCACCAAATTCGATCCTCTTGGGCTAATTTTCTGGAAAACTCTTGTAAACTCATAATATGACATGTTTTAAAGATCAATTTGAGAAATCAAAGCCCAAGGGTAGTTCAATTAAACACCATTTCAAACAAAACTTCAAGAACATGATGGACACATAACATGCAAGTGTTCTAATGATTTCCAATGCTCTAAAACATGACCAAATGTAAGGTTAAGCTCAAGAATAGGATGAATTCATGGATGATAACAAAAATGTGGATATGCAAGTGGAAATTCATGAAGAACAATTCCAAAATCCAAGAATATGTGCATGCATGCATGAATTAAGCTTAAGTGCAACATGTTTAAACTACTCCTTAACTCTAGGCTCACAATTACCATGGACCATGCAAGACACAACTTCAATTCATAAACCAAATGTTGAATTTCTTACCTAGGTTCCTCAATGCAAGATATACAAGCTCAATTTGCAAACTATACTTCAATTCTTCAAGTTCTCTAAGCCAATTCACAATGAAATCAAGCTATCTCCTTTCTCCCTCTCTCTAGTCGGCTATGGGTCTCAAAAATGGCTGAGGAAATGTTGTGTAATCAAGTGTAATACAAGCCTCAAGGTGTAACACAAGTGGCCCACTAGATGGCACTAAGGTAAATAAGTCAAACTATGTAATTAATCATTATTTAATGCAATTTAATCATACCAAATTACATTTCAACTAAACTTACCATAAATTCACATAAGATCTAACTAACATAAAACAGTAATCGATTTCGGAATCAGGCGTCGATAAGGCTTTCAATTCGCAATTTAAAGTCAGAGACATGAACAGATCGTTTTATATCGAACAGATAGAAACACATAAATAATGCAAATTAATACCAGATTCCATCTAAATTACTATTAGGCATAATTAACCATGTTTTAGCATTAATTTGAGGTCGGGGTCTTTACAGGTATGAAGAAGGACGTAGCCTCTTTTGTGTCCAAGTGTTTAACATGTCAACAAGTTAAGGCGGAACACCAAAGACCGGCTAGACTATTGCAACCCCTCCCAGTTGTCGAATGAAAGTAGGAATATGTCAACATGGATTTTGTTTCTGGTCTCCCTAGGACTCAGAGAAGTAACGATGTAGTATGGGTGATTGTTGATAGACTTACTAAGTCGGCTCATTTCCTCGCCATGAGTATGGGGGACTTCGTAAAATTTTTAGCCTAACTTTATGTTCATGAGATTGTCCGCCTCCATGGAGTACCAGTTAGTATAGTATCTGATAGGGACCCTCGTTTTACAGCCAAGTTGTGGCAGAGTCTTCAAAGTGCCTTGGGAACTCAACTGAACTTTGGTACAGCATATCACCCGCAGACCGACGAGCAATCCGAACGTGTTATCCAGATTCTAGAAGATATGTTGAGGGCTTGCGCAATAAATTTTAAAGGGTCATGGGAGAAGCATTTATCTCTGGTTGAATTTGCGTATAATAACAGCTTCCAAGCAAGTATTGGAATGGCACCCTTCGAGGCATTGTACGGGCGTCTATGTAGATCATTGGTATGTTGGACTGAGGTGGGAGATTCACCTTTGTTAGGCCCAGATCTAGTCCGTGAAACCATCGAGAAAATAGCCCTCATTCGGAAAAGGTTAGTCACTGCTCAAGGCCGGTAAAAGAATTATGCTGACAGGAGGAGACGACCCTTATCCTTCGAGATCGGCGATCATGTGTTTCTGAAGATCTCCCCTACAAAAGGGTTGATGAGGTTTGGCCGAAGTGGAAAATTATCAACAAGGTTTATTGGTCCCTTTGACGTCATCGAACGGGCTGGGGAAGTGGCGTACCATCTTGCATTACCTCCTCAGCTTTCAAGAGTCCATAATGTATTTCATGTGTCTATGCTCCGTAAGTATGAACCTGACCCCTCTTATGTGTTAGATTGGACAGAAATTTAAGTAAACGATGATGTATCTTACGAGGAGAAGCCAATCCAAATTCTTGATACACGAGAACAAATGTTGAAAGGTAAGACAATTCCACTAGTTAAGGTGTTGTGGCATCATCATGACGTGGAGGAAGCGACATGGGAACGAGAAGTCGAAGTTCGTGAAAAATATCCTGAATTATTTTCAAATCTGTGATGTATTAATTTCCTTACTTTTCTTGGGTATTTAGTGTGATTAAGCGTGGGCTATAAGTTGTTATATTCCCTTTGTTTTCGACCTTAAGTGGAGTTAACATCATGCTTAAATTGGAGATCGTGGTGGAATTATAAATGTACTAGCATTGCCTTGACTTGTGATTGTATTGAGAGTAAGCAAATTTCTTGTGGATATTTCTCTACTATTAGTTATGTGTCCAAGTGGAAGTATATATATGTTCATGCATGTTGATTATTGGTGGAATGCTTAAAGACTAATTGGTGGTGTAATAAAGATGGTAGAAAGCTAGAATATGTGCACTTATATCCGTTTAGTTGATATTGCCATTTGTTACATCAGGTGGGAGGTAGAAAACAATTTCGGGGGTGAAATTTCCTAAGGGGGAAAGATTGTGACATTTTCTTTTTGGGTTTGCTTGAGTGGGGAATCTGCCGCTCGAGCATGGAATTGTTGCTCCCAGCACTTTGTTGTATTTCAGGCGTGTCCGCTCAAGCGTGGGATGCCACGCTCGAGCGTGAAATGTTAACATCCAGTAATTACACTGTAGCGCTGCAAAACTTTTGAGACTTTTCTTTCTCCGCTCGAGTTGGGAAGTTGTCCCTCGAGCGGGACTTCTTGATCGTGTCTGGACGCTCGAGCGTAGGAAGTCACGCTCGAGCGGGGAACACATTAATAGCTTTTTAAACCTGGTGATTCTAGATCTTTCTCCTATTTTTTCTTTGGTTCTATATTAAACCCTAGATCTCCATCATCATGTACCTTCTTTACCATTGAAATCCACCCAAATTTGTTGGTTAGGGACGAAGAACACTTGAAGAATAGCATTAGCTTCCAATTGGATTTGCAATAGATTCGTGAAGGAGCTCGAATTTTGGCTTGATAGTTGAGGTAGGGATACTTTTATTCTTGTATCTCTTCGTTCTTGAAGAAATTTCATGGTATTGTGTGTGATTTGGAACTAATTGAAGATTTAGTTGAACTAATTGAAGATTTTGTTGAACAAAACCCACATTTCACATAATTACTCTTTTACTTAATATTTTGCTTGGAATCCCTAAATTTCTCTCTCTAATATAAGTGTAGATATGGTTAAGAACTAGATTTGTGACAAGGAGTAGAAACCCCCAAAACTTTAGGGAAATCCTAAGTTCCCAATTGGTTAGAAAATACTCAAGATAATGGAAATTTCACTTGATTCATGAAATTTGATGAACAATTGAAGGGATGAAAATGTGAATATTGATTTTTCAGAGTAAAAGAAATGGTTCTTCTCAATCGGACTCATGTGGTGGAATGTATGTGATTTGATTTCATGGTTATGGATGTTTAATTGTTTAATGAGATGACATTATTTGAATTTATCTGTATTAGATTATAAATGTTCTTGGTGAAATGTGGAACATACTTGCGAAACGAATTTTATTGTGTTATTTTATCACATGGATGCCATAATTTTGTTTAAGGGGTTAGATACCTGGATAAATGTATTTCAACTAGGCATATAACTCAACCCTAATTTATTTTTCAGGACTTGATGAAGTACAACCTCGTTGATGGGTCGGATTAAGCATTAGCCTTTTTGGGGAAAGTGAAGCCAGGGATAGATTAGTAGTTTTAACATTCGGGACTTTTGTAACAGAACTACCTCATGTATTTAGTGATGTTGTACACCTAAGGAGCTTATATTTTGTTATGTCATCTAGTTCAATGAATTGAAAAACGGATTTGGACAACGTGGGAATGTATTTATTGAATTGTAATTGATTAACTTTTAGTTCAATGGGAAAGATGACTTATTTTGGATTGATTGATCATGTTATTGTTCTGTACCGTAGAGTGCATTTTCAGGGCGTTACACTTAGGTTCAATTAATGAAACATAACACATATGAAATACCTCCTTCCTAATTTGTTTTTGGGTTTTCATTCAATTTGAGACATTTCCAATCACTTGTTGAACTGGATGATTTAGTTTTACCCTTGCTGATGGCTTCAAACCAAGACTGGTAGTGATTTAAGCATCGGTGGTGATGTCTCTGTGTGCACTCTTTTGACTAGGACTTGCCATAGTGATTATGCTGAGTCGCCTTCTTGAGCTTGGTCTTGTGCTTCTTCTTGATATTGTGTTTCGGTATCCAGAATTCTAGGATCAACATTTTCTTCCTCATGTAGAGATGCAATAGGGGCACCTGTGTCATCTACAACCACATTGATCGATTCCCTCAAAGATAATGTACGCAGGTTATAGATACGAAAAGCTCTACTAGTAGTTGAATACCCTAGAAAAATGCCTTCATCACTTCAGGAGTTGAATTTGCCCAAAGGCTCTCTATCTCTGAAAATATGACATTTACTCCCAAAAGTTTTGAAGTATTTCGCATTAGGTTTCAACATTTTCCACAATTCATAAGGAGTTTGTAAAGTGTCGGGCCTTAAATACACACAATTCACAACATAAACAACGGTATTTAAGGCTTCAGCCTAAAACTTGGGAGAAACTTTCTTGCTAAGGAGCATGATCCATTTTGTTGTGGAGTAATAGGTGTAGAAAATTCATGCTTAATTCCATGCATATCACAAAAATCCGAGAACGAGCTATTTTTAAATTCACAACCATGATCAGTTTAAATTCTTATGATACGCCCAATAGAAACGCCTTGTTCATTCTGAATTTTAAGGACTAATGACTTGAAAACATCAAACGTATCAGATTTTTCTCTTAAAAAGTTAGCCCAAGAAAAACGAGTATAATCATCAACAACTAAAAAAATATATCTTTTACCTCCAATGCTTTCTGTATGAGTGGGTCCCATTAGATTCATATGAACAAGTTCAAGAGGACGCTTGGTTGTTAAGTTATTCACCTTTTTGTGAGGAGCACAAGTTTGCTTCCCTAATTGACATGGTCCACATTTTTACCCATTTTGGGTACTCCTCTCACAATTTCCTTGTTGGCAATCTTAGTTAGGTCTTCGAAATTCATATTACCTAATCTTTGATGCCACAAGTCAAGATTACTTGTAATGACTAAATGACAAGTGAGATCATTTGCAATAACAATCCTATAACAGTTATCAGATATGTGAACCCCATGCATGATGAGAATAATACTTCATGATGAGAATCACACATTTGACTAATGCTCAAAAGATTTGCTTTAAGGCCAACAACAAATAAGACATTTTCAAGCTTGGGTAGACCGACCACACTTAAAGAGCCCTTACCAATGACTCTAGAAATGCCGCCATCTCCAAAGGTGACAATTCCTCCTTCATATTTCTCAAGAGATGTGAAGTAGGATTAGTCACCTGACATGTGTTGAGAGCACCAATTATCAAGATACCACATGTGTGAGTCACGTGCTTTTAGTGCAGTGTGAACAACAAAACAAGACAGGTCACTCTTTCTCACCCCAACGTTTTGGTCTTAACAGAAGCGAGACTGGCAGTCTTGGTAAATGTCTTAGCATTGTGAATACCATCATGAATCTTGTTATTCCACCTAGACATATAAGGCTTTTTCCTAACCCAAAAAGTACTAACATTTCTAACTTTTTGAGACACCTTACCAAAGAACTCATAACAATAAGGGCGAATGTGGCCATACCTACCTCAATGATGACAAACAAAAACAGGTTTTACCTTCTTTTTGTTGATCTTACCCCCTTTAGGTTGATGGAGAGATTTATCATCCTGTTGAACCTTCAGCTTTCCTTTTGCTTGAGTCTTGATGTCATGTGATGTAGAGGCCTTTCCCTTTTGAGGTGTTGCATCACCATGGCCTATCCCACTTTTGCCACAACTCATTTGTTGAGACCCGATGATGTCTTCTAGTGTCTTTGACCCTCTATTCCACATATCAATCGTAACTTTAGCATTTTTGAGTTCTTCCTCTTTCTGACCAACATGTTCTTCCATTGCAACTTGGGTTATCTCAAGAGATTCCATCTTCTCTTCATATGTGGCATACATTTTCAAAAGTTCATTCATTTCGATTTCACAAGTCAAGAGCTTTGCGCAGGGATCTTGTCTATCACTCAAGATCTTGATGACATCCTTACTTGTTGCTGAAATCTCTTTCTTTAGCTTGACATTCTTACTCTCACATGCTTTGAGTTTGATAGTGAGTTTGTCATTCATCTTGGATAGGTTTAGAGATTCACTATATAGCTTTTTATAGGCTTGTTGAAGTTCATCACCATCACTATCATCATTATCTTCTTTTTGGTTCTCTTTTTTCTCAGGCGCATCCAGTCGAGCAATTAAAACAAGAACATAGCTGGATGGTTGTGAAGATGACTCTTCTCTTTCATGAAAGTGCATAAGAATATCCCATGCTTCTTTGGCATTCTTGCAGTGAGCAATCTGTTGTTGCTCTTTTTCAAAAATGGCTTCACGGATGGAGTTCAGAACTCTTTCACTGCTTTCCATGTTAGCTCTTTCTATATCACTCCACTCCTCAGTCGGCTTGTTAACCTTTTGGTTGGTGATTGGGTCAATTACAAATGGTTCTTCAACATTCTCCTCAATTGTACGCCAACCCTTAGAATCAAAGGCTTTGAGATAGACTCTTATTCTACACTTCCACTACAAGTAATTACTCCCATCAAAAGTAAGAGCACGATGCACACTAGGCGTACGAGCAAACTCAACCGGCTTTGTAGTTGATTGAGTGACGCAAGAGTAGAATGCCATGTAGGTACTATCTTTGTCTACACCAGATTTAGTTTCTTCAGCTTCTTGTTCTAACCCGCTTTCATCATTCCAAGTCATTGTGTAGACTTTCTTTCAGTTCTTTTTTGACGGACATTCAAGTGCGATATGCCCAAACCTTGGCATTCATAACACTTGACACCTTGTCCTCGCACATTCTTCTTCTCAGCTATAAGAGCACCTCATGGTGGAAAAGTTTTGGTTTTTTCATTACCCTTATCTTTTGAACTAGAGTCCTTGAAATTAGGCGTCTTTTTCTTTAAATTTTTTTTGAATTATTTGGTAAACATAGCTGTCATTTCGGACTCTAGATCAATTTCAACCTCAGGGTTCTTAGCAGTCTCATGAGCACTAGTAAAAGCCACACTATCTTTTTGTTTTTTCTTAGAAATCTGGTGGGCTTTATAAGTCTGCAAGTTTCCAACCAACTGATCAAGCTTAAGGTTTTCAACATCTCGAGCCTCCTCTATAGCTGTCACTTTTGATTAGAACCTATCGGGGTAAGGACCTCAAAATTTTTCCAGCAACTTTAGATTTAGGAATTTTTTCACCAAGTGTGAAACAGAAATTCACAATGTCACTAAGTTTGGCATAAAAATCATCAAACGTCTCATCATCTTGCATAAAAAAAGTTTCAAAGGAAGAGGTGAGATGTTGAAGTTTTGATCTTTTAACAGCACCAGTACCCTCGTGAATTGTTTCAAGAATGTCCCAAGTCTCTTTTGCTTCTTCACACATACAAATATGTCGAAACTCTTTTGGTGTGACGGAGCAAAAGAGAGAATTAAGCGCTTCACTATTCCAACTCGAGTTTTGATAATTAATTGCGTCCCATTTATCAAGTGGTTTAGGGATATCAACACCATCGATGATACTAGGTTCGCTCCACCCATAGAAGACACAATGCCAAACCTTCTCATCAATAGATTTTAAAAAGGCCCTCATACGAGCTTTCCAATAAGAATAGTTTGTCCCATCAAGTAAAAGAGGTTTATGGGTCGAGTTACCTTTGCGAATTGAATCCATGACACAAATCACACAAAATCACACTCCTATAGTTTTATTAAAAACCAATAGTGACTTGCTCTGATTCCAATTGAAAAATTACGTGATTCATGATTTGTAATAGATTTAATTACAATAATTCCCAAACAACCAAAACTGACAATCTAAATCATCAAGCACGTACGAAAGTGACTTAGATTGCTTTTTTCTCAAATAATAAATCAACACAAGTGATTTTTACGTGGAAAAAATCACAGTTGGAGTATCTTCAATTGTGATTAAAAAACCACAGACGTAATGCCACTAATCAATCCACTAAGAAGAAATAAAGGACACAAATTTACGAAATAATTTACACAACCTCTGTAAACTTGTCTTCAACAATCCGTGTCTCTTTCAACCTTCATCTCGGAATTGATCAGCTTGATGTCGAATCCACAACATCTATGTAGAATCAATGACCATGAGCAGCTTCGAACTTCTTCAAAGACTCCACGCTTGTGTTGAATAATCAAACAATCCTTTGATGTAAACTTATCAAACTTTGAGTTAAACTCAAACAAACATCAAAGAAACTAGCAAAGATGCTCCAGAAGAAAATCCTAATTCCCTCAAAGAAGATCTGGAAGCCGTATCCTAGAAACAGATTAAATCATAGATTTATAGTAGTTAGATTCGTGATCATAGCTCGAGCACAGGAATGGTCACTCGAGCGGTGTGACTTAAACGCGTGTTTCTAAACAAGGATATACGCTCGAGCGCTGGAATGTTCGCTCGAGCGTAAAAACACAACTCTCAGTACTTTTGTAGACAAGCCAAACTATTGAGAGTGTAAGTTTTCCACTCGAATGGAACTTTCACCGCTTGAGCGGTAAAGCCAAAAACAGAGAAAAAAACACAACTTTGAAAACCAAGTTTGTTCGCGGAATCGGTAACACGTAGGAACCTAACAGTATTGATCATCGCATAACCTCATGATCTATTTTTTGCATTGGATTTGAGAAATTGGCTTTCGAAAATAGTTTGGTGAATCCGGTTAAGGGATGTAGAATTGAGAATTAAGTTGGCTTGAGATCCATGGTGAAGGTCCGAAAATATGTGTGGAATATGTACCAAGTTCCTTCCAGTTAGGAGCAGCCAAAGTGGTTTTGATAGTACTTTGAGAGCCTACTTGTATATACCAACCTAAAGATTACCAGTGTTGTATTTACCATCTCTTGTTTTATCAAGTGGATAATTGAATTGGTTATGTTTAGGAACAAGTGCATGCAATAAGGATTTCAAAATGAGAAAATTGTATATTTTGGTCATTGGCATAACATTTGCATTGCTCCTTATCATATTGTTAAACTACATGCACTTTGTTTAGATTATCTGTACTGAGTTTCATGCTCATTCCTTAGTGAAAACCATTTTTAGGTGATTACAGTGTGCTTATGCCAAAGTGAAGGGAAGGGGGATCTTTTGGAGCACGAAGCTAGGTTTTTATTTATTTTCTTTTTGTAAGCCAAGGGCTATTCGTGTTTGGGTGTGAACACCACTTTTGTGTAACTGGGCAAGGCCTTGGAACTTTTAGCTAATAGGGCATTGTTTTATAGTTAGCAAGCTTTAAATTTCTATCATCACATGCTATAAATTCATACTCTAAAAATGGTGAATGTTTGAATTCATATGATTTCTTTTATAAATCTCACTTGAAAAGTCATGAATAGAAATGAGAGAAAATTTGGTGCTTACATTAATGAATGGAATATTTATTATTTTCTCTCATATTAATGATGAAATAATTGAGGATTAGATTATATTATGAATTAAATTGGGTTTATCAAATGTATATATTTTTGGGGCGTTACAAACAACGTTACGGATTTGTTCAAAATTTTAACAGATAATGGCTTATTTGGACAGATATTGGCTTATTTGGTCATATAGATTTAAACAGTTTGCTATGTTGGATAAGCTTGTGAATTTCAAAAGATAATTTGATATGCTTGATAAATTGTAACAGATAAAAATTGAATAGATAGATAAAAAAAAATAAATTGAACATATAGGAAAAAAATTGAACAGATAGATACAAATTTGAACAGATAAAAAATAATCTAGTAGATAGATACAAAATTTCACATAGATCAAATTTCAACAAATAATAAAATTTGGACAGATATTTGAATAAATAAGTGGAAAAAATTGAACAAATAGTCAAAAAATTAAACAGATAAAAACTTATTTGATCAGATAGTAAAAAAAAATTGAACATATAATCAAATAGATATTAGGTAAAATTGGAAATAAAATGTCATTCAAAACAACAAAAGAATTTCTCACCAAACTATTTCATAAATGGTAGACCTCTCACTCTCAAAAAATATTCACTAAACCTAATACCTTATACCTTAGATCTAATATCTTATACCCTCTGGTGGTGTTTGTTTTGAAGGATTGGGATATGGGATTGGACTATTAGTCTGGATGGATTAATAGTCCGTTGTTTGGTAGCCAATTTTTGCCCCCAGACTAATAATTCCTCCAGACTATTAGTCTCATATTTGTGGGATTGTTGTATCCCATGGGAGAGGGTAGAATAGAAATCATGGGATAACCCATCCCATGGGGATTAGCTTATGAAATTACATTTTTGAACCTCTTGTACTTAATATCTTTTTTTAGTATTGTTAATTTAAAATTCTATATTAAATAAAAATATAAATTATAAATTATAAATTAAATCTAATTAAAAATATTAAATTAAAAATTTTTCGTTATAAATTAAATTTTTTTAGTGTTGTTAATAAATTAAATTTATATATTAAATAAAATTATTTTTTTAGTGTTGTTAATTTAAAATTATACATTAAATAAAAAATATAAATTATAAATTTAATTTAATTAAAAATAATGAATTAAACATCATGGCCTTATAAATTAAATTTTTTTTGTGTTGTTAAATTATAAATTATAAATTACAAGCGTAAAATAGTCTTATGAGTATTTATCCTTATCCAGTCCTTCCAACCAAACATTGGATTTACTAAAAATAATCCAATCCAGACAACTAATCCCATGACTAAACACAAATCCAGTCTAACCAAATAGTTCAGGGACAATGTATCTCATAACTAACAATCCGATGGATTACAATCTCTTCTTATCCAGTCCGTCCAAATAAACATGCCCTCTGTAAATTGAACCTTTTAATAATTTTCTCAATAAAAAATTCATAAAGAATTTTTAGTACAAGTCAATGTACTTCAAAGTGAATCTTTCACTTTATAACAAAAGAATTTCTTGTACAAATCTTTGTTTTGTATAGTTGGCCACATAAACCATGACTCATGAAGGCTGTATATGTTGATTTCCCTCTGAATAAAGAAAAATTCAATTGAGAACACTTTTACTAAAAAATCTTACTAAACGTGCAAGATATAAAATATGATTGGTTATCAGAAAAGTAATAATACTTAGCCATTCAATAATATTTTGACACATATACTATTAGTAAGACTTTAAGTACATATAATATTGCTCCTTAATAAATAGACTTCAATGCCAATATTTACCATGTTACCATTTACACCAAAAATAAAAAAATATGTGCTATTACCATGTTACCATGTTAATCATTTATCATTTTGATAGATTTCTGGTTTGTTTAGATGTGCCCTTGGTTTGAGCACTCCAATTCTAGAGAATAGGACAACCAACCTCATGAAATTATATTACAGTCCTTTTTTTTAATAAGCATTTATTACATAAAAATATGAATATACAACGAAACTCAGGAGACGCGTATAAATAATATATATGAATGCAATCAAGAGATTGGCTACCATAAAGTCCAAGTGGCTAAACCAAAAGTGAGAAGTTGCACCGGTGGCATTGAAGAATACTAAGGAAATGCTTGGCAATGGAATGCATAGAAAGGAAGAGAAGCTATTGGGTGTTGATTTGGCCATGGATGCTATGAAAAGGTCACACGGGTTCAATGAATGGATGAACAATCCACTTTATGAGAATATGGGTTTTGGTGGGGATGAAATGATGGTGCCATTTGGAGACCACCACAATGTTATGTGGTCTAGTTCTTTTTTCTCATGTGAGAGATCTTAGTTTCATGTGAAAAACCCTTTTAGTCCTTTCTATTTAATGCCTAGCGTGTTTTTAATTTTAAAATGTATGGTTATTTGTCTTACTCTCTTGAATTTTATATACCTCAATGATTCTAAGAAATTGTTTCACTTGTTAATGATCTTTTCATATATTTTTTTATGTTAAAAAACTTCTTCCTCCAATCAAGTAAGTCAGTTTATCTTTGTAAATTGGGACAACAAGACTGTCGGTAAGGTTTTAAGTAATAGTATTAAAATGAATTGGTAAAACTTGTGGTGTAACGGTACTAGAAATAACAAGCTATACATATCAAAAAATAAATAGTGGATTTTTAAAAAAATAATCATATGCAAAAAGAGTTTTATAGCAGTAAAACTAATTATACCAATTGGGAATTGACTAGATTCGTTACGTATCAATAATTGCCTGATCCACATTGAATTTTTATTTCAATTCATCAAAAGGAAAAATATTTGATATGTATTAACGGATACATGTTGGTAATATGTATATTTAGATGAACTTTGGAATTGTTGATGGTGTACATTACTGATGTTGTGAAGCAAAGAGCTGCAATGTATAATTTCATGAGGTTGGTTGTCCTATTCTTTAGAAATGGAGTGCTCAAACCAAGGGCGTATCTAAACAACCCATAAATCTATCAAAATGATAAATGATTAAAATATTTTGGCATTTGTTTTTAAATTTTAATTTATTTGTATTAAAATATGATGTGAAAATTATAAGTGGTTGATTTTTTATTTAAATTTTATAAATACTGATAAAATGATATATTAATTACTAAAAATTGAAACATGATTCATTAATAAATAAATCTGATTTATAAGATAGATTCGTAACTAATCTGTTGTCTTGGATATGGCTTATAAATTGACTTTTTTTTACTTTTTATGAATAAACATACAGAAAAATAAAGAGGTGATGCAACCTAAATAAGCCAATAAGCTCATGATTTTTTTGTGTACCCAAAGAGGCCTTAATAATTAAAAAATGATATACAAGTCCACTTTTTAGACTGACTTTCAAAATTCAGTGATATGTTAACAAGATGATTGGTTGATAATTAGATAATATTTAATTATCAACCAATCATTTTGTTGACACGTCACTAAATCTAAAAAAGGAATCTAATTTTTGGGCCAGCATAACAATAATCTAATAATTATTTGTTTAAAAAAATTTATTGAAAAATATCACCAATAAATAAATTGGTAGAATGCTCCAAAATCATTAAAATAATTTTTTTTCATGAAAAGCTGTCTTTGTAATTATAGCATTGCCACCATGATTAAATTTGCTTATCACATTTTAAAGGATTTTATTGTCAGCGCACATATTAAAAAACTTAAAAGGATGGTACATTTTACATAAAAGTAAGCAACATAAAAAAATATATAATTTTTTTTAACATGTGTTTTTAAGAGCACACATTAATAAAATTTAATTTTAAATACTAAATAACGTATCATTAATCAATCACTGACAATATACGATGAATTAGAAGGTAAGGGCCCTTGAACCAACACATTGGTGAAATTAAATAGTATATTTGGTATGCATTCAGATTTTAAATATAAACTGTTTATTTATTTTGTTTTTTTTTAAATGATGAAATCATATAATTTTAATTTTAAATGAATTTGAATTTTTCTTTAACAGATAATCAACCCAGAAGGTGAGTATGTTTTCAATAAATGTCCCATTTACTACCAATTTTATATATGAATATTTTTTGATAGTGAGAGGTCTATCATTTGTGAAATAGTTTGGTGAAAAATTCTTTTGGTGTTTTGAAGGACATTTTACTTCCAATTTTACCTTTTATCTAATTGATTATATGTTTAATTTTTTTGACTATCTATTCAAAAAAAAATTTATCTGTTTAATTTTTCAACTATCTGTTCAATTTTTTCCCCTTATTTATTCAAATATCTGTCCAAATTTTATTATTTGTTGAAATTTGATCTATGTGAAATTTTGTAACTATGTACTAGATTATTTTCTATCTATTCAAATTTGTATCTATCTGTTCAAATTTTTTTCCTATCTGTTCAAATTTTATTTTATTTTATTATCTATCTATTCAACTTTTATCTCTTACAATTTATCAAGCATATCAAATTATCTCTTGAAATTCACAAGCTTATCCAACATATCAAACTCTTTAAATCTATCTATCCAAATAAGCCACTATCTGTTAAAATTTTGAACAAATCTGTAACTTTGTTTGTAACGCCCCAAAACTATGTACATTTGATAAACCCAATTTAACTCATAATATAATCTAATCCTCAATTATTTCATCATTAATATGAGAGAGAATAATAAATATTCCATTCATTAATGTAAGCACCAAATTTTCCATCCTTTTCTATTCATGACTTTTCCAGTGAGCATTGCCACCTTGATTAAATTTGGGTATCACATTTTGAAGGATTTTATTAATGTATAGTGTCAGCGCACATATTAAAAAACTTAAAAGGATGGTACATTTTACATAAAAGTTAGAAACATAAAAAATATATAATTTTTTTAACATGTGTTTTTAAGAGCACATATTAATAGATTTAATTTTCAATACTAAAATAACGTATCATTAATCAATCATTGACAATATACGATGAATTAGACGGTAAGGTCTCTTAAACCAACACATTGGTGAAATTAAAAAATATGTTTGGTATGCATTCAGATTTTAAATATAAACTATTTATTTATTTTCTTTTCTTTTTTTTAAATGATGAAATCATATAATTTTAATTTTAAATGAATTTGAATTTTTCTTTAACAGATAATCAACCCAGAAGGTGAGTATGCTTTCAATAAATGTCCCATTTACTACCAATTTTATATATGGAAGATCTAATAATAATTATAATTCTAAGAGGAGCACCCCCTCCCCCCTCCAATTTTTTCATAGCAAATTTTTTGTTTGAGAGTTATAAATTATATTTCTACCGTTATGAAAATTTGGGTTGAGAGAGTTTCTTATTTTTGGTTTAGTCACTTGGACTTTATAGTAGCCAATCTCTTGATTGCATTCATATATATTATTTATACATGTGTCTTAAGTTTCGTTATATATTCATATTTTTATGTAATAAGTACTTACTACAAAAAAAAGAACTGCAATGTATAATTTCATGAGGTTGGTTGTCCAATTCTCTAGAAATGCAGTGTTCAAACCAAGGGCACATCTAAACAACCCATAAATTTATCAAAATGATAAATGATTAAAATATTTGGGCGTTTGTTTGTAAATTTTAATTTATTTGTATTAAAATATTATGTGAAAATTATCAGTGGTTGATTTTTTATTTAAATTTTATAAATACTTATAGAACGATATATTAATTACTAAAAATTGAAACATGATTCATTGATAAATAAATTGGATTCATAATTCGTAACTAGTGTGTTGTCTTGGATATGGCTTATAAGTTGACTTTTTTTTTATTTTTTTTATGAATAAACATGTAGAAAAATGGTGAGGTGATGCAACCTAAATATGCCAATAAGCTCATGACTTTTTTGTGTACCCAAAGAGGCCATAATAATTAAAAAATGATACACAAGTCCACTTTTTAAACTCACTTTCTAAATTCAGTGATACGTCAACAAGATGATTGGTTGATAATTAGATAATATGTAATTATCAACCAATCATTTTCTTGACACATCACTAGATCTAAAAAGGGCATCTAATTTTTGAGCCTGAATAACAATACTCTAATAATTATTTGTTTAAAAAAATTTATTGAAAAATATCACCAATAAATAAATTGGCAGAATGCTCCAAAAACATTAAATAATTTTTTTTCATGAAAAGCTGTCTTTGTAATTATAGCATTGCCACCGTGATTAAATCTGGTTATCACATTTTGAAGGATTTTATTAATGTACAGTGTCAACGCACATATTAAAAAACTTAAAATGATGGTATATTTTACATAAAAGTTGGCAACATAAAAAATATATAATTTTTTTTAACATGTATTTTTAAGAGCACATTGGTGACAATATACGATGAATTAGAAGGTAAGATCCCCTAAACCAACACATTGGTGAAATTAAATAATATATTTGGTATGCATTCAGATTTTAAATATAAACTGTTTATTTATTTCGTTTTTTTTTTTTAAATGATGAAATCATATAATTTTAATTTTAAATGAATTTGAATTTTTCTTTAACAGATAATCTACCCAGAAGGTGAGTATGCTTTCAATAAATGTCCCATTTACTACCAATTTTATATATGGAAGATCTCATTATGTCATCAGAATTAAATTTGGGAGTGATGCTTTAGTATTTTAAATATTTTCTGTCATTAAAATTAAATTTCAGAGTGATGTTTTAACATTTTAAGCATTTTTTTCTAATGATGGTATACTGTTACCAAATCAAATACTCAATCAGTACATTTACAGGGCATTAAAGGGTGAGTTTATTTAGTGTTTGGTAGGCATTTATATGATAAGATTTGACGTTATATATGCACGTGTAGAAATAACAGGACTTGATAATATTTATATTTTTCATTTCATTTTTATAGGAATATATTTTTTTTGATCATTTCAAAGTTATAAACAATAACCAGCCTAGCTCATAACAACTAAGAATATATTTGGCAAGCATAATGCCAAGAACACATATGAGCAAAGGAGGAAATTATGAATATATAACGAAACTTAAGACACGTGTATAGATAATATATATGAATGCAATCAAGAGATTGGCTACCATAAAGTTCAAGTGGCTAAGCCAAAAGTAAGAAACTCTCAACTGGGTTAATTAGGGCATTGAATTGAAATTTTCGTAACGGAAAAATATAATTTATAACCCAAGATCTTCCCATTCAATATTATGTCCAGCAACTATTAATTTTGGTAGGACGTAGAATTGAAATTTTCATAACGGAAGAATATAATTTATAACCCAAAATCTTCCCATTCAATATTATGTCCAGCAACTATTAATTTTGGTATCTCCATAAGTGTATATATATCATTGGCAATTTGGACCAAGAGACCACACAAAGGTTTTGCCAACTACCATATTGTTCTAATTTTTGCCTCTTTAGTCTAGCTAATTAGCCATGACTAGAAAGAAGGTGAAGCTTAAGCTTGCATTCATCACCAACGACTCAGCAAGAAAAGCAACATTCAATAGAAGGAAGAAGGGTCTGATGAAGAAGGTGAGCGAGCTAAGCACTCTATGTGGCATTGATGCATGCGTGATTATACAGAGTCCATACGAGTCTCAACCTGAGGTTTGGCCAAACAACTTGGGAGTCCAACGCGTGCTGGCAAAGTTTGAGAGAATGCCCGAGATGGAACAAAGTAAGAAAATTATGACCCAAGAAAGCTTCATTAGACAAAGGATAGCGAAAGCGAATGAACAACTCAAGAAAAAACTCATGGATAATCGAGAGAAGGAGATGACAGAAGTCATGTACCAGTGTTTGAGTGGGAGAGGGCTCCAAAACTTGTCCATGGTGGATCAATGCGATCTTAATTGGTTGATAGATAAAAATTTGAAGGAAATTGGAAAGAAGATTGAATCGTTGAAGAAAACTCCGCAACAAGTTGCACCGGTGGCATTGAAGAATACCAAAGAAATGCTTGGCAATGGAATGCATAGAAAGAAAGAGAAGTTATTGGGTGTTGATTTGGCCATGGATGCTATGAAAAGGTCACACGGGTTCAATGAATGGATGAACAATCCACATTATGAGAATATGGGTTTTGATGGGGATAAAATGATGGTGCCATTTGGAGACAACCACAATCTTATGTGGTCTAGTTTTTTTTTCCCATGAGAGAGATCCTAGTTTCATGTGAAAAACCCTTTTAGTCCTTTCTATCTAATGCGTAGTGTGTTTTTAGTTTTAAAATGTATGGTTGTTTGTCTTGCTCTCTTGAATTTTATATATTTCAATGATTCTAAGAAACTGTTTTACTTGTTAATGATCTTTTCATATATATTTTTTTTGTTAAAAAATTTCTTCCTACAATCAAGTAAGTCAGTTTATTTTTGTAAATTGGGATGGCAATTATGGGATGGCAATTAAGACTGTTGGTAAGGTTTTAAGTAATGGTATTAAAATGAATTGGTACTACTTGTGGTGTAACGGTACTAGAAATATCAAGCTATACATATCAAAAATAAATAGTGAATTTTTTAAAAAATAATCATATGCTAAAAGAGTTTTATAGCAGTAAAAATGTGTCAATAATTGCCTGATCCACATTAAATTTTTATTTCAATTCATCAAAAGGGAAAATATTTGATATGTATTAACGGATCCATGTTGGTAACGTGTATATTTGGATGAACTTTGGAATTGTTGATGGTGTACATTATTGATGTTGTGAAGCATTCATAATCATATCTTAAATACCAATTAATTAAATGTCCTCCTTTCCTCATATGTGTTCATGGCATTATGCTTGCCAAATACATTCTTAGTTGTGATGAGGTAGGCTGGTTATTGTTTATAACTTTGAAATAAAAAAATAAAAATAAATAAATAAATAAATAAAATTCCTATAACAAGAAATGATGTAAATTTAGAAATGAAATGAAAAATACAAATATTATCAAGTCCTGTTATTTCTACATGTGCATATATAACGTCAAATCTTATCATGTAAATGCCTACCAAACACTAAATAAACTCACCCTTTAATGCCCTTTAAATGTACTGATTGAGTATTTGATTTGGTAACAGTATACTATCATTAGGAAAAATGCTTAAAACGTTAAAACATTACTCCTAAATTTAATTTTAATGACAGAAAATATTTAAAATGCTAAAACATCACTCCCAAATTTCATTCTAATGACGTAATGAGATCTTTCATATATAAAATTGGTAGTAAATGGGACATTTATTGAAAGCATACTCACCTTTTGGGTTGATTATCTGTTAAAGAAAAATTCAAATTCATTTAAAATTAAAATAATATGATTTCATCATTTAAAAAAATAAATAAATAAATAAACAGTTTATATTTAAAATCTGAATGCACACCAAATATATTATTTAATTTCACCAATGTGTTGGTTCAAGGGACCTTACCTTCTAATTCATCGTATATTGTTAGTGATTGATTAATGATACGTTATTTAGTATTTAAAATTAAATCTATTAATGTGTGCTCTTAAAAACACATGTTAAAAAAAATTATATATTTTTTATGTTGCTAACTTTTATGTAAAATGTACCATCCTTTTAAGTTTTTTAATATGTGCGCTGACACTACACATTAATAAAATCCTTCAAAATGTGATACCCAAATTTAATCACGGTGGCAATGCTCACTGGAAAAGTCATGAATAGAAGGGAGGGAAAATTTGGTGCTTACATTAATGAATGCAATATTTATTATTCTCTCTCATATTAATGATGAAATAATTGAGGATTAGATTATATTATGAGTTAAATTGGGTTTATCAAATGTACATAGTTTTGGGGTGTTACAAACAAAGTTATAGATTTGTTCAAAATTTTAACAGATAGTGGCTTATTTGGACAGATAGTGGCTTATTTGGATAGATAGATTTAAAGAGTTTGATATGTTGGATAAGCTTGTGAATTTCAAGAGATAATTTGATATGCTTGATAAATTGTAACAGATAAAAGATGAATAGATAGATAATAATAATAATAATAAATTGAACAGGTGAGAAAAAATTTGAACAAATAGATACAAATTTGAACAGATAGAAAATAATCTAATACATAGATACAAAATTTCACATAGATCAAATTTCAACAAATAATAAAATTTGGACAGATACTTGAATAAATAAGAGGAAAAATTGAACAGATAGTTGAAAAATTAAACAGATAAAAAAAATATTTGAACAGATAGTCAAAAAAAATTGAATATATAATCAAATAGATAAAAGGTAAAATTAGAAATAAAATGTCCTTCAAAACAATAGAAGAATTTTTCACCAAACTATTTCACAAATGATAGACCTCTCACTATCAAAAAATATTCACTAAATCTAATACCTTATACCCTAGATCTAATATCTTATACCCTCCGTAGATTGAACTTTTTAATAATTTTTTCAATAAAAAATTCATAAAGAATTTTTAGTACAGGTTAATGTACTTCAAAGTGAATCTTTCACTTTATAACAAAAGAATTTCCTGGACAAATCTTGTTTCGTATAGTTGGCCTCATAAACCATGAGGCATGAAGGCTGTATATCGATGTCCCTCTGAAGAAAGAATAATTCTATTGATAACATTTTTACTAAAAATCTTATTAAAAGTGCAAGATGTAAAATATGATTGGTTATCAGAAAAGTAATAATACTAAGACATTCAATAATATTTTGACACATATACTTTTAGCAAGACTTTTAGTACATGTGGTATTGCTCCTAAATAAATAGACTTCAATGTCAATATTTACCATGTTACCATTTACACCAAAAATAAAAAATAAAAAAAAATATGTGCTATTATTTCAACATTAATGCACTGTCCAAAATTACACAAAATATATATATATCTCTATACAACTCACAAATTAATTTGTCTCGATAGCTTGAATATCTTCATCCAAGATTTCATATCCCATAATTAGATTTATGGGTAGTTTAGATGTGCCTTTGGTTTGCCAAATATATTCTTAGCAGTAATATTAGGAATCATGAAAAATATATTATGAAATGCATCATGAAGATTTTTCATCCTTTGATTAGTATGTAGTGTTTTATTGTGTGTGTAATCCAAAGGTGGAGAATCTTTCATAACATTTTTTTCATGATCCCTAGCATTACTCTATTCTTAGTTGTGATGAGCTAGGCTGGTTATTGTTTATAACTTTGAAATAATCAAAAAAAAAATTCCTATAACAAGAAATGATGTAATTTTAGAAATGAAATGAAAAATACAAATATTATCAAGTCCTATTATTTTTACATGTGCATATATAACGTCAAATCTTAGTATGTAAATACCTACCAAACACTAAATAAACTCACCCTTCAATGCCCTGTAAATGTACTAATTGAGTATTTGATTTGGTAACAGTATACTATCTTTAGGAAAAATGCTTAAAACGTCAAAACATCACTCCTAAATTTAATTTTAATGATAGAAAATATTTAAAATGCTAAAACATCACTCCCAAATTTTATTCTAACGACGTAATGAGATCTTTCATATATAAAATTGGTAGTAAATGGGACATTTATTGAAAGCATACTCACCTTCTGGGTTGATTATCTGTTAAAGAAAAATTCAAATTCATTTAAAATTAAAATTATATGATTTCATCATTTAAAAAAAAAAACAAAATAAATAAACAGTTTATATTTAAAATCTAAATGCATACCAAATATATTATTTAATTTCACCAATGTATTGGTTCAAGGGACCTTACCTTCTAATTCATCGTATATTGTCAGTGATTGATTAATGATACGTTATTTAGTATTTAAAATTAAATTTTATTAATGTGTGCTCTTAAAAACACATGTTAAAAAAAATTATATATTTTTTATGTTGCTTACTTTTATGTAAAATGTACCATCGTTTTAAGATTTTTAATATGTGCGCTGACACTACACATTAATAAAATCCTTCAAAATGTGATAACCAAATTTAATCACGGTGGCAATGCTACAATTACGAAGACAGCTTTTCATGAAAAAAAATTATTTAATGATTTTGGAGCATTCTGCCAATTTATTTATTGGTGATATTTTTCAATAAATTTTTTTAAACAAATAATTATCAGAGTATTATTATTCAGGCTCAAAAATTAGATTTCCTTTTTAGATTTAGTGATGTGTTAAGAAAATAATTGGTTGATAATTAAATATTATCTAGTTATCAACCAATCATCATGTTGACATATCACCGAATTTAGAAAGTGAGTCTAAAAAGTGGATTTGTATATCATTTTTTAATTATTAAGTCCTCTTTGGGTACACAAAAAAGTCATGAGCTTATTGGCTTATTTAGGTTGCATCCCCTCTCTATTTTTCTGCATATTTATTCATAAACAGTAAAAAAAAAAAAAAAATCAACTTATAAACCATATCCAAGACAACAGATTAGTTACGAATCTATCTTACGAATCAGATTTATTTATTAATAAATCATGTTTCAATTTTTAGTAATTAATATATCATTCTAAAAGTATTTATAAAATTTAAATAAAAAATCAACCACTTATAATTTTCACATCATATTTTAATACAAATAAATTAAAATTTACAAACAAATGCCAAAATATTTTAATTATTTATAATTTTGATAAATTTATCAGTATCATTACTATTACTAAATAATCATTTCAGAAACACAAAACATGCACTAAGTCTTTAAAAAAATTCATTATCAATATAAGAAACAAATACATACAAATTTGGGACCAAAAAAAAAAAAGTACGACTCTTGTAGCGAAATAAACTCTAAGTTTTCAATTTTGTCAATTTAAATCCTAATATTTTGATTTTTTTTCAATCTAAACCATTTGCCTATTTTCATTAACTAAAACTGAAAATAAAATTAGTATTTTAGTCATTAAACTCAATGTATGTATACATAAAATGGGGTGGCTCTACTTGCACCCTAGGAGATTGGTTGGACACCCTAATTTAATGAACTTTTTTTATTACTAATATATCTTTATTTAAAATGACTAAAAAGTACTTGATATTGAAAAAAATACAAATCTTAATGTTTTTGACACCCCATATCATAATCAATCTCAATATTCCCTTATGTTTTCTTCTCACTTTATTTACTTTGCAGCTTCATACTCAACCATATTTCTCTTGAATCTATCATTCTTACATTTTATTTCATATTCAAGTCAACAATAAACAATAAAAAATGTTTCCAAGCTTCATACTCAACCATATTTCTCTTGAATCTATCATTTTATTTCATTTTCTCTTCATCTACTATGCTTTCGGTGGTGGAATTTATGAAATTTTCGACACTAAATATCCACACATATTTTATTTTTCAGCACTAAGTATCTGAAAGGAGATGTTGGAAGTAGACATTCGAAACTGAGTATCCACATATGTCATGACCCGAACCCGCCCCCATGGGTTAAGGACATAACCGGCCAATAATCAAGGGATTACCTGCGGCCTCAAACCAAACCAAACATGACTCATCAAAGTAAAAGGGGTCAAACGGAAGCAAAATTTAAAAATTTGTCCATAGAGCTGTGCTTACATGGCACATTATAACAAATCATACATATACATATTAATAACTCACATCAAATATGTACCATCATAAAGTTCTGTATATACAGGATCATTCAAGTCTAAGTCAGCCAATCAAAACTATATACAAACGTATTCAAAGTCCTCGCCGACATGACAAAATAAAAATAGGATAGCAAAAAGGCGAAGAAGGGTCTTGTGCGTAAGACGTAAGGGCTGACTCTTCAAAACCTTGGTTGTTCCACACAAACTTCACTGAGGCTGGGTTTGGACCTCTCTTGGCTCACCTACAAACACATGAATGAGCGTGAGCGAAAGCCCAGTGAATAATACCGAATAAAGAAGATGTATTAGAACAATATACGTCAGACGGCCTTAGGCCCAATTCATATTTCTACTTAATACATACATATATATATATGTATATAGGTCAAACGGCTGCGGTTCCAAACACATCGGACAGCCTCGGGCCCAATCCATTCATGTCAAACTGGCCTTTGGCCCATTCATCTTTCATTCATGTCAGACTGGCCTTTGGCCCAACCATTCTTTCATTCATGTCCAACTGGCCTCTAGCCCATTCATTCTATCATTCAAACTCATACTGGCCTCTGGCCCATTCATATTTTCGTTCACGTCAGACTGGCCTTTGGCCCAATCATTCTTTCATGTCAAACATTTGTCCACCATTCAAATTAACAAACTTATAAGACTTACATGGAAGTAAGCAATTGGACAAACAACATATATCGTTATTAAGATATTACTCACAGTGATCGGCTGGATGATTTGCCCTGGAGCTTGACCCTACACATTACATGAATACAACGGGTCACAAACAATTCAATCCGTCCCTTGATTCACATATTCCACTTTAGGCTTCATTCTTATCCTTTTAACTCATTTACAATGCTCAATGCATGCCTAAGAGTACTTAGAAGTGAAAGAGAACGGAAAACGAAACACAGAACGCATTTTCAAAATTTCAGAAACAGGGGTCCCCGCTCGAACGTGGACTTCCCCGCTCGAGCGGACCCATGAGGTCTACAAAAGTACTGGTTACACCATTTTCACGCTCGAGCACGAACTCGGGCGCTCGAGCTGAAGGTCTGTCTACATAGCTCCCCGCTCGAGCGTGAACTTCCCCGCTCGAGCGGACACCATGTCTGCAAAATATTCTGGGAGCTCGCATTTCCCGCTCAAGCGGCAGTTTCCCCGCTCGAGCGGACATCATGAATTCTGGGTTTTCCAGAATTTGTTCTTGAGCTCAAATCCGACCTTCCAAGGTTCAAAACCCATAAATTTGGTTCCAAAGCATGCAAACACATTATATAACATGAGTATATAAGCAATGTGAGGTCAATTGCTCAAAATCATGGTCCAATTCTTCCAAATTAATCAATATTTCTTTATAAACTCAAGGCTCATCCATTCAAACTTTATATAAGCTTCATATCTTCCATAATCAAACATGCATGTCAATTTTTGACCTCACTTCCATTTCAAATAGCACCAATGATGCTCATAAACATGAAAATCAACAAAACCATACTTGCATGTATGCTTCAATGCTCAATTCTTCACAATTCACATATTACATGCTAGATTATGCAATTTCATAGCAATTCTCTACATGCATGCACACATGGACTTCAAACTCATCAAATACAACACAATTCTAGTTCTTGATCACCAACCAACTTGAATTCACAAAATTACAACATTGAGCTCATGAATTAAGGGTTGATTACTTACTTAGGAGCTTTGATCTTTACAAATTCTAGTTGAATCTTGAGTCCAACCTTCCAATTTCACAAACTTGAGCCAAACACACAATTTTCTTTCTTTCTCCCTCTCTAGCCGACCCTCTCTCTTTTCTTATCAGCCAAGTTGAATAAAAGAGGAGTATTGAGCATATAATGGCCCTCATATAGCCCCTCTAATTCACATTATTTTAATATTAAATAATTGAGCACTTAATTCATTAATTTAATCTAATTAATTTGATCCGAATCAATTTTCAATAAAATTTCACCGTAGGCTCTAAAACTTATGCCAATCACAATGGCGTAATCAATTTCGGGTTTTGCAGCCAATAGAGCCTTCAATTTAATTTCCAAAGCGGATAATCAAACAGATATTCCTATGGTGAACAGATAAAAATTCAAAACCACATATTCTCACATAATTGGCACACAAAATCATATCAAACACATAATCACATTCATAATAAGGACCAATTAGCATAATACGGAACAGGGTTATCACAGTCTTCTTCCCTTTAGGAAGTTTGGTCCTCCAAACTTAATTTACCTTCGTCGGGAAACAAATGTAGGTAGCGTAGTCGCATTTCATCCTCTTTTTCCCACGTGGCATACGTCCCATAGCGTTCTTTCCATTCTACTTTCACCATTGGGATGGACTTACTTCTCAATTGTTTCACTTGCCGGTCAACGATTCGTTCCGGCCACTTGGTGTACTCCATATTTTCATCAAGGGCTACCTGGTGATAATCAATTACATGAAACGGGTCCCGAAGATAACCCCTTAACATTGACACATGAAACACATTGTGGATTTGCTCGAATCCCGGTGGCAAAGCAACTCTATAAGCAACGGGGCCAAGCCTTTCCAGAATTTGAAACGGCCCAATGTAACGGGGCGACAGCTTGCCCTTCTTTCCAAACCTGACTTGGCCTTTCATCGAAGACACACGAATGAACACATGGTCACCTACCTCATACTCAAGAGGTCTTCTCCGAACATCTGCATAATTCTTTTGTCGGTCCTGAGCTGTTTTGAGCCTCTGTTGAATGGTTTTGATCTTTTCAGAAGTGTCTTGCACAATTTCAGGCCCAAGTAAAGCTCTATCCCCGACTTCTGTCCAACAAATTGGTGATCTACACCTTCTACCATACAAAGCCTCGTATGGTGCCATACCGATGCTGGAGTGGAAGCGGTTGTTGTAGGCAAACTCTGCTAGTGGCAAATAGTCTTCCCAACTCTCCTGAAAATCCAAGGCACACATTCTCGACATATCTTCTAACGTTTGTATGGTCCGTTCTGATTGCCCATCTGTCTGCGGATGGAATGCAGTACTAAATCTCAGTTCTGTCCCCATAGCTTCCTGCAAACTTTTCCACAATCTAGATACAAATTTCAGATCTCTATCCGATACAATAGATACCGGAACTCCGTGTAAATGGACAATCTCATCAACATATATTTTAGCCAGTCTATAAGCATTAAATGTAGTTCTAATTGGTAGAAAATGTGCAGACTTAGTCAATCTATCAACTACAACCCAAATAGAATCCATACCTCGAGGTGTCCGAGGTAGGCCAACAACAAAATCCATAGTCACATGTTCCCACTTCTATTCAGGAATAGGGAGAGGTTGAAGTAGACCGCCTGATTTCTGATGTTCAGCTTTAACTTGCTGATACTGAAGACACTTGGACACATATTCTGCAATTTCTTTCTTCATTTTAGGCCACCAATAGCTTTGTTTCAGATCCCGATACATTTTATTGTTGCCCAGATACATAGCAAACACTGATTTATGGCTTCATCTAAAACCCTCTTCTTTAGTTTCGGAATATCTGGGATACACATTCGGTTTTGAAATCTTAGCACTTCGCCTTCCATGCTGAACTCCGCTTTCGGACTTGTCTTAAATTCATCAACCACTTTCTTGAGGAATTCATCCTCCTTCTGTTTCTGTTTAATTTCATCAATGATTGCCGGTTCGACTGAAATAGCGGCTATCAATCCGCCCTGTTCACACAACACTACCTCAATTTCAGACTTCTCAAAATCCTGCAAGATCTTTTTCTATTCAGTAAGCAAACAAGCCATACTCCCCATTGATTTTCTGCTCAAGGCATCAGCAACTGTATTGGCTTTCCCGGGGTGATACTGAATCTCGAGATCATAGTCTTTTATCAGTTCGAGCCATCTCCTCTGACACATGTTCAACTCTTTCTGCGTAAAGAAGTATTTCAGACTTTTGTGATCCGTGTAGACTTCACATTTTGCCTCATACAAATAATGCAGCCAGATTTTCAAAGCAAAAACAATTGTGGCCAACTCTAAATCATTTGTTGGGTAGTTCTTCTCGTGTGGTCTCAACTGTTGGGAGGCGTAAGCAATAACCCTTCCGTTCTGCATTAGTACACAACCCAAACCTTTATAAGATGCATCACTGAAAATTACAAAGTTTTTCGTACCTGTGGGCAATGTCAATACTGGTGCAGTGGTCAATCTCGTTTTCAGTTCATGAAAGGCAGATTCTCTTTCATCATTCCATTCAAATGATTGCCCCTTGCGTGTCAACTGGGTAAGAGGCACAGCTATTTTTGAGAAGTCGTTCACAAATCTCCTGTAGTACCCGGCTAAGCCCATGAAACTGCGGACTTCTGTCACGTTTGTCGTTGTAGGCCAATTCACAATTGCCTCTATTTTCTATGGGTCTACTGAAATTCCTTCCTTGTTGATCACATGTCCTAAGAAAACAACTTCATCCAACCAAAACTCATATTTCTTTAGTTTAGCAAATAATTTCTTCTCCCTAAGTATTTGCAGGACAGTTCTCAAATAGTGTTCATGTTCAAGTTTGTTCTTGGAGTATATCAAAATGTCATCGATAAAAACCACAACAAATTCATCAAGGTAGATTTTAAAAATTCTATTCATTAAGTCCATAAATGCTGCTGGAGCATTAGTTACCCCAAATGGCATAACAAGAAATTCAAAATGACCATACCTCATTCTGAATGCGGTTTTCTCAACGTCTTCTGCCTTTACTTTCAGCTGATAATACCCAGATCTCAAATCAATCTTGGAAAACACTTGTGAGCCCTGCAACTGGTCAAAAAGGTCATCAATACGGGTAGGGGATATTTATTCTTTATGGTTACCTTGTTCAGTTCTCGATAGTCAATACACAAACGTAGGGTTCCATCTTTCTTTTTGACAAACAATACAGGTGCACCCCATGGCGAAGTGCTAGGTCAGATAAATCCTTTGTTAAGCAGGTCTTGCAACTGTTCTTTCAATTCTTTCATTTCAGTAGCAACCATTCTGTAGGGAGCTTTAGAAATAGGTTGGGTGCTTGGCATAGTCTCAATCGTAAACTCTATTTCCCTGTCCACCAATTCCCCTGGTAGTTCATTTGGAAATACATCTGGAAATTCTCTAACAATAGGGATATTATTCAATTCAACATCTACAGATTGTTCAGACAACACATAACACAAGTAACCTTGGCACCCTTTCCTGATCAGTTTACATGCTTTCATTGCAAATATCAAATAAGGTGGAGGTATTACCCCGTTACCCACAAACACAATTTCTTCTTGTTTTGGTGGTCTAAACACGACCCGGTTTGTCACACAATCAATGGTGACACAATATTTAGTTAACCAATCCATGCCCAAAATTACATCAAAGTGCCTAAAGTTCAAGGGCAACAAATCCACATATAGGATGGCATTCCCAACACGCATGTCACAAAAACGATATACAGATTCACACAATACAGATTCCCCAGATGGAGCAGATACACATAGCAGATATGGCAATAATTCTAGAAGTCTACTTAGTCTAGATGCAAATGCACATGTCACAAAAGAGTGTGTTGATCCGGAGTCAATTAATACAAAGGCATCCTGATTACATATAGAAATAATACCTGAGACAACTGCGTTGGCATTCCGCGTATCGCCCGGAACAAGCACAAAAACTCTCCCTTGTCTCACGGTATCCCCGGTGGTAGCAGGTCTTATGGTATTTCCCGGCTTCGGGATCGATGCAGTGGAACTAGCAGCTATCTTCCCACTGTTCTGATTACAATCTCAGGCCATATGCCCTTGTTTCCCACATTTAAAACAAGCTCCTGACACACGGTAACAAACTCCACGGTGCCTTTTATTACAAATGTTGCACATGGGAGATGTATCTCGGGAAGAATTCAAAGTACTTGAGGAGCCCGTGTTTTGCTTTTTCAAAAATTTCTTCTTTGAGAAGAAACCTTGCCTTTTGTTGCCTTTCCAGTCAGTTGTTGGTTTAGTTTGTCTAGCTATATTAGCTTCTGATATTATGGCCCGGTCTAGCACCCCAATATAGGTCTCCAGCTTCAAAACATTCACCCTTTCTAAAATGTCGCTTCGGACTTAGACCTTGCGTCAATGCCTTTTAAGATCTTTCAAAAGGGTAGTGCGTTACCTAAGAAAGCTGGACTTAAAAGAGAGGCTAATTTGACTCATCCAACGATTTGGGATCTTACTTGGTCATTGGCCATAGGACTCATTAGTGACTTTCCCTTGACTACCACCCTTACTGTAGATTTTGGGGTGTCAATTATATCCATCTACATGAGAGATACCGCTTTATTCAGATTATCATTGTCTTTATTTTTTATTATTTAATTGATCATTCACATGGGTCGGGCCTTGGAAATCCGGGGTGTGACAACCTTGTTTTTTAATCAGATTATCTTTATCAAAATTGTATGGCAATCTAGTTTCTGTTATATACATCTTATTTTGGAATGGAACCCTGTTTTCAGAACTGTATTTACTGTCATGCTTCTACTCACTGAGCTATCAACTGACTTAGTTGTTAAAGAGGTGAGAGAAAGACTTAGAGTGGACTCGTGGCTTAGCAGGGATTCTATTTGTCATGACCCGAACCTGTCCCTAGAGGTTTAGGTCATGACTAGCCAATAGTCCTCAAATTACGTTCGACCTCAAAGACAAAATCAATCATAATATGTTAAACGGGGCCTAATGGAAGAAATATTAAATATAAAAGATAGTCCATTGAGCAGTGCATATATGAAAGTTCTCCTCTAGCAAAATAAGCTTCCATATTTTTACAAGGATATATCACAACACATTTAAACACCTTTTACAAACATCCATTCACAACTAAGTTCCTAGAGACAAAACAAAACAAAACTATAAAAAAGTGTTGACAAACTTGACTCCACTTGAGCCCAAGCATGCCCCATCATGGAGGCACTCCAAAATGGCTTCACATGGGGTGGACTCCCAAAGCACTTCTACACCTGATGATCTAAGCGCTTACCTACATATATATATATAAAGGAGCGAGGTGAATTGGAGCTCAGTGAGTAATATCAATATAAAGGATTTAAATGAATGAAATCCAACATAAGTGTCATGACCCAAACCCGCCCCTATAGATTTAGTGTCGTAACCGGCCAATAATCCTTAATTACCAAAGGCCTCTGAACACATTAAACAAAATACAAGGACTAACAGAAGCAAATACAAACATATAATGTCCATAGAGCTGGGTAGACATACATAGGACAGAAAATTTAAAACTTTTAATACATATACGTGACGTCATATTCAAATTGGTCTTACATCACCATATTTCACATATATAGAACATACAAAAACTTGTTCAGCCAAAAACAAACATATTACAAAAGTCATAAACTTAGTTCACAAAATTTGACCACATGAAACGTTCTAGGAACCTCCTCGGGAGGCACACAGATTGGCCGACACAAATAGACCTCCAAGTAATCATCATTGAGCCTGGCCACATGCCTGATCACCTACATACATAAATAATAAAATGAGCTGGAGCCTAGTGAATAATAACAGAGTAAAGGGTTTAATGAATGATGTCCATAATAGATTCAGAAATTAAAATTCAAATCAGAAACAAATTCATATTCATATTCATACTCATACTCATATTCAGATTTTGCATGTGATTATTCGTGGTACATTCATTAGCGCTAACAAATCTGATGACCCATGATTATATGAGATGTAGTTCTAATGACTCATGTGCACAAAGACGTTCATAGCTGATGACCCATAAAGGGACTTGATGACCCATAAAAGGATATAAAATATCACATGATGCTAAGGATATCACGAATTCATTTAAGAAACTTAGACAATCATTCATTCATAGAAAACATAGCATTTCAAAAAACTGATCATTTCATATCATCAGAAAATAATTAAAGTTAAACATAATTTTACAGAGTTATTACTCACAGATAGCTCCTATAGAAGAACAGACAGATCAGATAGTCTATGGTGCTTGACCTACATAAACATATAATGGATACACATTGAAACACACGCTCAGAAAATACTTAACTTATTTCTTCTCTATCTTGGTGTGTTTCTAATCCTTATCCTCATTATTATGGCTTAATTAGGGCTTAGGAATGCCTAAGATGCAATGAGGGTGCCAAAATGCAATTTGAAACACTTAGTCAAATTTGTTGAAAACGGGTCTTCCCTCGAGCGCAACTTTGGTCGCTCAAGCGGTCTACAAAACTCTACAAAACTTCTAGAAGCTCGAATTTTATGCTCGAGCTTAACTTCCTACGCTCAAGCTAAGAGTCAAACATAAGGGTGATTGCTCGAGCGCAGGTTCTGCCGCTCGAGCCAGCCCCCAACCTCTGCAAAAATACTAGGAGCTCGCATTCTTCGCTCGAGCGCAGACTCCACTACTCGAGCGAATGGTGCAAATTCTAGAATTTTCATATTTGCTTCCCAAGCTCAAAACTCGAATTCAAAGTGTCAAAACACATCCTTTGGGCCCAAAACTCGAGAAAACATGTCTAAACTTGAATAACATCATGAATCGAAGGTTATTTCGCAAAATCAAGGCCTAAAAGTAAGGCAATTGTTTGAAATCAAACTGGAAACTCAATGTATAATACATGCATGACTTGATATGAACTCAAACCATCCAAAACATGATCAAATGAGATATTTAGCTCAAAAACATGTTGAATTCTTATAACAAAATGAAGATAAGAACATGCGTGTGGGAATTCTTTTGAATCAACTCCAAAATGCTATGAAATGTGCATACGCATAGGATTTGAATTATAATTCCCAATCTTAGCTTAATTCTCATGTTAATCTACTTAATTCTTTTGAATTCATACATTGAATGTGTCAAACACAAGGCTTAAAGATTGAATTTCTTAGCTAAAGTTCTCAATTCCTTGAATTCTAGTGAGTTCTTGCTCAATTTCTCCACTTTTCTTTTAATTCTCTAGCAATTCCTCCTTTCCGTCTTGAATTCACTCCTCTCTCTCTCTCTCTCTCTCTCTCTCTCTCTCTCTCTCTCCTCAAGAAAATGATGAACAAAGAGATTTCTAATGTGTGTATAAGCCTTATATAGGCTTGGTTAGTGGGCTTAATTGAACTAGACTTACAATTAATCAATTGGCATTATTTTATTCTGATTATTTGGTTCCGAATCAGATTTCAATTAAACCTATCATAAATTACTAAAAATTCCAAATAACACATTAACCAAGGAAAATTTGTGATCGGATGCCGATAAGGCCTTTAATTCGCATATTGAATTAGAAAATCAAATAGATATTTCTACGTCAAACAGATATAAGCACAAGTAACACAATACACATTCTATTAATTTAGAATTTCCTCTTAATTACTTCTTAGGCATTCTTAATTATTGTTTAGTAACTAATCACAATTTGGGGTTATTACAATAATTCAAAGCAGATCTTTTTCAATATCCAAACAATTCAAATATCTAATCGTATAAATCTTTTACATTAACAATAACCAATCAAGTCATTATACGTGGTATATCTAATAGAATAATAATATAACAATGTGCCAAAGCCAAAAAGATCACTAGGGTCATTCCAATAGAACCACAACAGGTCAATCCATAAACCATAATAGGTAATTCAATATGGACCATTCGGGGTCTAACATCAGAAATCTCTGTGTTTCAATTAATACATGGGCTACGGTATTTTTCTCCCAAGCAAGGGTCTCAGTAAAGGATGCCACGACTACATTTTCAAAAAGGATCTTCATTCATATATAATAAAATAAGATTTCAAAATAACATTCTTGATTGATTCAAAATACTTTTTGAACATAGCTTTATAAAGACATTATTCACAGTGGGTTTGTACCGATATTAAGCCTTGGGCTATTACCTACACAAACCACATAATAAAGGCACACATTGAAGTGCACATACAAAACAAACATTATATCCTAAGTCAATTCTCTTACATGTATTTCTTGTTTATTCTGTGACTAAGGATGTCCAAACAATGCTTAAGAATGCCTAAAAGGGTATGAGGGTGTAAATATGCACATGTAAGTGTTTGTCAAAAATTGTTGAAAACAGGGTCTTCGTTCGAGCTCACCTTTTGTCACTCGAGCGGTGCGGCTTGACTACAAAAGTATTGGATGGTGTTAAAGTGGGCTCGAGCCATCACTTGGTTGCTCGAGCCAAGTGCAATGCAAAGTTGAGTTCGCTCAATCGCACACTAGGTTGCTCAAGCCAACTGCAAAGATCTGCAAAAATACTGGGACTATGCAAAGTGTGCTCAAGTGACGAATTCATTAATCGAGCGAAGTGGTCGAATTCTGGGTTTTCTAGAATTGAGTTTTGAGTTTCAAAACACAAGTTTCAACCCCAAAAGCTTGCATGGCTAGAGGGATTATGAGAAAACACTTTATAAAACATGAATACTTGATAATTATCAAACCATAATTCAAAATCTCTTTCAATTTTTCCAAAACAAAACCCAAAACTCTTCAATCTTGCCATGCATGAATGAATTCAACTATTTTCTTCTCAAAACATGATCATATGAGGTGATAAGTGTGAAATCATGAAGAACCCTTAAAGATAGCAAGTATAGTTGCATGCATGTAAAGATTTTGTTGAAAATCAAGCTTAAGATCAATGATGGATTATGCATGCATGTCTCAATTCATCTCATGTTTACTAAATTCAAAGTGGTCCTAGCATTTCCTTCTCAAATTCATGCAAATAATCCTACAAACCCCATGAATTCAACACCTACATGGATTATTTATAAGGATTATAGTTAAATTTCATACCTAGAGCTTGAATTTGATTATAATCTTACTCAATCCCTTCAATTCTTCACAATTCTCCCCCCTCTCTAGAAGTTGAACTCTCAACTCTCTCTACAAATTTTTATCTCAAAGGATGATGAGAAATGAGTTCATTAAGCTTATATCATATATATATATATAGGCTTGATTAGGCTAGGCTAATTAAATAGGATTAAGGCTAATTAATCTAACTTAAGCCTAATTAATCCTAATCAATTCTAATTATTTTGATCCGAATCAAATTTTAATCAAATTTACCATATGGTTCTAGATATTTCAACTAGCTTATTGAACTAGTCAATTTTGGTTTCTGAATCCATTTGGCCTTTCAATTTTGAATTTTGAGTTGATACTCTAACAAATATTCCTTAAACAAACAAATAAACACAAATTAAACACATAATCATGCAATTTTGCCTAACATAATCATGCATATGTAAAAATAATATTGTACGTCAGGGTTGTCACACTATTACACAGACCTTTAGGACATTATTTATTTATTTCATTTTAGCTAGCTATGTTGATCTTGGACATACATTTTGGTTAAGATTCATTTAGAGTTATTTTGTTGCATGGGTTGTTTGCGTTCCACTTGGTATATGGATGGAATTGGCTAGGGCTGGTTTTGCCCAGGTTACACTTGTGTAGGAGTGTAAAAATGGTCCGCGGCCCGACCCGGTCCATGGGCCCAGTCCACATGGCCCGATCCATGTCCTAGCCCACTGGCCCGATCCGTGTCCTAGCGCATTGGCCCGATCTGTGTCCTAGCCCATCGGCCCGCTTAAAGCCCACTCAAGGCCCGGTCCGCCCGAGGCCCAGTGTTTTTTTAGTGAAAAATAATAAAATTTTGGTAGAAAAATTTAAAAAAACAAAAAAAAAAATGGTCAAGCCCGCCCAAGGCTTAAATACCCCTAAGCCTAGGCCTAGAGCTGGGCCTAAGCCTAATTTTTTGGCCTACGGGCCAGCCCAGCTTGGCCCGAATTTTGGCCGGAGCCCGCGAGGCCCGACATAAGCCGGGCCGAGCCGGGCCAAATTTACACCCCTACACTTGTGACTTGTGACTAAATCTTGTTTTGAATTATTTATGTCAAAGGACTACTATTGTTTTTAATTCTATATGGTTATGGTTTCGTGTTTAGGCCTATGTGTGCTTTGGGCTAAGGCCTTGTGGGCCACGGCCAATCATGCTCGAATTTGGGGTGCGACAAGTAGATCAATCATTTTGGAAAACATAATGCAAAAAATGGCCAAAATGAACGAGAAGGTACTAGTCACCTATAAAAATAATTTGAAAATAGGTTTTGAAGGTCTAGAAAACTTTTTCGCTAAAACGGGTATAGAGATGTTTGTCTTTCTTCATCCCTGAGTTGTTGCTTGAAACAATCTCTTTTTTCATCATCGAGAGCTCTTTATAGAGCACCAAGTCTTAAAGTCGATCAAAAATTGAGTGTCTACAGTAACTTACGCACTGCTATGTGTCAAGAAATGCTATTCCCACAATAAAAAGAGAGGCACAACGTCTTTTTTCATAAGTAAGGCAAATATGGGGTGTTCACACGTATAATTGAACTAAAGCCTTTGCATAAATTACTAATCCAATTTGAGGTCAAGTACAAAAGTTTAGTCTACTAGCATAACCATAATTTTTGGCCTTATAATGATCACACTCAACAATGTAAAATACACTTCTCACAAATAAAAATGGAAAATTTAGCCAAAACCCCTCCATTAGACTCTTATTTAGTGAAAATGACTATCTAATTTATTTTGCTTCATAAACCCCCTAAGAAGGAGGTGCATAATTAAGTAAGGAAAGAGTAAAATTTCTTCTTATTCTTTTTTTCTTGGATAATATTTTCCATGCACATATATATATATATATATCACAGAACTCTTTTGATAATGAACACTTTTATTTTATTTTATACAAATTTAAAAATGTTGTGTATGTGTATTTTTGGTTGGTTCATCTAGTATGTACTCTGTTTTTTATAACAGTAATATGTTACTGTTTATGTCAATTATAATGGTATTTTTTTATTTTTTATTTTTTAAGAATTTCATAATTGTTTTATAGATGTTGATAAGAGAATTCTAAAAATACTAATTTTATTGAAAACCGACATCTAGATCAAAAGTTCTATTATTTTTAAAGTATAAAATATTAAATTACTCACTAAGTACATTTTGATAATAGTGGTATGTGTTAGACTTTTCAATGAAATTTTTTTTGTATTTGTCCTTAATGCATTAAAATTTTATTATAAGGGAGCTTTAACCAAACCCCCTAATAAAAATTGCAACCTTATTTGGACTTGGTAGTTGCCCAATATCTCCCTTCCAACCAAGATCATTTTCCACCCATGCCTCACTAGATCTTGTCAATTGCATTCTCTCCTTTATACATGAAAATAACCAAAGTTTACAAGAGACAAAGTAAATGACATAATTAGCAATACTACACACTCAACAAAATACCCACAAAATGCAATGTGATAACCATATTAACTATGAGTGTGACCCACATCATGCCAAATTTGAATATACACCGTACATAAACTTCGTTTTATATGCACTTTCTGAAGTATTTTTCTAGGTGTATATGGCTCTTCTGATGACATATAATTTGAGCTATGATAAAAGTGCATCATGCATTGAGTTTGGATGTTCAACAAGGATACTATCAAGAGTTTCTGGTTTCAAACCTCAGAGAATTTCATTCCATTTCAATTTCTTTCTGTACATTTTATTCAATGCTGAAATCCCAGTGACCACTCTTCATCTGGGACAAAAAAAAATGGTACAAAAATAATTCCAATATAGGTTTAAATATCATTTACAATTGGAACATGCTTGAGTAACTCGAATTGCGATCCTAATCTATTCTAAAAAATATCAAATATACAGCCATGAACGAAATTGGGATTAAAACTAGCGAAAATATAACAATGCTAGGTTATTGAAGCACATAATTCAAAACTAGGAGGATACAATTTAGCCTCCATTCCAATGGTTGTGCCAAATGACTAAAGGTGGTTAATTTGTATTGGTAATGACCAATCATCTCCAGATTTTGCACTAAAGATGATCTATACACGGTTACTTGCTTACCAACTGTAAGTAGATGATATATATAGGTCAGTTTGCAACTTCAACTGTCTTCTGTGAAAGCTTTAAAAATGAAATCCCGAAAGCGCTTTGAATATTGCTTTGGGTCAACAGCAGAGATTGAAGATGGGTCATATTGGATTGACTTGTATGCATGCTCAAGCTTCTTACTAATATCATAGTCTTGTAATATATCTATTATACCAAAGAAGAGGATGACATCATAAAACTCTCCTGTTGGTTCTCCAATTAATTGAAGCTCACAATCGCTCCTTCTCACTGTTTGCTCAACCCGTGCTGGCATGTTTATGCCTAATTTGGTGGATGCCCACCTACAAAACTCAATTTAAAAATAATGAGAATTAAGAATTATCATACATAGATGTTTCCATGAGAACTCATGAGGTAATTGAGAAAAATCTTCAAATTATTATTATTTTTTCTTTTTTACTTCAGAAAATATCATGAATCCAGAAGCAAATACATTAACAATAATCCATTATTATTGTAAGAAATGTTTCAAAAAGTATAAGTAAACAACACTCGAGATTAAATTACACTTGGGTAGAAGAACTCATGTAAATGGGAAGAAGACTATTTAATCATTCTAAAGTTTCTTGATTAACTTGGACATGTAAATAACTAGTTTCAAGCTTGACAACGAAGAACAATAATATAAAGCATCCATGTTTGGATTGTTGATGAGAACATTGGAGATATTTCTAAATTGTAAATGATATATTTTTTTTAATGTTCAAAAGTTTACGTTTACCGATCAGGGTCAAAAAGAAGCTCATCCATGTCTGCTCTTGAAAGGCGAGGGGCTGTTCCATCACTATCAAGATCTCCATTACCTGTAAAGAAAATTAAATTTTACATTAGTTGTCAATAATTATTCAACTTGAAATAATGAAGAGGGAAAGGATAAAAAAAAAGATAAAAAAGTTAAACCAGTAGGAGTGTGAACCCCAGAAGCACGACCCTCTGTCATGAGGGCTTCCCTAGTGTATGTAGTAGTTTCTTTAAAATGAAGGCCAACCAGAAGGCTGTAGTCCATAATTCGCTCTTGTTCAAGAAAGTCACAATCCTTGTCTACTTGCCTGCATGAAAAAATGCTAACTAACAAAAAGAAAGAAGCATATAGACATAAAATCAAACATTCATTAAAAAATATCCCTTTTCTTAATCTTGCAGTTGCATTTGCAATGCATAATCTTTTAAGGAGTATGCATTGCACAAAGATATTTATCTCTACATGACATAGATTTTGTCACAATATGAATTGATAAAAGCCATAATAATTATAGTGAATATACTAATTAATGTTTGTTCTGAAAAGGCCCATTAAGTGCTCTCTCTCTCTCTCCAGTTCATGGCCTTTTAATTTTCTCCATTGTCAAATTGAAGATGTAATGACTTGGAAATTCAAAAGTTAGTTTATTAAGAAAATGCAACGCATGATTATTTATTTGTATACAATAGTATTGCATTGAATCTCATTGGATTATAATCATATTGATGAAAATCAAATACAATATATAATTAATACAAAGAAACTTCCAAAGTGGAAACGAAAAGCCCCCAATAAATACACGACGAAGGACACCTACGCACAGGTAATGGTTAATGTTATTTGTAACAAAATATTTTGTATTGGCAAGTTTTGTGGACGAAATTTGGTTGTAACGGAATGGTATATATGTGTGAGGGTAGTTTGGTCATTTTTCATGCTAGTTAGGCCAGCACATCGAGTTCGAAGTTTTGATCAATTACCAGCTCAGGTAAGGTTTGCATACATGCTTTTGTTGCATATAAAAAGGTTCTTAAATGCAATCAATCACTCTTTCAATAGACAAAAGTAATATCTAAGCGATTGATCCCTAAGAGATTGATTGAAAATAAATTTGTGCAGTAGACAACGATCAATATGCAATTGATCTCTCACATGATTGTGATTGATCCCTTCTCAAGTGTGATCCATGACCTGTTTGGTTTCCATAAAACCTTTTCTAAGTTGGTTTTAAAAGTTGTTTTTATATAAATACAGCATCACTGCTCGTTTTTTAGTATCCTGACAAATGTTTTTCATAGCCAAAGTTTTGAAAAGTCTAAAACTATTGTAAGCGATAATTTTAATCTTTGTTAGAGATTCTAAAAATCCTTAACAGCTTGCATATCGGTGCATTGCTCGTTCTACTCCCAAGATTGATTGGGTAATTAGAACCATTTAGGATAGAGATCGAGGCATGGGGCTTTATGGTGTCTAAAAAGATCATGTCGTGGAGCTTCTACAAGTCAACAAAGTTCAATAAACCTAAGTGAATGGTTGTAAGTCCTCTCATTTGAGTCTCTTGTATTCTTGAATCTTCTTAGTGGATTTTTGTTGGATGTTGGGATCGTGATTTTTTCCCTTTTGGGTTTTCCACATAAAATATTGGCATTTTTGTGATAACATAAAGGCTAAAATTGGGTAATTAATTAGTTTAATCACATTTTTAATCAATTGGCCTGTTCACCTACCCTCTCCCTCTCCCTCTAGGAACGTTCTATTCAAACTCCAATATTCTAATTGATATTAGAGTAGGGTTGCTAGTTGACTTAGTTTGACTACTAGAGTTGATCTTGTTTTCTTGTGATAGAGTTTGAGATGCGCAAGGTAGGGTCAAATTCGAGACCACTTTTGTTCGTAGGGAGTAACTATCCCTATTGAAAATCCAAGATGAAATATTTTATGATGTCCCTTGGTGCAGGAGTCTAGACTTTCGTCAAGTTTAACTTTCAACCCCTCACTCTAACCGATACCACCACCAGAGAGAATATCTTAGAAACTCAAAGACAATGGGATAGAATTGACATTGAAAATATTAAATATAATACGAAGGCTTTGTATGAAATATTTACTATTGTCGGCGCAAGTGATTTTAGGCTTATCTCCAAGTATGAGATTGCCAAAGACACTTGGAATGTTTTGAAAGTTACTTATGATGGAACACAACTTTTGAAAGACTCTAAAGTGTAGTTATTGACCTTAAAATTTGAAGAATGTAGAATGCAGGAGTCTGAGACCTTTGACCAGTTTTATGCTAGGCTCAATGACATAGTTTATTCATCTTTCAGCCTAGGTGAGACCATACCTGAAGCAGAATTGTCTGTGAAGTCCTTAGATCTCTTTCTCAATGTTATAGACCAAAAGCGACTGCAATAGAAGAGAGTAATAGAATAAAGGACATACAGATAGATGAATTGGTAGGCTTTTTGCAGACTTATGAGTTCACCCTTTCTAATCTATTCACCCAAAAATCCATTCTAATCCTTGTAAAAAATCCTCAAGAATTTTAAATGAGGGAATTGCATTAAAATCAATGAAAGAAGTTAAATTAGAAACTAATCTTGAAAAAGACGTGCATGAGGAAGATTTGGCCTATTTTGCTAAGAAATTTGAAATATATAAGATTTAAGAAGGGTAAAAATCAAATTTGGAATAAATCTAAAAAATTAGGCAACTTTTAGAAATCCAGTCAATTAAGAAACGACAAAAGGAGTGATAAGAGCCAAAATGTTCTACATTTAGGCCATCCAAGCTACACTTTGTAGTACATAACTCAATGCTACTTGATGATTTTCTGTTGATTCATGTGTTTTCAAAAAGATCGAGTCCCAGTATTGAAATGGCATAATTGGAAGCTTTTGCAAGCTTAAGTAACTATTTGCAAGACTTATATTCAAGCCCGAGAGCTAAGTGTTAAATATTTGAAGTGAATAGAAAAAAGATAGCATAATCCATGAGGTTTGAAGAAGAAAATATTGAATTTGATGCAATCCTACTATAGGAGTCACTCTACGCAACTTCTATAATTTGGACGTAGCTTTCTCATTTGCTATTAGTATGAGGTGATTCAAGTAGCATTCTAAAAAAGACTTAAAGGACTACAACTTTGTGTGAAACACAAATATTCTAATTCAGACGTTTACTAAGTCAAAATTTGCCTATAAAATTTGTTGCTATCAAAATCCACTCAAGCGAAACTTTTCTTCAACACGAGTGAATTTCCCAAACTCAACAAGCTCTTCTCTGCCCAAATCTGCATGTGCTCAACCCAACTTTTTCTTAAGCAAGAAAAGATGTGAATTTAGGTTTCTAAGATCATATTTCGATCAAAACTTGAGTCAATTCGTGGGACGCTTATATATAAGGCTCTCGAACTTCAGGAAAATGGTCTTCAACACTAGAGAATGATTACAGAGGCAAAGAGAAGAGCATTCCAAGGTGGATTCATGGAGTTCTCATCAATGATGTCGGATTCCTTCTCAACCATGAGTGGCTAATCTTCTTCCTTAGGGTTGAAATCAAGCCATAATCAAGTAATTTAAATTAATATATTGTGATTTTAGTTTTAATTTGGTTTGGATAATCATTGATGACCTTTTCAGACCTTTAATTCAATGAAAGTTTTTATTCAATTAATGTATTCAATTTTTATGATTGAGAATTTATGATCATACAACTATTTTATCTCTTTGTATATACAAATTGTGAGACGTGCCATGGCTAGGAGAGATGAAATCCTAGTTTAGTGTGGAAGATTCATGCTAACCGAAGATGATTCATGCCCGCGGTTTGAATATACTCATCCTCTTAACAATGATATCGAGGTGTATATGACCTTTGTCTGTGTTCTTGATGTAAACACATTTGTCACATTTGTTGATTTTAAACCCACTTGACAACATGATATTGTCAAATTTCTCATGTCATTGTTTTGGCGCTTGCTTCAAACCATAATGATCTTACAAGTTTATAAACTTTCCTACTTGTCATAGAACTGAGAACCCTTCAAGTTGTTCTATATAGATGTCATCATCTAAATCTCTATTTAGGAAAGCTGTCTTAATATCTATTTGACGTATTTCAAGATTCCATAAAGCTGCGACTGCAATTATCATGCAAATGGACGTAATCCTAGTAACAGTTGAATATGTTTCAAAGTAATCTACATCTTATCACTGCCTCTATCCTTCGATAACAAGCCTAGCTTTGTACTTGTTAATTGATTCATCTGCTTTCATCTTCCTTTTGAAGATCTATTTGCAGCCTAAAGGCCTACTTCCTGGGGATAGATCCATCACCTCCCAGGAATGGTTCTACAAGATGGAGGCAATTACGGTTTTTATTGCTTTTTTTTTCTTAAATGGCCCTCTAGAGAGTTCACAACTTCTTATGACATGCTAATTGTTGGTAGTAATGAAGAGATTTTCAAATCTACTAAGAAGATGTTGAGCTCTAAGTTTGACATGAAGGACATGTGCCTTGCAGATGTCCATTTAGGAGTTAAAATTTCCAAAACATCTAATGGATTTGCACTATTTCAGTCTCATTATATCAATAATATTTTTTAGAAGTTTAACAAGTCAAATACAAACGTGGTTAGTGGACTTAAGTCTACATTTATCTAAGAATAATCGTGAGAGTGCGTCTCAACTTGATCAGTTATACAAGGCCTGATAAAGCCTACTTGGTCAACAAGCTAAGTAGATACACAAATAGCCTACTTGGTCAACAAGCTAAGTAGATACACAAATAATCCTAGTGCCAACCACTAGAAGGAGATTGTTTGGGTACTAAGGTACTTACGACACACCCGAGTTTCTGGACTGCATTACACTAGATACCCAACAGTATTAGAAGGATACAGTGATGCAAATTGAATATCTAACGTGAAAGGCTCAAAATCTATGAGTGGATATATTTTTAATCTTGGTGGAGTAGCAGGGTCTTGGAAATCTTCCTAATGGATGTGCATTTCAAGATCAACAATCGAATTAGAGTTTATTTCTTTAGATAAAATAACTGAAGAAGTTGAATGGCGCCACCATTTCGTTGAAGATATTTCAAAATGATCGAAACATGTGCTAGCAATTTGTATATATTGTGATAGCCAAGCAACGATTAGGAGGGCACAGAGTAACATGTATAATGGAAAGTCTAGACATATTTATTGAAAACATAATTCCATTAAACAACTACTCTCTAGTGGGATCAAGGTTCTGAAAAGCGGTTGCGGTCGCCGTAACGGTAGCGGTGACGCGGTTGCAGTTGCGGGGTGTAAAGGCCGTAGTGAAACGGTTGTGGTAACCGGAACCGTGAATTTTTTTATTTTTCGCACAATTTGAAAAAATCTTACCGATACGCATATTTTTTTTCCATGATCATATTTATTTGGTTAAAAATAAATATTGATAAATTTTTGTAAATTTTTAAGTATGATCCAATATATTAATTGAGTTTTTTACATTTTATTTTAATAATTAATGACTTTATATTATACAAAAAATCAATCATTAACTATTATATATAAGATAAACAATGACAAAAATAAGAGAATAAATAAGAGTCTAAATATATATATATACATATTTTAACCAAGCCAAATAGTTAATGACCCAGTGTTATTAAAAGCGATAAGCGCACCAAGGCGCCAAGGTCTCTTGGGGCCTTAGGCGCAAGGCGCAAAGCGAGGCGCAGGCTTTATCGAAGTAAAGCGCACCATGACAAGTTAAAATAATATACTTTAATATGAGACATATAAGCAAATAACTAACTGGTATAACATAAACAAAATGCAATATTGAACATTTAAAAAAATTAATTTTAGTATATTTTAGTTGAACTTGAACCATAAACAGAGCACAACTAGAAATTAAATTAAATTCTGAACCATAAACAGAGCACAACCATAAACAGAATTAAAAAAATTAATTTTAGTATATTTTAGTTGAACCATTAATTTTAGTATATTTTAGTTGAATTGAACCATAAAAAATTAATCATAGAAGTAAAGAAATTAAATAAATTAAATCATTGAACCATAAACAGAGCACAACTAGAAATTAATTTTTTTATTTTATTTTACATACATATTTTTATTTTTTTATTTATTAATATGTATAAGTATACATTATCTTATAATAAGTTATATAATAACTATTATATAATAGTTATAATATATAATAATAATAGTTAATATAATATATATATATATATATATGAATATTATATAATATATATATATGAATACAAAATAGTTATAATATATAATAATAATAGTTATTATATAATATATATATGAATACAAAATAATAATAGTTATATGTATTATATATGATGAATCAGAAGACGAGAAGACGAGAAGACGGGAGAGAACCGAGGGAGAGGGAAACAGAAGCGAGGGAGAGGGAGAGGGAGAGGGAGACGATCGCGATCGCGATCGCGAGGGAGAGAAAAAAAGGCGAGAGAGAGAGAGAGAGCTCTGAGACGGCAAAGGGGCGAGAGAGAAAGAGATCTGAGAAGGCAAAGGCAAGAGACAGAGCTCGTCGAAGTCGAAGGGGGGCTCTGGATCGTCGAAGTCGAAGGGCTCTGCATCGTCGATGACCAGGTTTGTACTCATTTTCCCTTCCATTTTACTCTTCTCGCTGTATGAAAAAAAAAAAAAAAAAAAAAAGCCCTCAAGGCCTGCGCCTTGGGCTTAACTGAGCCTAGCTCGAAGCGTGCGCTTTAAGCGCGCCTTAGTGACATCGCCTCGCCTTGACCACTGCAAGGCGCAAGTGTGGGGCATGGCTGGGCTTTGCGCCTAGGCGCGCGCCTAGGCGAGCTTTTAATAACACTGTAATGACCACACTTATTATTATTATTATTTTCAAACAATATATAGATAGACACACACAAACAAAATGGTTTAGTGATAGCAGCTGAATAGAATAGCATAGGTCTTACAACTTCAACAAATCAATAACATGTTCTTCATCTTCCCTCTTCTCTCTCTCTCTATCTCTTGCTCCTCCATTTTCTCTCTTTATCTTCCCTCTTCTCTCTATCCCTCTTCCTCAATTTTCAACTTTTTTTTGTATGTTTTTTCGAAAAAAACAGTTTGGAACCGTTACGTAACAATGCGTAACAGGCCGTTACGGCTGTTACGGCACCGTTACGACCGCTACGGCAGCCGCTATGACCGACACATCTGTGAATCTCAATCACACTGCAAAAGTGGCCGTAACGGGTGGCGGTAACAGCCAAAACCGTTACGTAACGGCGTTACGTAATGGTTGCGACCGCTTTTTAAAACCTTGAGTGGGATTGTCACGATCGACTATGTGAAGTCTAAAGATAATATTTCAAATCTGCTAACCAAGGGATTAAACAAAGAGTTAGTTGACAAGTCATCAAGGGGAATTAGGCTGAGGCCTTTAGCAATAACAACTACCATAATGGAAACCCAACTTAGTTGACAAGAGAGATTAAGATCTAAGTTCAAAGAAACAACATAATTGTGTGTAACTTAGAAGAATCATTGCAGACGTAAAATCTCCTGCACGTTACAATAGTCAGTGATGCCTGCAAGTATGAAGGATAACTTAAGCTTTTAATGACTCTTATGTGTTGAGAAACTCAAGCAGAGTATAGTAGGATACTCTAGTTAAAGAGGTCACCTATGTGAGTGTGAAGTGAGGCCCCACTTCTGTAACAATTGACTGGCCCAAATTTTTTTTCAATGAACTAGGCAAGTTTTTAGGGCTAAAACAAACACAACAGTTTGAACTTACTTGTATTAGGAGAAGTTCCAGCATTAGGTCTATTGTCTTGGTTCACATTAATGACAAAATAGGTTAAGACTTCATGTTCAGTGGTCAGTCAATAAATCTGACAGGTTTTCACAAGGAAAAGCTACCTTTTTCCTATGCGGGGATTATCCATTATACTCTCTCTCTCTCTCTGGTTCTCAGTTGTCCCCTGTTTCTTTATTTGGCCAATTTTCTTCATGTAGAAGACTGTTGAAAAATAATTCAGCTTGTTTGGTTTCCTAACTCAAGATTCACTTTTCAAAAAATTGGAGTTTTTTATTTTTCATGTTTTTTTATTTTTACTGAATTTTTTTAATATTTTAAGTAAATTTTTTTTTTAAATTTTTAGATACACCTAACATAAATACACTTAAAAAGTATAATATTTGTGAAAAATATATATTTAAAAATTTACTAAATACGAAAAATACAAAAAAAAAAAATTGAAATTTCAGTACATTTTCGTATTTTTGTGTATTTATTGATTTTTTAAAATATTATTTTATAAATATTTTACTTTTTAGATACATGTAAGTAAGGTGCATATAAAAAAGTAAAAAAAAAAATTGCTTAAAATTTTAAAAATATTCACTAAAAATAAAATAAAAAAATACGAAAAACAAAAAACTTAATTTTTAGAAAATTGAACTTAGAAAATTGAAACCAAACACAGTGAATGATTTTTTAGAAACTTTGAGGCCAAATTAATGTGGAACCTAGCCACTGGTTGAGAGGGTTCCAAGTGGGTTTAGATACTCCGAAGTGAGGAGGTTACACCACAAAAAGAATGAGTCAAAACTACTAAGAAATGAATGATAAATTGTCTCATAAAGTTGAGGTTTTGGGAAGATGAAAAGTCACTTATCGCACATGGGTTAAATGTGAAAACATTGAAGGATATTTAAATCCCAGGTTTTCAAAAGGGTTTGGGCCCTTCGGGTATCCAAATTTTCCAAAAGAGGGAGGTCATGGATGAGTGGTGGTTGGGCTTAGACCAAGAATATGGACCAAGTATGTTATAGAAAAATTGCCACAAGCAAGCGTGCTACTGCCACATGTTTGGATCCAACCGGGTCTAGGTCCATGATTTGTGGTATGTAGGCCTGGGCCAGGATCTCGATCAAGATTTGGGCTCGGACTTGAGCTTGGTTCTTGGTCTTTGGTCCAAAGCTTGGGCTTGTCGGGTCCGGGTCAGTAACCTTTATCCTTTTGTGCTCCTTTGAATTTCCCATGTTTTGAACTAGGTTAATACACTTATTACTGGCCTCAATAACAATTGGGTTATTACACCAATTACCGGTCTATTAGTGACCCTATTGAAGGCTTATTAAGGCTGGGGCAATCTCCTGCCTGTATAAAAGGGCGTCTGCCTTCCAGCGTCAGCATACCAAAATTGTAGAACTTTTATGTTTCCCTCTTTTCTGTGTTCTACTTATATGTCAAAGAGAGAGGGCACACCGTAGTTCAAGTTTGCTAGATCAGCTCAGTGCAGTGCCGCTATAGTTGCCGTCATCTATTGTATCCTGAGAGATAGATGCTAACATAACCTCAAGTACCTCCAGTGAGGCAGCAACACCATGTGATACATGAGCCTCGATTTGCTTTCTAGTTTTATATTTTCTATTCCAGATTGTTATCTTCTTTTCATTTTGATCTATTTCAAATTCATCAACTGTTCTTCTATTTTCATTTTTGTATTTCATTTTCCGAAATCAAAGTTGTTTGCATTTTATTTATTTATTTTTTTAATAATTTTACTAACATTGGTAAGTAGTATTATTTCGAAGTTATGTTCTGCTCTTATGTTTTTGAAACTCAAATTATGATACGCCTTTGAAATACATTGAAATGTTTTGTTATGAATGGAAATCCTATGTTTATGTACGAAATGTATAAATATGGCATCCTCAAATTGGTCTTCGCTACTAGGGGACTGTAAGCAAGTTGGCAGTAGTGTGATTGAGATCTCCCTTGCTACCTGCAGGTGGGTTCGTCTAATCAATATACGAGCTGATTATTTGCTTGTCTTGTCTTGTTCTAATGGATGTACCTTACCATGGTTTTAAAATGCAAGCCTATGGCTAAGATATGGTCTGATTTGATTAAAGTTCTTTGATAAGATATCCTTTAAACTAACTAAAGCTTTTGTTTTGATACTCTATTGTTGAAAAAGTTATTGGTATCCATTCAACTTACTATTTTTTTTATAATATTGTTCACTGAGTTTTGACTCACACCCCTCTCCCTTATGTGATGAAAAACAAGTTGATGGAGATCTTTGTTTTGCTTAAGCTTTATACACATGTAATATAGATGGAAGTTACATTTTGAAGAAGTTTTATAAGTTCTATAGATACTTAGCTTTTGAAAAAATAAAAATAAAAAAATGTCCTATGTACTTTTTGGGATGTTTTGAGAGATTAAATGAAATAAGGTGAATGTTTCATCCCGTATACTTATAGATTTGTTTTCAATGGATTACAATGGTTCAAAAAAATGCTTCGCTAATTTTGCCCCAATTATGACAAATCTCTTTATTGCTCAACTTAGTCAAGCCTTTGGTGGTCAGTCATCGCACTAATACATTTGGGACGGGATGGGGCCGTGACATTTAATGTTCATCTCCCCTTGAGTTTTATCAAGGTATTATAGAATTTTTACAGTATATAGATCTATGAATACTTGCTATAAATATACCTCATTTGGAAAAATATAATAGATTTCATAACTATTTTCCCAAAATTGGATAAATTCTCTTGCATTTTACAAATTGATTTAGAAAATAAGATTTACAAAATCAAATCAAGAAAGACATGGGGGTTTGAAACTAAAATCATACTAGGTTATATATGGAGTTTTTCATAATTTTTCAATGTTATTTTAAGAGTTAATGATTTAGACCTACTTGTTCGGTCTTTCTTTAAAAAATGACCTTTATGCCTACTTGGACATAGCTCCACGAACACACAAATTGGGATGTTGCGACCATTGGCATTTAAAAAATAGACTTAATAATGAATGCTTACACCATATTTCATGATTTTTAAGTGGTTTAAGATATGTAAATTTTCAAAGTTAATGATTCTGCAATGATGTTCTTCAAACAACACTCCAATGTTGAATTAAACTTAGACTTGACCCTCATGCCTTAATCCTTAACCCACGGGTTATGGATCCAGTTTATTAAAATCTAGGATGTGATAGGAAAGCTCTCAGTCTCTTCAGTGTTTGGGAACTAATTTTTACTTCTCTCTATCAACAAAGAAATAATTTGATTTAAACTGAGCGCACAAATTTATGCACTCTTTGGCATTTTATACTTGTCACATGAATGTCCACATCGTACGAACAATTCAATAGTCATTTGTCTATACACTATTAACTCTTGTTTGAATAGAATTGTGAGGTCTACCCATTGCAAATAAGACTACATTTTTTAAGATGGGTCACAAGAAAAAGTGAGAAATCTTATTGTTGATTCAATGATTATAAGGTCAAAACCAATAATTAGCCCTAACGTTGTTTCACTATCCTCAACATGTCTAGTTCATTACTACTGCAAAGGAAGTTGGTTCCAACATTCTTTCACTTTTATGCATTGAAAATTAAAGAAATAAGAAAGGAAAAAGTAATTAAAAAGTTCACCTGCAAAACTCTTGGAACCAAACCTTCTGCAATCGAAAAATAAAATTTAGATCAAGGTCCTTGAGCGTTGTCGTTGCATCAATTTCAGCCTCAGGTTTATCAGTTGTGCGGCCATGGGAAGAACCTTTCAAGTCAAAACGTCTATGGATAGGGTACTCAGTACAAAATAGATTCCCCATTATAACAAATCGCACCTGAGACATCAGTGCATAACATGAGTACAGAGTACAATTTTAATTTCTTGGAAGTTCATTGCCAAGAATTTTAGAGTTGGTTTTGTTAACTTTCAACCTTACCTTCTTTTGGGCAGGCCCTGTCAACTTCACACAATGAAGGCCAAAACATTTGGTGACAAGAGTGTTCTCAAATGCTCGAACATGATTATAGTAAGCTGGAAGCATCCGTATTAGAACCTGTAGTGATTTAAGAGCTCATAAACAACTTGTTAATACCTTTTGGAAATTTTTTGATTCCATTGAGAATACAATTAAGAAACAATACAAATATATTTTGAACCATTCTTGAGAAGTAGAATATGATTTTGTCAAGGAATTATATGCAAAACTTGGGAACTTGACAAGTAAACCAGAAATTTCTTCAAAATTGTGGTGTTTTCAAATTGGTGAAGTACTAAGTTCAAGTCAAGTAGATAAAGTTCAATCATGTAATGGATAGTATGTATAGTATGGACATATTTGTTTCAGTGCTTATATAGGAAGGCAAAAAACTGAAATGCAAAGCTCCGTACTTTATCTCAAAATCAGCAAAAATGAACTCACTTTTACTTCTGCCTTCTTCACGGTCTTTATCATATACTTGTCATCATTGGTCAAGTAAAAGAAACTTCCACTCTTTCCAGGGGATGAAAGCTCCCAGAGGGCATCATTTCCACAAATCGATATCATGTAATCAGCCGGATCTACCTTAAACAATTTCCTAAGAGTCCTGAAAATGTATTTTATGTGAGAATCAGGCCTCATTTCTTCAAATTACCTATATTGTGCTAATAGAGTTGAAGCTATAGGATTTTCTTGAAGAGATACTCAATCTTCTTGAGTTTTACCATTTCCCAATATACTCCTTTAATGTCTTCAAGACCAACAGAGAAGCATGGACACATGCAAATGAACTTAAAAAAGTAAGATGGAAGTATGTGCATCTTGTAGCTAACCTAAAAACCAATGGGCAGTAATCTTTCCATTTAAATTCACAAGACTGGTGAGGTGGAGTATGTTTTGATCCTTCAGAAGGAAATTTGGTCCATACTTTCTCCTTTGGATCAAAAGCTGATGATCTCAAATCAAGGGATGTAGCTGGGGCTGGTCTTCCAACAGAATATCTGCGCAAATGCACCAGAAATGAGTTGCATGTAAATTTCAATTTTAGATGGAGATATTACAACATCATTACGAGACATGAGGCATCACATTGAAAAAATAAATAAATAGTGCTAGTGACATATTTTTCACCCAATTCACCTTACAAGGGAATGACATCAAAGCTTTGAGCTATGCTACAAGCTAAAGAAGAGTACTAGTATAGATCATAGATAGATAGAAACTCCAGCAAAGGAAAACACTTCAACTCACTAGATGTTACAGCTGTTCCCAGAAGAGAGTGAAAGTGTGTCACATGCTGATTTTAACATTTGTTCCCAAGAATTCATCTTTTGAACAGAGCCAAAGAAGAGTACTAGTAGAGATCATACATTACAAGAAACTCTAAAAATGGAAAACTCTTCAACTCACTAGATGTTACAGTTGTTCCCAGAAGAGAGTGCAAGTAAGTCACGCTTTGATTTTTACAGTTGTTCCCAGAAATTCATCTTTTCAAAAGAGCTAAAGAAGAACTAGTATAGATCATACATAGCAAGAAACTCTAGAAAAGGAAAACACTTCAACTCAAGTGATGTTACAGTTGTTCCCAGAAGAAAGTGAGAGTGCATCATGCACTGATTTTTACGACTATTCCTAGGAATTCATCTTTTGAAAAGCTTGAAGTACTCTTAAACGATTATACAAGAGGGTCCCACCGGAAATTCTCAAATAAAGTTTAAAAACAATTAGTTAAAATGTATCCTATCAAAATAAACATCAATGCCCTTATGGCCTCAACGTGGCCTCCATATCCCAACATACAAACATTCACCATTTCCAAACATACAAGTCAGATAAACAACATTCAAATTTAAGGGTTTTTTTTTTTTTTTTTTTTTTTGGGTGAATATTCAAATTTAAGTTATACATTTTACGCCCAAGACTAGGCCAAATAAAGTGTTACAATATCCAGACCTATTACACTAGCAAATTACTACCAACAACAATACAGAAGAAGATTTATATCACAAACATCTAACATCAAATTTGAATGTCGAAACTTTAAAATGGGCATAAAATCATTTCCAACAAAGCTAGGGTCTGCCTGCATCTAAGATGGTAAAATAAAAGAATAAGCCCAAAACAACTGGCTCAGTAGGAAACATCTACAATCTATGTGTATCTCCAACAAGTGGCACGTACAAGTCAGCATGGGTATATAAAAAAAATATATGAATTCAATACTTAAAGAAATAGTTCCACATGACAGGGTATATGATTTGACGACCAAGAAATACGCAAGTTCATTTCAAAAGTATAGCTTGGAGTATACAGTACACCCTCTTACCCCCACACACACATCCACATGCCAACTTTAAGATATCAGAACTCCTAGCCTTGTGAACAATTCCTCCCTTAAGGTAGTGCGTATCTTTCGCAAGATTTCTTCTTCTCAAATAATTCCCCACCCAGAGGGAGTGAGCACCCCTTTCGCAAAATGCAACATGCAAGAGTACTCATCGATTGACCAGTATGTTACAAAGGAATAAGATCAAAAGGAGACAAAACAATTATAAATGAAGTACCTTATTCCAAGTTGTAAATTGAGCATAAGCTCATAATTTTTATGCCCTTTAGATATTGTCTCCCCCTGTCTCCTTGTTGGTTGTATTCTAATCTGTTGTTTTGTCCCCATTGACAAATCCATATCGTCAAGTTGGAGGTTCCCCAAACCTTCTTCTTCTTCTTCTTCTTCTTCTTCTTCTTCTTCTTCTTCTTCAGTATCGGAGCTAAAACTATATGTGCCACCACCATTGCTCAGCCTGCCATCCACAGACATTCTTCTATGTCTGTCATCATCTCCTATTGACATGGGTTGATTCTGTATCTGCAATGACTCTCCTTCAATATCAGGCCAATTGGGCATCTTTTGTGAAGGCAATATCGTGACCTTCTCAGCTGAACAAATCTTACAGTCATTCAAATCAACTGAAAACAATTCTTGAGGATCCCATTCTAAATTACCCACTTGCGATACTAAAGGATAATAAGTCCCACTTTGTTCTTCTGGGTCCGTACTCCATGCACCCACATAAAAACTTCCATCCGCCCATCGAAATGTTCCATTTCCCTTAGGCAATCCATCTTCCCAGAACCCGTCATATCGATTTCCATTAGCCCAAATCATTGTTCCATTGCCATTCATGATGCCATTCTTCCATTGCCCAATATACTGGTTTCCATTATTCCATTGGTACCGCCCTTGTCCGTCTTGGAATCCCTTGTGCCACCCACCATCATAGTAATCCCCATTGGCATAATTCTTAGCCCCCTTTCCATGTTTCAAATTCATCACCCAAGAACCTTTATAAGTACCACTTACTCCTGTATAAGTCCCCTGACCATCCATATAACCACTCTTGAACTCACCCTCATAGGTGGCACCAGAGGGCCAACTAAACCTACCTTTACCCATAGTCTTGCCTTTGGACCATTCACCAACATACATACACCCATCTGCCCACAAGTACTTTCCTTGGTCATGAGGGAGGTTATCAACCCAATGCCCATTATACATGTCACCATTGGAGAGGACCTTCACTGTGCATTCTTCTTTGTTAGTATCTTCGTTGTTGTCGTCAATGTGGGCAACTGACATTGTTGGGAAAAAGTTGTTTGCCCTTTTCTTTGCAGCTGCTTGTGATTTGCGTACTGTTACTTCCTAGGACTTCACAATGCCCCCCAATTCATTGCTCATTCTCTTCCCCAACAACCTTATCAAAAACACCTCCCTGTCTTGCTCTCTCCTCTTTCTCTCTCTTTCTTTCTCTCTTTGTTTCTTACACTTTTGCTCTTTTTTAACCCAAATCAAGCTCTCTATGTAACCATCATTGTGATCCTCAAAACCAAACCCTCCTCTACCATTGCTACAACAAAGCCAGATATATAGTCCACCAATCAAAAATAAATAAAAATTGCAAACCCAAGAAAATAAACAATAATCTCTTCCTGGCTTTTGGTGTTTTTTATTGATTTTCTGAAACTGGTGTTTGTCTTTTGTTATTCCTAGAAATAGATGTTTGGAATTTTTGATAAAAATGGAGCTCTTAGATTGATGGGAAAGCAAAACATAGAATGGAACCAATCATTGGCTTTCTCATTATTTTGAGTAACTTTTTTTCTTTTTCTTTTTTAATTTTTTTTTTCCTATTCCTTCTTTTTTAATTGGGTATGAACCAAAATATTCGACAACACATTATTGTTATTTGTTTCCAAGTTTGGCTCCTAAAACTCCTACCAGACCAAACATTTGGAAGGATGAGAGACATGCGAGTGGCTGGTGGGGGTGATGTCTTTGCCATTTATAGTGCCTCAATCAATCAAATTAAATACCTAAACACTACTAATTTTTAAAAATGCATAGATCACTTAAGATTTCACCTTTAAATTTAATTTTAATAACGTAAATTGTGAGTATTGGGCGTAATAGTTAAACTTCTCTGAATATTCTGTTTCAGGACTCTCTAGCATTAGTCTTAATTTTGTTTTCAATTACATTACAATAACTTTCCTTATCACTTTCTATTATATTTTATTTTGCAATGATATACTGAATTTTATATTTTTCCACTAAACCCCAAGAACTATTGAAAACTTTCTTTCTACCCCTCATATGATTTCTCTAACTCTTCTTCTAATATTAGTAAATCATATGGAAATCTTACATTCAACTAAGCCTCCTAGAATTTCTAGATAAAAAGAGGGTTGCTATATATGGCCTATTTTTTAATTATCACTTTGTATCACCATATACATGACAAGATATTATTTGCTTTTATTAACAAGTATTCAGCCTAACGGACCGACTTCCATTATTTTCTTAATAATTATATCACTAATTAAGGGAGCTAATCATAAATGCCCATGTAAACAATGATACAAAACAATTACAAAAATCAAGTGACATATAATAGTTCTCAGATAAAATTTACAAAAAATCTCAGTGGCAACCATTGTTTTCAAAGGAGGAAAATTTTCTACTCAATTGGCAAGCTGCATCACATGGAAAAAAAATATATACATATATTCACATTCAAGCCCATGACACCGCCGCCGCCGCCTCTGCCACCTCCATCGTCTTGCTCCTCCTTCGCGCTGCGTCCACCACAATAGATCCGTCGCCGCCGCCGCCGCCGCAGCATCGGCTCCTTCTCCTTTGCTGGTGGCTCTGGCAACACAGATCCGTACAGATCTGTGTATATTCCCAATTAGCAGAGCAATTTCCATGAAAATTACAGTAAATAAGACTGATCGAAAATGAAAATACAATAAATCACCTTAAAATGGATTTTATATCGGTGGAGCTGCAGCAGCAAGCAATGGTGGTGTTGCAGAAACCCACAAATCAAAACATGAATTTAAGGTATAGTTTTGTAACGTTTTTGGTTTTTGGTTTTTGCTTAATGCGGACAAAAATTTTATAAATTGATTTTTGTTTATTTTTGAAAGAACATAAACTGCAAACGGATTTGATTTAAATAAAATGTTTGAAAAATTTTAAAAACATAAATTGAAAAATATGTTTGTTCAGACTTAAAATATTTATATTTATTTTTTATTATTTATGACAATGGGATCATACATATTACAGCTGAAAAAAATTTAATTGGAAAAAAAATTAATTGAAATAAAATTATGAGAAAAAAAATTATTTGAAAAAAACAAAAAAATTGAAAAAAAATAGTTATTTAAAAAAAAATTTATTAGTCAAATTTTTAAATTTTTGTTTAAAAATCAACGTAAACTCTTTTTTTGTGTGTACGTTTTTTTTTTTCAAATTTATAAACGGGAGCTGCTGGATAGCTCAAAAACTGATTGCCCCGAATGGCTCGATTGTTGGAAACGTGCCGTTTTGACCTTTTTTCTTTTTTTTTTCTTTTTTTTTTTTCTTTCCCTCTTGCTTTCTCTTCTTCCTTCCCCTGGGCAATCTAAAAAATTAAAGAAGAAGAAGAAGAAGAGCCCCAAAAAATCAAACAGTCCCAAAATCTAATTTGAGAAAAAAAAATTCAAAATCAAAATCAAAATCAAAACCAATTGTTTTTTTTCCCCCCTTTTTGCTTTCTCTTTTTCCTTCCCCTTGGGCAATCTGAAAAATTAGAAGAAGAAGAAGAAGAAGAGCCCAAAAAAATCAAATCCAAAATCTAAATCTAAATCTAAAATCAAAACCAATTTCAATAGCAAATTCAACAGAACAAAAAAAAAAAAAAAAAAAAAAAAAAAAAAAAAGAAGAAGAAGAAGAAGAAAAATAGCACTAATTTCAGCACAGAAACAGCCCCAATTTCAGTACAAAAACAGTCCTAATTTCATCACCAAAAAGCACCAATTTCAGCATCAAAACAACACCAAAACAGCAGCAAAACAGTAGCAATTTGAGCAAAAACAAGACCAAAACAGCAATTTCTTCTCCTCCTCTCTTCCTTCTCTTCCTCTCTTCCTCCTCCTTTATTTCCTCTCTTCCTCCGCTATTTCTCTCTTTCTCTCTGTTTGTTTGGGTTTGATTCAACTTTTGAAAAAGAAACGAGAAATGGAAGGGAAGGGAAAGAAGGAAAAAAAAAAAAAGTCAAAACGTCGTCGTTTCCGAAAATCGAGCCATTCAGGGCAATGGGTTCTGAGCTACAACACATTTTCCTTTATAAACTAAAAAATTATCAAACAAGTTTTTATGATGATTTTTTTAATTTTTGTAAATATAAATTGAAAACGAAATAGTTACCAAACAGGCCCTAATAGTTGCGACAAGTAGCGCCAAATGAAGGTAGGTACGTCATATTAATTGGTTCTACTTTTATTTTTGTTTTTTGTTTTTGGTGCTTTTGAATTTTGATTTTGGAGCAAAAATCACCTTGTTTGCTCTGTTGGTGGCTTTGAGTATGGATGATAATGAGGAGGTTGAAGATGAATTTGAAGGTGTGAAGCTTAAGTGGGCACTTTGCCTTGTTCTTCATCTTCTGCTTGGGCTTTTGTAGGGTTTGGTTGTTGATTTTAAACACTGTTCTCCATCCATGAACCAGATCTCTTCTGTTTCAAATTTCGATCTCTTTTCAAGAACAATTTGATTATTTGAGTGTGATATGGATTCTTTATATATGGCAGTATTTGGGAAGAGTTTTTTTTTTTTGTTAGTTTTTTGTTAAAAAACAAAATAGGTTAAAAAATCAAAAATAAATAAATTCAAATAAAATATTACATTAAATCCATAATCATTTCACTTTTTCTCTCATAAACATCACATCCAACTACAAAAAAATCCAACTATCTTTCCAAACACAAAAAAATTTTCCTCGAAAAATAATCAAAAACTAAAAAAACTTACTAAAATAACAACTTCCCAAACACCCACATTTATTTATTATTCTTTTGTGTAGTTAGTTCCAGAGGGGAATGATATGAGAGTGATTACACTTACTCTATATATGTTTATGTTAAAAACATGATTTAATCACAGCTTTGTTTAATATTTATTGGCTCATATATTATACACGTGTGATTTGATTTGTTTTGTAGAACTTTGTATATTGGGATTTTGTTTGGTAGTTTGTTGTTGCAGCTAAAATTACATAGATAGTTATAAAAATTTCTATTTTTGAGATATTCTAAATAAGTGTATTTTTTGACTTTTTATGAAATATGGGTTAGGTTTGAAGTGATGTGGTAGAGAGGTGATGTGACTTAAATAAGATGATGTGTCTTAAATAGGATAAGTTCCGTTTGGGAAGAGAGGTTTGGAGCTTTTTTGGCTAAAACAGCCACAAAAAATAAAATAGGCTTTTTAGCCCAATAAGACAAAACATCACATCAAACCCATAATCATTACATTCTTTCTCTTACAAAAAAGCCAAAAGTCCTTCCCAAACCAGGTTTTTTAGCCCCAGGCTAAAAAAGCCAAAAAACCAACCCACTTCCCAAACAAAGCCATGGTGTCTTTTTGACTTTTTGACTTTTTTAGGGGATACCAAACCTAGCCTTATTCTTTGTTGTTGTTGTTGTTGTTGTTGTTGATTGCAATAGATGAAAAAACAACACCACCACTACCACTACCACTAGATTTCAACAAATAAGAGAAAATAAGTTTGAATTTCAACAAATAAAAAAATTTAAAACAAAAATTTTAACATATAGGAAAAGATAGGACAAGAATTTCAACAGATAGAATTTTACACAGATAGAAATTTCAACAGATAGGAAAAATAAGACAAGAGTTTCAACAGATAGAAAAAAATTGAACAAGTAGTCAACAAAAAGTCAAACAGATCAAAAATTCGAGGGGTAAAATTAGAAATAAAATAAATATCTGTTAGGACTTCTCATTAAATTATTTCACAAAGTGTAAATCTCTCACCAACAAAAAATATATATTGGACCTAATGTTTTACACTATTTCTTAGATTCGATTTATCATCAATTTTCTCTTTATTTATTTATTTTTATTATTTTTTCTTTTGGTCAAAATACTAGGAGAATTTTATTCTAAAAGCAAACACATCATATGCTTATATCCTTTTCCAAAAAAGAAAGCAATGATAAATGTAGAATTGGGTATAGGGTTATTTGACACATGAAAATTGCCTAATCGGAACCGCTCACTCTATTTGGGCGGTTTCACATAATTGTTAAGATTGGATGCGGATGCGGATTTTCTTATTTTACGGATTGTAGGCGGGTCGCGAGTTTTACCTGCACTCACACTCACCTGCCCGCATATGTATATATTGTTTAGCTTATACATTTTCTACAAAGTAAATGTGAATTAATTGACTGATCCTAACCTGTACTTATGGTATGTTTCTTTCTGAAAGTAAATTGTATAGATATGCTATAATTTATTTGAGATAAATTATTTGGCAAATAATGATTTCATGATAATATATATATATGTGTGTGTGTGTGTGTGTGTGTGTGTGTGTGTGTGTGATTTTATGGGAGTAATATACAGAACTTGGATAGAGAGAAAGGAAAATGGGTTCCAACGAATGTGGATAGAAGCCAGTGTTCCAATGAAGACAAAGTAGGAAGGGTCCATTAGCAAGGCTTCACACAATCTCTGTGGATGAGATTCTGGAATCAATGAACCCTAAAGGATTTTTCACTATGTTTTCAAATTTTGGTGTCGTCAAAGATGTCTATATTCCTGAAAAAATGAGAAAAGCAACAAGAACCAGATTCGGATTTGTAAGGTATGATTGTCCTGTTGCAGCGGGAATAACGATTTAGAAAGCTAATGGAGTATGGTGTGGCGATAGGATGTTAAAGGTGAAAAAGACAGATTTTGAAAGAGATAAGGAACCAACATATTCAAGAGCAGTAGTTCAGAAACCAGTTGGGATACTGACAGCAGCAAGGGTAGGTGTTAGAAGGAGAAGCTCTTATGCTGAGGTTTTGAAATGAGGGATAAATGTTAGTGGCACTAACACTAGGATTAAAGTGGAAGAATATGCCACCGGTTGGCTACTAGTGACTGTAGTTACTAAAATTAAAACCCATTGCAGCTTCGCTGATCTCAAAGCAGAATGTCGACTCAAACGGTTGAAGGATATTCAACTCAAAAAAGGTAGAGGGAGCAATGCGTTGATTACATTCAAATCAAAAGAAGACATGATGCAATTCATGCATAGCTCTGGGGATTGGATTATGGAGTGGTGCGAGTCAATCACTGAATGGCATAAAGGTGTGAGGTTGGATAATGAAAAAGTTGTGTGGGTAAGTTACTTTGGTGTGCCTCCACATCTGTGGAATGTTAATAATTTTTGAAAAAATGGTGAAGCTTACGGTGAAGTTGTTGAGCTGGATCATAATGTTTTAAGCATGGAGTCGTTGAATTGTGGGGAAGTTTGAATTTGTACATCTCAACTGGAACGTATCGATAAAACAATGTTCCTAGAAAAATATGGTAGTACGTATCTTGTTTGTGTAGTCGAAGTTGTGGACTTGCCAGCTAAATCCATGGGTGGTAGTGATCTCAGTTCTGTAACTAACCATGCAAGCAGGAAGGACAAACTTGTGGCTGGTGTGGCAAAAAATCGTGATGTGGACAAACTTGTGGCTGGTGTGGCAAAAAATCGTGACATAGAAGATAGTAAAAGGGGTAATGATGTAGCAGTAGGGGTAGGGTCTGAGCACACGTGTAATTCTGCTTCTCTTTCCATGGTTAATGAGACAGGTATAGAAATAGGAATTCAGAATACTGTTGTGGTTAATCCACTACCTAATGTCAGCATGCAGACACCATCATTGCGAAAGGTTAAGGGGAGTGGAAGTCGAGCAGTTAAGGCAGTGGAGGCATCAACTAAACTGAATGGGCTTATGAAAAGTTTAAGTGAAAGAGATTTACTTAAGCCCAATATATCGTTGGAAGTGGTTTTGGATGAAGCCCATTTTGATGGGCTTAGTAAAGGGCTTGATAATGGCAATGAAGTTTTTGCTGAGAAGGAAAGCCCAGTTAAGGAAGTGGGAGATAGTGATGACGAGCTTAGCCTTAGTGAAGATGAATGAGAAGTGTCTTAACCTGGTTAAAATGTTTGGGTCAATAGAATTGCGGTCCAAGTTAAGGAAAGTAGTAGGCCAAGAACAAAAAAAGGGGCTTAGTGAGAAGGAGACGATTAACATTGTTGGTGCTCAAGGCAGATTCTGGAGAAGAAAAGGGAAATCGGGGGCTCTATTTAGAAGTGGGTTTCAACGAGGTGCATTGGTTCGAGCTGCAGCAATGTCTACTTCGTCAACTCTCTTTGTTAACAACGACGTATGTAAGCAAAAGAAAGTTAGAAAAGAGGCTGAGGCCACAGTGCAAGTGGGAATTAAGTTGGGTCTGGCACTGACTAGGCATGAAGCTGAAGTTGTGGAGCAAATAATTCAGATGGAAAACGAAGACATTGATAGAGTGAAAGGTCAAGGGGTAGGGCCAGGTGCTTAGTTTTTAGCACTTATTAAAGGGCTTTTTGGTGAATTATTCTATTGATATAAAGATTCTTTCTTGGAATGTTCGGGGATTGGGTAGGGCAAAAAGACGTTCAGGGGTTAAGGAATTGCTGAGATTGAAAAGGTAGACATGGTTTGGCTTCAAGAAACAAAACGCTCAAGTATTGATGCTAGTGTTAGATCTTTGTGGCCTATTGATTCGGTGGAGTTCATGGCTGTAGACATGGTTGGCACTGCTGGAGGACTTCTATGCATCTGGAATCCAGAGGTTTTCTCCTTAAAGGGGTGTTGCTAATCTACAAGTTTTATCCTGTTATGAGGTACTATGCACTCTTCTCTTAATTGTGTTGTTGGTAATATTTATGCACCAAACGAAGATGTGAATAGGAGGAGGTTATGAAGCATTTTAGTCAATTTAAAGTCTGCCTTCCCTGATCCATGGTGTTTTGGGGGGGGACTTCAATGAGGTTAAAAATATTAGTGAAAGAAAAGGGTGCATTAGGAGGGACAGAGGTATAGGAGAGTTCGATAATTTTATTAGTACCCTTGAACTGGTTGACATCCCTATGTTCGGTAGGAAGTACACTTGGGGAAATTCTCAAAGTTGGAATAGGATTGATCGGTTTCTAGTTAATCCTGAGTGGTTGGAGTGGTGCAAATATAAAGTTTGGGGGTTATCTAAACTCTTTTTTGATCATAGCCCTATTCTGTTGATGGATGACGATAGGGATTAGGGGCCGAAACCTTTTCAGTTTATAAATGCTTGGGTCTTACACCCTAATTTTCTTAAGGAAGTGAGAAGAGTTTGGGATTCAATAATGGTACAAGGTTGGGCAGGCTACGTAATTATGAAGAAGTTGAGAGTTCTGAAAGTTGCTTTAAAAAGATGGAATATGACAGTGTTTGGTGATGTAGACTCAAAGTTGCAAGAAGCTGAAACTGAACTACACTCTCTGGATTTACAATCTGAACTGAGGGAGTTGGATGAGGTGGAGAAGGGTAGAAGAAATGAGGTAAGGGGTGAGATTTGGAAGCTTAGGAAAAAGAAAGAGTGGATGTAGGTGCAAAAGTCTAGGATGGATTGGGCTCTCAAAGGTGACCGAAATACTAGATTTTTTCATATTATGGCTACGAAGAGACATAATAGAAACTTGATTGCTGCTCTTGAGATTAACGGGGTTGAGGTTGAAGAACTCAGTGTGATTAAACAAGCAGCTTGCCACAATTTCCAGAGTTTATTTACTGAACAATTGAGGTATAGGCCAAGAATTGGAGGAGAGTTCAAGAAGATTGAAGCTAATCAGGTAGTTAACATTTTGGAGAGAGAGTTTTCAGTGGAAGAAGTATAGGCTGCTATTAAAGAATGTGATGGCAACAAAGCCTCGGGTCCGGACGGGTTTAATATGCTCTTTTTTCAAAAAAAGCTGGAAATTTTTGCAAGATGACATCATGAAATTCATGAAGGAGTTCTACAGTAATAGTAAATTGGGATATGAGGTAAATTGTTCCTTTGTTACTCTTATCCCCAAGAAGGAAAACCTTAATTCTCCTACTGATTATCGGCTTATTAGTTTGATAAATTCTCCCTACAAAGTGTTGTCTAAAGTGTTGGCCAATAGACTTAAGCAAGTCTTGCCTAGTGTGATTGATAAGGTTTAGTCTGCTTTTGTAGGGGGAAGGAATATTTTGGATTGAGTGCTTATAGCAAATGAGGTGGTGGATTGGTGGAAAAAATCAAAGAAGAAGGGCCTTATTCTCAAATTGGACTTCCAGAAAGCTTATGGTACGGTTAATTGGAATTGTTTGATGCAAATGTTATCTAGTTTTGGGTTTGGATCAAGATGGATTCGTTGGATGAAAGAATGTGTAGAATCTGCTTGAATTTCTATTTTGGTCAATGTCTCACCGTCTGTTGAATTTTGTCCACAAAAAGGGCTTAGATAAGGCGATCCTCTTTCACCTTTTTTGTTCAATGTTGTAGCTGGAGGGCTGAATATTTTGCTGCCAAGAGCTAAGGAGTTGAGGATTATCAAAGGAGTGGTGGTGGGTGGGAGAGGGGTTAATATATCTCATCTTCAGTTCACTGATGACACTATCATTTTTTGTAAGGCTGATTGGTCTAAGATTGTGGCTGTGAAACGCATTCTGAAATGCTTTGAAGTGGTCTGGGGGTTGAAGATAAACTTTTATAAAAATCTGATTTGTGGTGTGGGAGTTGAAGATGGATTGGTGGAAGAATTTGTAGCTAAACTGAATTGTCTAAGTCATAAACTTCCTATAAAGTATCTTGGATTGCCACTTGGTGCCAATCCAGGTAGGAAGCAAGTATGGAAGCCAGTGGTGGAAAGGATTAAAAAGAAATTATCTAGTTAGAAGCGTAGGCTGCTCTCTTATGCCGGGAGAGTCACTCTTATGAGTCTGTTCTGTCTTCCCTACCTATCTTCTATATGTCTTTATTTAAGATTCCAGTGTGTGTGGCTAAACAAATTGATGAGATTCAAGCTAGGTTTTTGTAGGGAAGAGATGATTCATTTGGTAAAATAGATGATTCTCGAAGGAGATCTTGGAATCCGAAATCTCCTAGTGACTAATGAATTGGTGGAAGAATTTGTAGCTAAACTGAATTGTCTAAGTCATAAGCTTCCTATAAAGTATCTTGGATTGCCACTTGGTGCCAATCCAGGTAGGAAGCAAGTATGGAAGCCAATGGTGGAAAGGATTAAAAAGAAATTATCTGGTTAGAAGCGTAGGCTACTCTCTTATGCCGGGAGAGTCACTCTTATTAATCTGTTTTGTCTTCCCTACCTATCTTCTATATGTCTTTGTTTAAGATTCCGGTGTGTGTGGCTAAAGAAATTGATAAGATTCAAGCTAGGTTTTTGTAAGGAGGAGATGATTCTCGAAGGAAAATTCATTTGGTAAAATGGAAGGAGGTGCAGTTGCCTAGGAATCAAGGAGATCTTGGAATCCGAAATCTCTTAGTGACTAATGAATGCTTGTTACTTAAGTGGTGGTGGAGATATGCCTTGGAAGATGAGGCTTTGTGGAAATTAGTGATTTGTGCCAAATATGGTGTATCCGGAGGAGGTTAGTTCCCTTCATTGAATGGTTTTGGGTCTGTCTCTATTATCTGGAGAGATATTCTTGTTGTGGTGCATGTAAATCCTAGGTTGTATAATTTCTTTGTGGAAAATGTGGAGCTTAGGATTGGTGATGGGAGTAGTGCGAAATTTTAGGACGATATTTGGAAAGGATCCTTAAGTCTTAAATCTCAATTTCCTAGGCTGTACCAACTAACTTTAGACAAAGAGATCACTTTGAATTTGCAGATTTCTTGTCGGGACAACACCAATAATTGGTGCTTTAATTTTAGAAGGCCTTTTTCTTGGCTGGGAGGTAGATGAGGTGCTTTGGCTACAAAATATGTTGGGAACAGGGCCTTGCCTACATAGTAATCAGAAAGATTCCATTAGTTAGAAGGTTCAGCAGTCAGGGTTGTTTAAAGTTGGAGCTATCTATGATTGGTGCATGCAAAGTCTTGGCCCTATGCATAGCTTACTAGATTTAGTGTGGAATAATTTTGCCCTTCCTGAGGCTAAGTTTATTACCTGGCTTGCTTGGAAGGGTAGGCTAAAAACTTCTTCATTCCTTAGCAGAATTAGAGTACTGTCAGGTCCTGAATTATTACCATGTATGCTATGTAAAGCTGAGGAGGAAACTGCTAATCATATTCTTCTGTCATGTTCCTTTGCGTGCAATGTTTGCCTAAAATCATGGTCTGGTAGGGCATTCAGTGGGTAATACCAGGTTCTTTTGATGACCTGATGCATTGGTGGTTGGAGTAGAAGTTCAAGAAAAAGGCAAAACAAGTTTGGAGAGTTATTTTCATCTCTGTGGTTTGGTCTCTGTGGTCATATAGAAATGACTACATTTTTAATAATACTCAGCTTGATATTGATGATTTGTGTGAGGTAATAAAAGTTAGAGTGGCCATATGGGTAAAGTCTTATGAGTTGGATTGTGTCTACTTCATTCATGAGATTGTCTCAAATATTAAATGGGTGAGTCAACACCTTTAAGGGTTAGTGATGTGTGGGCTATGACGTGTGGTGCTGCTAATTTGTATGGGTCAGAGTCTGCATTGGTAGAGGCTAAGATGGCCTTGTGTTTTTTAGAGTGGTCTGTTGTGCTTATTAGTAGTGTGTGCTGCAGGGTAGATTACGCATTGGTGGTAGTTGGTTTTGAGAGTTTGAATGAGGTCTGCTGGGCATATAAATAGGGTGTACTGCTAGTTTCTAATCTTGTTCTTTGCTATTAAGTCCTGAGCCTTTTTCTGTCCTATTGTGCTGCTGTTGCTGAGCTATCCCTGTTAGGTGCTGCAGCTGCCTTTTGCTGTGGTTGGGTAGTTGTTGCTCTTGTTAGTTGATGTTGCTCTATGGTGCTGAGTTTGGTACAAATTTTGGTTCTGAGTTTGCTGCTTTTGCTTAGTCTGGATCTGCTGCTGATATGCTCTGCTGATGCTGGTGTCCCTTGTTAATGATCTGCTAATGTTAGTTCTGTTTTATGGTCTGATCTGCTGGTGGTCTGTGGGGTGGTTGCTGAACTAATTTGCTGACTGAAGGTGGTTGATTTGTTGTGTTCAAACTACTTTGCTCAGCTGTTGGTTTGTTTTGTTCAGCTGTTAGTTGCTCACCAACTCTGGCAGTGCTAGGAAATGATAGGATGGGCTTTTTGGTGCCAATTTAGTTGAAATGATTTAGCTCATCGTGATGCTTTTACACTTGCCTATCTTTATTGATGTAGCTGTTTGTACCTTGTATTTAGCTCTTTTATCAATAAAGTTTTTTTGCCGATAAAAAAAAAGAAAGAAGTGATTTTATGGTCCAAAATAATATTTAAAAAATAAGAAAAAAAAAAGTCTCAAAAAGAATATTTAAAAAATGGGAAAAAACAAACCCAAAAATAAAATTTTGAAGAAAATACCCAATTTGCAAATTGCCCGCAATTGTCCGCACATCTACGAATCATATCCGCACAAACTGCAATCCGCACTGCGAGCGATTGTGAGTTTAATTTTTCCCAAATCACAAATCAAACTGTCAAAAATCGATCTGCAAGCACCCCTACATAAATGTTTCACTGTAGAACAATGGTCCCATTCATTGCTTTTTTAGAGAGAAAATGCGCAACACCAATTGTCGACCTTCACACAAAGTAGATTTTACAAGTATCAAAACTATCTTCACTAGCTGCTACGAATCCCTTTCTAAAATGACCTTTATCAACTGCAGCTCCTTAGACAATAATCTAGCTTAAGCCGCCACTGACTCTACAACCAAATGATCAGTCACATTTCTCATATAGGACAACAATGAACCGCAACAAACCACCTAGTGATCTCTCGTATGATCAAACCTAATCCATTACATCTTCGCCTGACAATCTTTGCTCGACGAGCCCCTCTCTCCCCCCTCAAAGTTAATTTTGACAATCCCCTTCCTTGATGGAGTCTAGTTAGAATTCATGACACTGCTAGTCTCACTAGACGTCAAAACTGGGTCCTCATTACCCTCACTGGCCTAGAGATATGCACTCACTTGTAACACTACCTCCTTACAAACACATTGTATGCAAACTTTTATCCCACGAGGGCACAATGCCCCTTCCAAAGTCGACAACCAATAGCAACAATTTCCACTTGTTTGATACCAGATTTTTCCAACACTTGATCAATGTGATCCACCAAAGCACAAAATTCTCGCTTGGCATAACATACATATTTAATCACAAAGATGAAACCTACAAAACACAAAGGCTTCTTTGGGGAAGATGGGTTAGGTTGGGTTTGGGGCTATTTTAATCACAAAAAGGCAAAATAGACTTTTTACCCCAATAAGACAAAACATTACATCTAATCTATAATCATTATATTCTTTTTCTCACAAAAAGTCCAAAAAGTTAAAAAAGTCAACCCACTTCTCAAACGAACCTAAAGTTCTCCCTTGGTATAGCATACATATCTAATCGCAAAGGTGAAACCTGTCAAATCATTCTTGAGACGTTATAACTAGCCAACATATGGATAACCGTTAGTAGTCAGAAAAAATTTTGAAACTAAAATTTACTTTTGTATATTAAGATAAGAAGAAATTGTTACAAAAACTTAGAAAGATAAAAATCTGGTCTTCTTGATTTATAATTTAGCAATATCTAGTTTACAATTGAACCATCACTTAAGCATTACTCTTTTTGCATTTTTAGCAACAAAATCACTAATTAAGCTTACATAATCTATTTTTTTTAACCAAATCCTCTTCAATAGATAATATAGCTAATTCATCCCATCTTTCTTGTGACATTATTGACCGTAGGTAAGATTTGATCAAAAATAATAATAATAAATTTGGTGCAACAACACTTAGGGGATGTTTGGCAAGAGCTTTTTTGGCTAAAACAGTCAATAAAGATCAAAAAATAAAAAATTAATAAGACAAAATGTTACTTCCTACACATTAATCAATTGTTTTTTTTTTTTTTTCCTCACAACTATCTATTCAACTACAAAAAAAATCTACAAATCATCTTAACCATATTTTTTTTTTCATGTCATAAATAGTTAAAAAGTTAAAAAGCCAACTAAAATAGCCAAATTCAGACGAGATCCTAGATATAAAAGAACCAAAAATGAACAAAAAAAAGTTTGTACAATGTTTGCCGCTGCTATAGGATTTTTTTTATAAATTTTTTTAATCCTTTAAACTGGACCTAAACCAAAAAATAAAAATAAAAAAAAATTTGGGCCTCAAAGTTAACTGTGCGTATTTGAATTTTTTTAGGTAGTACAAGGTACTAACGAATTTTTATTTTATTTTTAGATGGGAAGGTACTAACAAATTGGATTACCCTTTAGAGCATCTCCAACCCATCCTCCATATCTTTAAATATGGAGGATCCTCTCCCAAAAACCACTCCAACCCATCCTTCATTTCTTCCTCCCAAATGAAGGAAGATGGATTGATCCTTCAAATATGAAGGGAGGAGGAAAAAATGAAGGAGGCCTCCAAAACACTATTCATTCCATATTTCTTATTATATTTGAAATAACTTTTAATGTGTAAATTTAATTTTTATAAAATTGACATCAATAAAAAGTATAAAATCATACCTTTAAAATGAGTATAATATTAAATATATTTTACAAAAATTTTAAAATTAAATATTTGTTAAAAAAGAAAATGATGTTGGAGTTGGAATGAATAGTGAAGAAAATGAAGGTTTATGGTTGGAGTTGGAATGAATAGTGATATACTCTATATTCACTTTTTGAATAAAAAAATTTATTTTCATCCTCTTGGTGAGAGGATTGGATTGGAGATGCTCTTAGGCCACATTCTGGAGGCCCAAGACTTACTACTTGTAACACCCTACGGCCTGGTCTTTGAGGAGTATTAATTTGGGGTACTTACGTGTAGGTCCTATTAACTAGACTTATTTACTTACAGGTCCTAACTAATAAATTTAACACTATAAAAATAAGAAATTGATAAATTTATTACTATAAATTTATTCATTAAATAAAGAGACTGATAAATTTATCACTATAAATTTATTTATAAAAATAAAAGACTGATAAATTTATCTTTATCACTTAATAAATTTATCAATAGGACTTAATGGGTAATAAGTCTCCAAAGTAGGACCTATTGGTAGTTTACCCTATTAATTTTCGGGGCACTTGCTAGTGAGTTGATACACAAAATTTAAAATCTATTAGTTTCAAAATAAAATATTTGTATCAATTAGTTTTATATATTTTTAATTGTTACCAAATTTTTATTTTTATTTTTATATATGTAAATTTAAAAATACTGTTACATTCTACCACCGCTGGACTTTCGTTAGATGGTCAGTGGAGACTTGTCGGAATGTTCAACATCATCGGGAACTTTGTCGGAGTATCGCCACAGTGTTCTAAACGTCACTGGAAATCACCGGAATGTCCAGAATGTTCGCTAGACGTCAAGAAAATCGTCAGATATTTACTTGAATTTCCAGAATATTGTCGAGAAAGAAAAAAAAAGAAGAATAAATGGAGAAAGTGTAGTGAAAAAATATAACAAAATGTAGTAAATATTGATAACTTGACAAAAAAAATAAAAAAAATAAAAAATAACAAACAACAACAATGAAAAAAAATATATATTATTTTTCAATTTTTGTTGGATTTAAGCAAATAATCTCTAATATTGATCAAACTGAAAAATAATTTTTGGATCTATAAAATGTTACAGTTTCAAAACATAATTATATTAAGCATTTATCCTTATTAATTAAACTGAAAAACATGTTATGAAATTATAAAATTTTACAGTTCTAAAGAACGTTATGAATTTGCAAAATTTTACAGTTTTGAAGTATGATTCATTTTAGCACCAAAAAAACTAAAACCATAAAATTTTATAATTTTCATTGCCTGTAACTAAAACTCAAAAATAATTTGTTTAGAATTTGAAAATCTTCTCAATTTAAAACAGGAAATAGAAATGCGTAATGGAGAAAAGATAGAAAAATTGAGATCGAAAGAGAAAAACAAATATATAGAGAAGATTGTACTTTGGCAATTATTTTTTTATTTTTTCTTTTTTTTTTTAAGAATTATTATTATTATTTTTTTATAGATCTACTCATCTTCCTCATTGGAAACTTGTCTCATTCGTAGTCGGTGAAGGCGAAGTAAGGAATCGGTGGTTGGTGGTTGCCGGGAACCTCAATCAATGATAGTCGTCGGTGACTATATGTTAGAAAGAGAAAGAGAAAGGGAAAAAGTAAGGCGTGATTGCCGGTCGTCGGAAAGGAAGAGAAAGAGATAAAGAAAAACGAAGGGATTTTTGGTGAAAAGCCCCTTCCATGGGGCCTATTTTGTGTGAAGGCCACGAATGGAAACAATGGCCCCAAAAGCCCCTCAATTAAAAAAATAGCATGAATTGACTGAAATGCCCATCCATATAAGGGCGGAAATATGAAACAATTGCACAGTTTCTCTCCCCTCCCTCTGTTTCATCGATTGAAAACCCTCCTGTCCTCTGAATATCATCATTCGAAAACCCTAGCAACGATTGAAACCCTTCTCCAAGCCTCATTAGTCTCGCTCTTTAGAGGTACTTCGTTACAGTTTCGTCGATTGAAGCCCTAGCAACATTACAGGTTCGTCGCTTGCGCTCGAATCGAACTCGGCATTAGGCTTTACTCTCTCTCTCTTAAACCCTTCTCTGAGTCTCATTACTCTCGCTTTGTGGAGCTACTTCGTTACAGTTTCGTCGATTGAAACCCTAGCAACGTTACAGGTTCGTCACTTGCACTCGAATCAAACTCGGCATTACGCTTTACTCTCTCTCTTGGACACACATTTTACAGGTGATTTTTTCCTCTTTCTGCTAGTTTTTCGATATTATAAAGTCTATCTGGGTTTGTTTTCATTTTGGGATTTTTGGTTGCACTAAGCATCATCTGTTCTAAAATTTTTATCAGTATCTTAAAATACTTTAAATTACTAAATCATGTGAGAATGTTAAGGTTTAAAAATTTTGAAAACTAATTTAGGTATTTCGGAATTACAGAGTAAAATTTTACTTTAACTCTAGTCATTGCTCATTACGCTTTGATTTCTGTGGTGTTTTGGTCCTGCAATTTCAATGCTTTGAAATTCATTTGCTTCATGAATTTTTCAGAGTAAAATTTTACTTCCAACCAGAGTAAAATTTTACTTATAATGAGAGTAAAATTTTACTTATTACAGAGTAAAATTTTACTTTAACTCTAGCCTTTACTCATTACGCTTTGATTTCTGTAGTGTTTTGGCCCTACCATTTCAATGCTTTCAAATTCACTTGCTTATAATGAGAGTAAAATTGTACTTATTATAGAGTAAAATTTTACTTTAACTCTAGCCTTTACTCATTACGCTTTGATTTCTGTAGTGTTTTGGTCCTGCGATTTCAATGCTTTGAAATTCACTTGCTTCATGAATTTTTCAGAGTAAAATTTTACTTCCAACCAAAGTAAAATTTTACTTATAATGAGGGTAAAATTTTACTCATTACTTTAACTCTAGCCTTTGCTCATTACGCTTTGATTTATATAGTGTTTTGGTCCTGCCATTTCAATGCTTTCAAATTCACTTGCTTATAATGAGAGTAAAATTTTACTTTAACTGTCGCATTTGCTTATTACGCTTTGATTTCTGTAGTGTTTTGGTCCTGCAATTTCAATACTTTGAAATTCACTTGCTTCATGAATTTTTCATAGTAAAATTTTACTTCCAATCAGAGTAAAATTTTACTTCCAATAAAAGTAAAGTTTTTCTGCCAAACAGAGTAAAATTTTACTGTCTCATTACAAAGCTTGTGCATTTTGTTTAGTGCTTATTTGTTTTGTCACATTGTTGTTTAAAGTAAAATGTTACACTGTTGATATAGGGAAACTTTTTAGTGTTTTAAAATGGTTGTTATAAGAAGCAAATGTGGTGATGATGATGATGATGATTTTGAAGTTCCACCAACGGTTATACAAAAGAAGAAAGTCCCTAAAAAAAAGAGCAAAAGTAGTAAAGAAAGTCCTTCGAAGTTGAATATTGTACATGGAGTACGGGAGATGGAGAACTATATGAAACAATATAGGCCAAATATTGTTTCATTGATAAACCTAATGCGACACACAAGGTTCACTAAAAGACACATTACTGTCCTTGAGAGAACACCTTTTGGGATGTTGTTTAAATGTTTTTGGAAGAAAGATGATGTGGTGTTAAAGAAGTTTAAGAAAGTTGACAATAATATCATGGATGTGATCAAATCTTATGACTTTTATGTAAAGGGATTTAAGCTTGGGGGGAAAACATGTGACATACGGGACAGTGATGTTACTTTGATTTTTGGGATAAAATCGAGAACAAAAAAAGTAGATGTGTCATATGGGAAGAAACAAGAATCACCTTTTGTGCAGAGAATGTTTCGTAATATGTCAAGAATATCTGTAAAGAGTTTGCGAGAGGAATTAGGAGATGCGTTGGAAGGCACAACGAGAGTTGATGTTGAGGATGTTGCAAGAATAATGTGTCTATTTGTTGTGGCGACTTTGCTATTACCAACAACTGGTCTAACAGTTGGATGAGCCTTTGTTGCCCTTGTAGAAGATTTGAAAATGATGAATTCGTATGCATGGTCGACTTCAGTTGCATCCACGTTGACTACTTCAATCCATTCTTCATTAAGAAGTCCTGAAAATGTCACTGGATGTGTACTTCTTCTTTTGGTAAGTAAATTGAACTACTTGAAATATTATGCAATCTATCTTTAGAGAATTAACTAATTTCGATTTTTTATTTTATAGTACTGGTTATGTGAGCATACTACCCTTATTCAACCTCAAGGAAAAAATTTGTGTCCAAGGCTCCTTCGATGGAACTTATCAACATTGAGGAAAATGCTAATGAAGAGGTCATTGCAAATACTAAAGCCCGAAGAGGTATCATCTTTCCAAACTCAGCCTTACTGGTTCACTTTGTTTAAAATTATACTTACATAATAAAATGTTACTCTTGAACAGAGTAAAAGTTTACTTACAGTCAGAGTAAACTTTTACTTTGAAACATAGTAAATTTTTACTTACTCTTGAACAGAGTAAAAGTTTCCTTACAATCAAAGTAAACTTTTACTTTGAAACAGAGTAAAATTTTACTTACTCTTGAACAGAGTAAAAGTTTACTTTAAATCAGAGTAAAAGTTTACTTATAGTCAGAGTAAAATTTTACTTACTCTTGAACAGAGTAAAAGTTTACTTTAAATCAGAGTAAACTTTTACTTTAAATCAGAGTAAACTTTTACTTACAGTCAGAGTAAAATTTTACTTACTCTTGAACAGAGTAAAAGTTTACTTTAAATCAGAGTAAAATTTTACTTACAGTCAGAGTAAAATTTTACTTACTCTTGAACAGAGTAAATGTTTACTTAAAATTAGAGTAAAAGTTTACTTACAATCAGAGTAAACTTTTAACTTTTACTTTGAAACAGAATAAAATTTTACTCTAGTGGTTAAAGTTTGCTTAATTGCTGGCTTCTTTTTTTTTTTCTATTTTTCAAATGCAGGTAAATCACAATGAACTGAAGCCCATTTCCAGAAAAGAAATGAAACTCATTTGCAATGATGATGAAGAAGATGCATTGGACATGGAGGAAAATTTGGAGACTGAAGAAGATGCATTGGACATGGAGGAAAATTTGGAGACTGAAGAAGATGAAGATCATGTAGCTGAAGCTTTAGGAGATGATCAACCTTTGAAGGAGTTCATTGATCTTCAAAAGGAAAACAAGAGGCTGAAAAGTGAGAATATGGCGTTGGTTGAAGAACTGAAGAAAATGAGGGAAACAATGCAAAAAATAGAAAAGGATCAAGAGGCAAAAACAAAAGAAACGATGGAAAAGATGAGCAAGACAGAGAAAGAAATGGAGAAACTGAGAAAGGAGATTGAAGTACTTGAATCTAAAAATAAACAGTTGGTTGAACAGATTGAAGAAAATGCAGTTCATGCGGCTACCCAAGGTTTTGCTTCTAAAGAAATGCCACATGCTAAAGGAGTAGAAGAGGAGCAAAACTTTGGGATTCAAACTACATTGAAAGAAACACCTATTGTCGTAGAGCCATTGCAAACATCCATGGTCAGGAAAATCAAAATCAAGGCGAGGAAGAAAAAAGAGATGTCTGATTTTGAATGTGAGCCAAGAGAGGCAAAGAAAAAAAAGACCACAAAACAAGCAATTGAAGTGATGTCAAAAGAAGTGATTTGTGTTGACAACTTGCCTCTAAGCCAACCAAAGCCAGTTGAAAGGGTTTTGTTTCCAGATAAGGTTGCAATATGCAAATTGCTTGATGAGAATGATAAGTGTCTACTAAACAAGATTTACAATTTGGAAACCACAGAGTAAGACCATTTTAATTTTATCAAACAAACAGATTTTTATTGTTATCAAAGTGCAACGTGTTAATCAACATTTTTTCTACCTTATGACTAGTGCAATCATATGGTCCGGCACAGGAAATGGAGTATATGTTACATTGCATGATGTGGATGCAATTCTGAGAGATGGTGATACTGCAAATAATGTAAGTGGCCACACAAGTTTCAATGACTAGTGTTCACTTGAATAACTAATAATAGTTCATTTTATTAACATATATTTAATTGATTTTTGTTTTTGTAGGTCATTGACAGCTTCGTAGAAATGCTTGAGATTGAGCAACAAGTCAAGAAGCCAGAAAAGAATAAATCATTCTTTTTCTCAAGCCTTTGTTGGGTAAGCCATCAATTTGTATTTAGTTTGAATTGATAAATTTTTACTGTGGTTTAGTGTAACATTGTACTGTATTTTGGAGTTAATTTTTACTATTTGGTTTGCCAAAGATTGACAACTAATACATTGTGTCACCAACACAACTTGAGACATGACACTCTTATATGATTAAATGCAGTCTTTAGTGAAATAGGGTTATGGGGAGCTGAGAAATCATTTAATTGATAAAATCCTTGAACAAGATTTGAGTGGATATAGATACCTTCATTTTTGTATGAATTCCAATGGGAACAAAAAGGAAGAAAAACCCTACCACTGGACACTTCTTGTATTTGACGCTGAACTTGATGAGTGGAGACATTACAATTCTTTAAGGCCAAAAGACAACAGAGAAGATCCTTACCTTAAGGATGCAAAAAAGATCGTAAGTGTTTTGCATCATGTTAATAGTAATTTTTTGCTGTGTTTTATTCGTGAATTTAATCGTAACCAAACAATTATGCAATGATGTTAGATAACATATGTGGATGGTAAGTTGGGCAACAAAATGAAGAGAGGTAGAAGAAAGTTTTCAAACTTGGTTTCGGTGAAAGATAGTCCACAACAATGCCCAACATCGTAAGTATTTCACGCTACTATTACATGCTTGAATTTGTAGTTTTCAAATTTGACTAAATCTAACAAGATATTGATTTTTATTTAACAGTGTTGATTGTGGAATTATTGTATGTTATATCATGCGCAAAATCATAAGAGATTAGCCTATTGCAAATTCTCTGGAAGATGATGAAATTAACAATTTCCGAACGTCAATAGTGCATCAATTTTTGAATGATTATCCAAAAGCGACTGAGGAACACTTCAACCTCAAAAAAAAAAACGGGCAAGAGCTAAGACCTCAAGGATGACAATATGGAGAAGTTCTGGGGAACTACTGTGAATGATGTATGTAATTTTGGTTTTTGTAAATGAAAGAACGGTGAAAAAGTAATTGTAAGTGAAAGAATACTAAAAGAGTATTAGATAGTACATTGTATGTCTATTGTTCTAGTAAATTTTACTTTGGTTTGGTGATTAATACATTATTATGGAAGGATATTGTTTTGACTGGGAATGAATGTTGTTATGGATAGAATACAATGATACAGGTAGAGGCTTAAATTTTTTTTGACTGAATGTTGCTATGAATGTTGGAATGAATGTTGCTATGAATTTTGTTTTGACTAGGAATGTAAGTGGAATGAATGTTGCTATGAATGTTGTTTTGACTGGGAATGAATGTTGATGATATATGTAGTTGTGTTGTTAGATTTTTTTTGCACAAAGATTGCATGATGATCATTAGGGGAGTTTGTGTGTTGTGGTAAATTCTGGTGCAGGTTGGAAATGTTTTTCTAAGGGGACTAACATATTTTCTGAAATAAAGTAAAATTTTACTCTGAAATGAAGTAAAATTTTACTCTGCATAAAAGTAAAATTTTACTCTGAAATAAGAGTAAAATGTTACCAGAAGAATCTAAAAGTAAAATTTTACTCTGAAATAAGAATAAAATGTTACACTCTGAATTTAAGAGCAAAATGTTACAGCCTGAATGAGTAAAATTTTAAAAGTAAAATTTTACTCTGTACAAAAGTAAAATTTTACTCTGTATGAAAGTAAAATTTTACTCTGAGGGGCGAGCAAAATTTGGACTCTAAATCTAAAAGTAAAATGTTACTCTGCACTAAAGTAAAATTTTACCCTCTATAAAAGTAAAATTTTACTCTGAAATAAGGTAAAATTTTAATCTAAAAGTAACATTTTACTCTGAACATAGTAAAATTTTACTGTGAAACCATAGGCTCATCACACCCATAGACAAGAATTCAACCACAAAACAAATTAGAAACTAGAACAGACAACCATTCAAGAACATAGTAAAAATGCCTTTTATTGCAATGTCTCCTTACAAATCTAGTCTAAAAACTATACTATTATTGCTATGGACTACTTATTGCAGAATAACTGCATTATTTTCATACTTTTATTACAAAATCAATAATGTCTTTCACGGCAATGCCTCCTTGCAAGTCTTCCTATTATGACCGTACTTCTCGCATCTACCACACTGTACTCGTCTTATCTTCTCACCCCTAGATAGGATCCTATTTTTCCTTGGCCTAACAGGTGGCTTCTTACAAATTGGAGGAAGGATAACAAGATCATCTATAGCTACAAGAGGTTTCTCAACAGTGGGTATTGGATAAACGGACTCAGCATAGCAATCTTTGAACTTGCTAGTGTAATAAAATGGTTCCACATGTGCATACAAATCACCTTCGTTCTTTTGGATAGCGGTTGCCGCATGAGAACAAAGAAATCCATTCAATTGCCATTGGTAACATGAGCAAGTTCTATTCAAGAGGTCAACGCTAACCGATGGCCGGGATTGAACCTCAAAAACATGATCACTTGAACGACTAACCAACTAAGTTCTTCCACTTTTAAGAGCATTTACTAATGTTGAATCCATCTCCGGACAAAGAAAAGTATTCCATTTCTTAGCTTGTTCTCTCCTTCTCGACATCAAATCCATGATCTTCAACCTAATTGAATCAATCATCTTTGTAGTGGGCAAATAGCGAGCTTGACGGATCCATGAATTGAAAGACTCTGCCACATTCGAGTGCATTTCACCGTATTTTTGTACTTTAAAATATGCATTAGTCCACTTGTCATAGGGCAAATTGGATAGAAACCCACAAACGGTCCCTTTTCCCTCATCTTGTAATTCTTTCAAGCACTGATTAAAACATCCCACTGTCGGAGCGTAAGCACACGAAGAAAACAAAAAAACTATTCTACTCCTGAAAGTATTGCTGAAACTTGGACCAGAGAACCTATCCCTTAAATTGGCCTTCAAGTGTTGGAGACAAAAATAGTGGTAAGCAGTAGGTAAAACCTTGGGTAAAGCCTCCAAAAATCCAGCGTTCCGATCAGATATGAAGGTAATTGGTCTTTCATCCAACAATATATTCAACAAATGCATAAAAAACCATTTCCAACTATCTGTAGTCTCCATATCGACAATTGCCATTGCAAGAGGGAAAAAACCTAAAAAATAACATTTTACAATTAGTAAGTGTATTAAACGAAAAGGACAAATATAGTAAATTTTTACTTTGAATGACAGTAACATGTTAATCTGAGAATAAGTAACTTGTTACTTTTGAATAAACTATAGTAATATCTACCTTGATCCCCATCCTTCGCTGTAGTTGTTAACAAGGTGCCCTTATATTTCCCCTTTAGAAAAGTTCCATCGATAAACAATAGAGGACGACAATGCCTAAACCCTTGAATGGAAGCATTAAATGCAACAAAAAACCTCTTGAACCGTCCACTTTGATGGTTATAGTCAAGACGCAAATAGCTACCAGGATTTGTGCTCATCACAATATCCATATACCATCGAATCTCATCATAAGACATAGAGAAATCTCCAAAAGTAGTAGTCCTAGCTTTCTCAACTCCCAACCAAGTGTGATTGTACGTAATGGTGAGCCCGTATTGATCTGTAAATTGATGCACAACATCAATTGGACGAGGTTGGGGATTCCCACGAACTTCATTAACAATCAAACTTGCAACCAAATTTGAACTCATCCTTGAGTTTTTAGAAGTACGAACTGCAGCTCCACAAGTATGCTCATCATGTAGAGTCCTAATGTAGAAAAAATTATTAGCACTTTCTAGAGATGCATGTACTCACCATAAACAAGCTTTCAACTCCCGCATTGAACACACAGCAGTGACCCGACACTTCTCATTCTTCACATACACAAACTCAAATCCTATCTCAATGGCATATTTACATAATGCAGTCCGGAAATCCTTTGCACCTCCAATAAATCTTTGACCTACATGTGTAATTCCATTCACCCATCCACAAGACAACAAAGTCCTTTCTTCATGTTGACAAAACATAGGGAGTAAATCCATTTCATCATCAGTAATGTTGGATCCAGTAGCGTCCCCTGATTCTCCAACTCCATGATTTTCATTTGAAATGCCCATTTCAGTAATAGTCACATCAACCCAGTCAACACCAAGGGGATAAACAAGCGACAACATATTTTGAAAATCAGAATCATCATCAATCATGCATTGCGAATGTCCAGGCAAACAGTACGATAACAGTATACAACCACTATTGTCAAACTTCTTCAATTTACAACTTAAGAAATCAGTTAAATCCTTCAACATGCAGTTTGACACAACCTTGAACACAATGGTACGATCACCATACTTGCATAACAACATAAGAGGTGGAACTATTTTACAAATCTGCAATCAATTAACAGTAAAATTTTACTGTCACTATCAAAGTAAAATTTTACTATCACTATCAAAGTAAAATTTTACTGTCACTACAATTTGTGTTTAGTTTGATTTGATAAAATTTTACTGTGGTTTAGTGTAACATTGTACTATATTTTAGAGTTAATTTTTACTATTTAGTTTGCCAAAGATTGACAACTCATACAGTGTGTCACCAATACAACTTGAAACATGAATCTAAAAGTAAAATTTTACTCTGCATAAAAGTAAAATTTTACTCTGATATAGGAGTAAAATGTTACAAAAGAAATCTAAAAGTAAAATTTTATTCTGCATAAAAGTAAAATTTTACTCTTTATAAGAGTAAAATTTTACTCTGAATCTAAGAGTAGAATGTTACGCCCTGATTTTAAAAGTAAAATTTTACTCTATATAAAAATAAAATTTTACTCTGTATAAAAGTAAAATCTTAGACTTTGAATATAAAAGTAAAATGTTACTCTGCACAAAAGTAAAATTTTTGCAGACAATGAACTTGTTTGGTACAACTTTTTTGCTCGTTAAAAATTGATAACTAAAACGCATAAGCTAAAAGAACATATCTCCCCTATCTTCTCAATAATCAAAATTTTACTGTCATTCTAACACCAGAGTAAAATTTTACTCTCATTGTAAACAGAGTAATAGAACTAGAGTAAAATTTTACTCTCATTCTCTGAAACAAAAGACAGAGCAATTGAACCAGAGTAAAATTTTATTCTCATTCTCTGAAACAAAAGACACAGCAATAGAACCAGAATAAAATTTTACTCTGATTCTGTCAAACGAAATCAGATCAAACACAACAAAAATAAATAAATAAAAAAAAACAAAAATAAAAAAAATTAATTAACAAATCAACATACCTAATTGAGAAGAAAAACCTCTACAACTCGAATCAACAATCACAAATCTCAATGAAACTCTCGTTTAATTGAGAGTGTTGATCATCGGCCACCAAGTGAGAGATGTTCGGCTGCGAGATCGTCTATTGTTGAACAAGTGAGAGATGTTTGGCTGCGAGATCTTCAGATTTGGAGATCGTCTTCATCGATTTTGTGAAGTATGATCGATTTGGAGATCGTCTTCATCGACTGCGAGATCTGTAGCTCAGAATTTCAAAATTTTTAAACGTATAATACTATATATATATAAGGGCAATATTGTGATAAAAAAGAAATAGAAATTATAAAATGTCATTATTGAGGTAAACATTTCCTACTCAGGGGCTTTTTAAAAGAAAATTGATTGAGTTATTCTTTATCCTAATAAAAGGGCCCAAAAGGGAGATTTCACCAAAAATCCCTAAAAAATGACATAAAGACCAAAATATAATTGGACCAAATTAACTATAAAAAAAAATGACATAAAGTCTAAAATACGGAAACTACCATCGTAATTTATCCTATTATGCATAAACATCACAGCGTCATTAAATTGGTTATATGAATGAACATGTTTGTTCTGTCTTCTAAATAACTTTCCATCTTTATCTTCTACTAATTTGGTAATCACTGTTAGTTTATAAATTTAGGAATCACCCTCCAAGCTTATCTCTCAAGTTGTTACTCTTAACTAGTTTAAATTTTGTTATATTTTGACTTAAATTTTTTTTTTTTTTGGCTATACACCTTTTTAAATACATTGTCCAACAAACTCTTTATTCATTTTTTATTTGTTTAAATATTATTTTTAATCATCTTCATTTAGAATTGTTTTTTATAAACTCAACAAAATTAATTTTCAAAATATAAAAAGTAATATTTTTAATGTTTAATTTGGTGAAACCACTAGTTACATTTGTTGAGCCAAAACCACTAAAACTAAAATGACTAACTTGATAACTAGTTTGATGGAAGTAAAATTTAATGATTTACTCATTATTTTAACTAAACAATAAAAATAACTATTTTGATAAAGATGGTCTTACATAACTTGACTATTTCTCATCTAATTCACCAGCAGAGAGAGTTTTTTATTTTTATTATAGAAGTTGAAAATTGATTTTGTGGCCGGTATGGTTATAATATATCGGAATTGCCAAGACGAAGAATGAATCTAATGTTCATATTTAAGTCTCGTTTGATAATAGATTATTTTAGTAATTATTTAGTTTTTTTATGAAAAAAATATACAAAAAAATAGAGAGAGTGATGTGACAACTTATAGTGACTTTTTGACTTTTTAGTTAAAATGTATAGTTGACAAACGAGAAAAAAGATACCAGTATGTGAGATCTTCAATGAAAAAAATATCTTGTACTTTTATGAAAAATTAAAAGTAAGTAGACAAACTAATAATGCTTTTTTTGTGTGGATGAAAAATAAAATGTTATTTGTATTTTTTAACATTTGGTATAACAGAAAATAAAAATCATCAGAAAATATTTTTATGATCAATGAAAAATAAATTTATTTGGACAAAATTACTTTCATTTTTGAAAAACAGAAACGTTTTCCGAATTAAAATTTTCTTATGCCATCATCACCTCCACCACCATCATTACTGTCACCGCCACATTTATGCAAAACAGTCCGCATTTATATTAGACAACATGCGCTAACGCATTGTATTGGTTTTATGTTCAAGGACATTGGAAACTGAAGGAAAAACATATGAATAATCATATTACTTAATGCGGAAACGGTTTAGATCGGATACTTGAATTATAAGTCTTGCCTGGAAAACCTTCTGTTAATTGAGAAGAGTTTCTCAATATTTATCCACACTCCAAATTCCTAGGTTTTCAAGATAGTAGCCTCAAGATAGATGAATAGAAAGAGAACTTATTATTTTTGGTGTGCCTAGACAATGTTAAGCATGAGTCCTTATATAGGCATATATGGCAATGTATACCTCATGGTTAGGCCACACACACCACATGTTCAAGACCATGTGTCCCTCATGGTTAAACCATGTATGGATGAATCTTGTGTACCATGTGGCTTTCAAGATTAAGTCATACCATATGTACCATGAGGTCACACCATGTGTATTTACCATATGATTTCCAACAAAAACAAAAAACAAATGTGTCAAAGGTAATGGATGATGCAAGAACAATTACATGTTTTATTTACAACTCTACTTCATTAAATTTTTAATTATACGAAAATTCACTGGAGATAGAGAGCTGTTATATCCGGTCATTAATTTAAGTTATCATGCTAATAAGAGTTATACATGAAATTTAATTTTCTTGCACTTTTTACTAATTTCATGTTGAACACAAGCTATTTTCAATCTCTTTCACCATAACTAAACTCACATAAAAAAAAAGAACGAACAAGAGAGAGAGAGAGAGAGAGAGAGAGAAATAAAGGAAACCATGGTCATAAACACAAGAAGATGGTGTAAATATAGCTAAATTTGTTCTTCTATTGAATTAAAAACACATGGGCTTACATTCAAAGAAATGAGGAAAGAGAATAGATCCCCAAAAGAAAACAAATATGGGAAAATCTTTAAAACTCAATGATCTTTTGAAGCCTCTCTTCCCTTTCTTCTTCATCATCATCTTTCCATTTGTAAGCTTAGTGCATGTAGAAGGCAAAGAAGGACACAACTGAGGCCCCGATGAGAGAATCGACAACGGGCAAGGCAGCGATTGCGTCGCTGGTTGGTGCAGGAGCTGGAGACCCGGCAGACAAGGCTGCGCTTATGGAGGCGGCAGCAACAAGGGTTGCGCAGACGATCTTCTTCATCTCCATGGCGATTAAAAGGCGAGTATGTAAAACTCTAAGAGTGAGAGAAAATAGTTACACGATCCCGCCTGGTGCCTTGTGTTGTAGTGCTAGGTGATGGTGGAGGTGGCTATTTATAGGGTTGGTTTGTGCTACATTTGGAAGATACACAACTAATTCTTCCTCTCTCTCCCTTGTTTGTTAGTGTTATTTTTAGAAAATGCATATGCATTTTTACATGGAAAGTAGAAGAAAACTATTTTTTTTTTTGTATAACTCATATTAACGTTGTAACTAATTTTTATTTTTTTGTAAAAAATACAAGAAAACAGAAGAAAAATTGAATGTGTGAGTTATTTATAATTGAATGTTAAATTTTTCTAACTTTTTCTTACAAAATTTTCATTTTAATCAAATGTTTGTAAAAAAATATATTTTCATTTCTATTTCTTTTCTTTCACTTCATTTTCTTTCACAAACTTTCTACTAATTTTCTTTCTAATCAAACAGAGTCTAATGAGAGATTTTTAGAGAGTCTAGTTGTAACGCCTCAAATTTCTAACCTAAATGATAATACAACAATCATACCTCTTTCAAAGAAAACCGAATATAAATCTCTAAACTTACATTACATGATACAATAGTTCTTCATGCAACAATACATTAATCCAACAACAAGTAAATAAGCCTGGTTACAAGTTTCCCAGGCTTGAGCCTGGTTACACAAAACGGTTATTTAAATCCACACACATACAACCCTTGGCTTACAAACAGAGTCACAACAAAATGAGAGTCTTGTACTCTCAACACACATTTCCTCGCCTTTAGTTAGGCAGCATCACCACATCTTTTCCTGCACAAAAATCCCGTAGGGTGAGCATAAAGCCCAGTAGGAAATCCTTAACAAAGTATATACATTTTATACAAGTCTCAAGAGATAAAATGCACATGCCATACTATGCTCTTTTGAAAGAAAATCACATCTTTATCTTTGAAAACCCTCATGCTCAATGATGTCATGCAATTTCAATTCTTCAAAACTTAACAATTCATTTCAAGAGCCGTAAATACGACTCTGGTAATCCCTAGGTCGGTATCTGCAAGTAGACTATACAAGTACTACCAATTTGTTATTTTTACCGGTATTAACCAGAAGGCTCGACACCTATCCGCGCGGGTTTTTGGACTTTCATCCCAGACTCTCAGGCCAACTTATTCAATGTCATCTACACCACCTATCAAGACTTACCAACGTATTTACCCCAAAACCATTCCATGAAAACTTGTTTCTCAACATTCTTTTCTCAATGCAAGTTTTCAAATCAACTTTCAAAGTTTAATGTAATCAAATGAATTAATATGCCAATAACACAAGATGAATATAAATATTTTTATTCCAATTCATCAACCAAGGAATAACACAATTCCCTCTTCTCAAGTATCCTCAACAATTAGTCATTTCAAGACTATTTCAACGTTTTGAATAATAATTTCCAAAATGAACAATAATTCTCATATTCCCTGAAATTCATCATTTATATAAATATAAATAAGAAATTTTCCAAACATCCATTTATTTTGACATACAAAATAAATATAACAATATCATTCATAGATTTTCAGTCTCTTAAAAAAAATCCCTAAATTCTAAGTTTTCTCACCAAAACTATACAACTCAAATATTTTGAAAGAAAACTTTCCAAAATAATCTTTTCTTCAATCAACGAAGATCAAAACCCATAAGATTTAAAAGAACAAGAGACAAACCCACTTTCAAAATCGCTCAACTTTTTGAATCAATAATCAATTTTCAAAGCTATCGAAAGATGATTTCGAAAATCATATAGATCTTGCAAAAACATATATATAACTCTAAGAAAACCCTTACCTCAAGTTTTGAAGAAGAGATGAGATGAAACCCCCAAAATCAACGGTGTCGAAACTCGATCTTCACCGCACACAACGAAACCCTCGAGAAGTTAACCAACTTTAATGAAGAAACTATGGTAGAACTCTAATGGATCTTGAGAAATTAAGGTTTTAATTCAATTTGGCGTAGGGAAATGTACAAAAGAAGGGAGAAAAAATGGTTTTTAGAGAAAGAGAGACCTAACAAGAGTGAGATACACTCAGCCTAAAGAGAAGAAAAGACTAAAATTTCGAACTCACCTACCACCGCACGTGCGACATTTCTTCCGCACTTGCACTCCCGCACCAGCATTTATTGCAGTAGCCAAACAAGCCCTCCCATGTTTTCCGCATGTGCGGCTCAAGCAACTTCGAATGCATTTTGTATTTTTGCTTCGGGAGCGCTACCCCTCAACCCCGCCAGGGCACTGCCCTCGGACCCGCCAATGGACGCTGCCCTCTAGACCCCTGCGAGCTAACCGAGCAGCTCGATCCCTGACCTGCCCAGTCAAAGTGGCAAAACGTGAAAGAATGATCGAAACCGGGATAGCTACACTAGTTAAAATGAGGGTAAAATCATCTATAAAAATATTTCCTTGTCAAATATGGATTTCTTGAGCCAAAAATATCAATTGAGGGACTTATTGTATTAAATATTTAATGAAAAATTGAAAACACATGGAGCAGTAGAAAAAAATTGTACTACAAATTTTTTTTTTGTGTGCAACTCTAACACACAGGAAAAGTTGCACCAAACACGAGAATGAATTTGCATCATGCACACAGTATACTTAGATGTGTATACAAATCAGATTGGTCCAATTTTAGAGTAAATCAAGAATCAAACCCTTTTTTATAGTTTCAGAAAAATTAGAACCATAACCGAACTGTCAACTTGTGAAATCAGACCAAAATTGAACCATAGAAACCGGTTTGGTTCGGTTCGATTTACAATTTTAGAAATTTTATGTAGCAATAAATATGATATGTATTTTATATTAGTAAACAGATTAAGAATAATTAGTTTGTTTAAATTGGTTAGGGCTTATTAATTTTACATTAATGGATAGTATTCAAATGTTATAAGAAACATTTTATATTTTAATTTTTTTGTACAAAAAATAATAAACAAATATACACGGTCCGGTTTAGTTTGGAACCATAACCAAATCCTTGGAAACGAGAACCTTACTGATTTAAACGATTTCACCATTTTCAGAACCAGAACTGTAATTAAAAAAAAAAAAAACCCAAACCAAACAAGCAATTTGGATCAGTTTATTGGTTCCGTCGAATTATTATTATTTTTTCATTTTTTATTTTTTATTTTTAAAAAAAACCCTAAATATACATGCACTATCATAAAAATGTAATTTTTTTTTTCTCATTACTCCACTGAAATGCAATTTTCCCAAGATTTAAAACTTTTTTGGAAGGAAGTTGCTAGTGTGAGGGATTATGGCCAATTTTCCCAACTTATGTTACAAATACATGTTTGATAAAATGGAAGAAAGATCTTTTATTTTTTTATTTAAATTTTCAATAGATAATTATTTTATTTTTATTTTTATGAAATTGTGAAAATTCTCAATTTGCAAAACTGATAAATTTCCCAGTTTAAAAAATAAGAGAAAATTTTCAATTCAAAAAATTGAAATTTCTCCAAATTGTAAAATATCTCAGTTTGGGTTATTTATGATATATTTTCGGTTAATGTGATAAAATATCTCAAATTGGGAGGAAATTTCTCATTTTTTGTTCAAATTTCTTAGTTTTGGGGGTGAGATTTCTCAATTTTGGAAGTAAAATTATATTTTTGCATAACTTTCTATTTTGGGAAAATTATAAAAAAAAATCTCAAGGTTCGACTCATATAACAAAATAAATCTTGAATTTTTAATTTTATCAATTTAAATCCTAATTTATTTATTTATTTTCAATCTAAACCATCTATCTATTTTCGTGAAGTAAAATTGACGAAAAAAAATATTTTAGTTATTAAACTCAATAAAAAAAATAGTATTTTAGACATTTTACGTACACCTACATTAAGTTTAATAACTAAATCAAACGTGTAGAATTTAAATTGACAAAATTAAAATTTCAATATTTATTTTGTTACAAAGGTCAAATCTTTTATATTTTTTATATTTTTTGTAATTTTCCCGTATGTTTTTATGTAATTTCTGAACTTATCAATTTTGATAAAACTTAAGAATTTTCATAGTTTTGGAACTGAGAAATTTGTTAGTTTTGTGAAACATAAAAATTGTTCTATTTTTTTTTTTTAGGAAAAAAAAATTCTCAAGTTTAAAAATTTTGACAAAAAATCTCAAAATTGAGAAATTTCACAGTTCTCAAAACTATAAAAATTTGGGTTAAATTTCATACCTTCTTAATTTTTCATTTTCACTATGAATTTCCTCAGTTTCATAATGTAATTTTAAATTTTGGATGTAAATGTTACAAACCAAATTATTTTATAGACATAGTGATTATGCTGTGAATGGTATAGTAAAAAAAGTTATGAAACATTCATGGTTAAAAATTATATGACCTATTTTGATAAGAAACATTACATGTTGTGGTGATTGCTACAAAATGTGGTTATATTATTTTCTAGGGTAAATTACACTGATTTTATTTGAAATTTTGAGAAAATATAATAAATTTTAAGGTGAAATACCAATAAATCTCACATAGTGATTTTATTAACTGTTTGGTCTTTATTTACCTAAAAGTCTCATTCTAGTGTGAATTACATAAAGGGTCAAAGCATAAACGTGCGTGTTATCTTCTGAGGGACAAATGTGGGTTTTCTCATAATATTGAAATTGTTAAACGTAACACTTCAAAAGAACTCTTTAGTATATTTTTTTCCAAACGTAACACTCTAATGTAACACTTCAAAAATGTAACACACTAAAAAATTCTTTAGTGTACTTTTCTCAAATGTAACATTCCAATCAATGTAACACACAAAAACTTTTTAGTATATTTTTCCTAAGCGTAATACTCCAATCAATGAAATACACAAAACTCCTTAGTGTATTTTTCCCTAACATAACACCCTAATATAACACACTAAAAAGCTTCTTAATTTACTTTTTCTCAAACATAACAACGTAACATTCTAAAAAAATTCCTTAGTGTTTTTTTTTTTTTTTAAACGTAACACTCAAATGTAAAATTAGAAAACCATACTAACAGAAATGTAGATTTCTATGCTCGACAACCAACACCTCAGCCACCAATCCCCCCAAAAAAAAAACTTCCACACCTCACATTTTCATTCCCACCCTGAAAATGAATTAGAAAATTGGAAAAATGAATCACAAAATAGAATTCACTTAAACTCAAATGATATCAAATCAAATAAATATAACTTTCCAAAACAAAAAGGACTAATTGATTTATAAGAAAACTCTTACGACTAAATGAATTAATATTCTCCCATATGGGATTTATGGATAAATTTTCCTAAATTTTAAAATTATAGTATAATTACATTGGGTTCCCTTAATATTTTAATTTACATAACACTTAACCCATTTTCATTAATAATTCATCAATCATATGAATGGAAAAATTGTGTTTTCTCTTTTACACTTATATATATATAGAGAGAGAGAGAGAGAGAGAGAGAGAGAGAGAGAGATATTCTTATTTATCCTTATGTCTTTAAACTGTTTGCATTAGTTTCAATTCATTTAACTTTAAAAAAAGTAAGGTCAATGTAATTATGCTAAAATTGTGAGTCTACTTATATTTTTTTTCCAAACCTTAGGAAAGGTAATTGTAACATCCCAAATTTTATTACACAAATATATTATCAAATCCCTTTAATTAAGTCTATTTCTAAGATAATGAGCAAGAATAAAATAAATGAAATAATCAAGGTTCACTCCTATATAGATATAAAATGATGAGGTGATTAATACAAGTAATTACAAGTGCCCCTCGGTTACATTTAACAATTTAAAGAAGGAAACAAACAAAATCAAGGGGTTAGACCCTCTTTACAACAAATTGACATTTTTGCCTAAGGTAACATTCCTCATGGCTGACAAACAAGATTTTAAGTTTTGCACAAATCTATCAAATTTCACACCTAAAAAAAATAATCAACGTGGGATCAACACGAATGTCCAGTAGAAATCCCAATGATTCTAAACAATAACAATACATGGAAAATTATGTTCATAAATGCTAAAAGTCATAATTATATATGTAATGCGACTTTTTATACCCAATTATACATACATAATTATATGTTTTGTCAAAAAATCATTCTTTATTATTTCAAGAAAACTTATCTATAGCGGTCCCGGGTTTACCCCTTGTTGTACAGTGATCCGGACATGGTCCGTGGATGTTGGTAGTTGAGTATTGTCTTGTTTACATCCTTTCTTACTTTGTATTTGAGTTATAGGATGTATTGGGCAGGTTTGTTACAGGTTGGTTGTGTTTGGAAACCAAGTGTTGCTGCCCAGAATTTTGGCTGGTCGCTCGAGCGAGGGTTTGGTCGCTCGAGCGAGGGTTGGTTTTGTGTCTGGTGGCTCGAGCCAGAGTGGCTTCGCTCGAGCGAGCGACTGCGTCTGGCTCAGACCTGAAGGTTGCATTTCTTGGCTCGAGCGAGCTGGTTCGTCTTCGCTCGAGCGAGCGTCGTAGTGCAAATCGAAAAATTTGCACTGTTGGCTCGAGCGAGCGTGTCTTCGCTCGAGCGAGACCAGTTTTTGTGTCTGGTCGCTCGAGCGACGGGGTCTTCGCTCGAGCGAGCCTGTTTATATCAGCAAGGCAGCACCGAACTAAACATCACTTTTTCTACACTTTATCATCTTCAAACCTTTGTTTTGAGAGCTCCTCTCTCTACACTTGCACTCTCTCTAAGATTTGATCTACCTAGGGTGATTTCCTACCCTAAGGCCTTTGTTAAAAAGATAGAGGGTGGCTTGGGCTTCGTTTTAATCGGAACAAATTTGGTTTTGGAGCAAGTTGGGTGTTGGGCATCATCTCCTTTGGAGCTCATTCTTTGAGGTAGGGATACCCTACTCCTCTTTATGAGTTTTGTCTTTCAATTTTAGCATTTTGATATGTTGGAAGTTGTTGTGTAATTTTGGAAAACTTTGGGCCATTGTGTAATTTTACAAAAGTTGGGGGTTTTTATCTATGATAAACCTAGAAGCATGTTTGGTATATAAACATGGAATTAATGTTGAAACATTAGTGGAATTGGAACCTAAGGGTTGTGATGTTAATTATGGAGGATGTCCTAATTACATTGATTGATTAATTTGGATAATTAATTGTGTTGATTTGTGATGTATATAATTGTTGTTTATATGCATTGTGTTGTGTTGGAGGAGATAGGGGATGTACTCCACGGTTTAGGGGAAGATAGGGGATGAACCTCTAAACCGGATGTTGTTGGGAGGAGATAGGGGATGAACTCCGTAGATAAAGCGGGTATGCTTATCTAGAAGTGTTGACAGAGCGGATATGCTTGTCGTTGGAAGTATTGATATAACTGTTATGTTTATCTTTGATGAAGTGAAAAGTGTTGGCATGAGTGTTTGTCTCATGTGTGATGTTTGGCCAGGTTCTGAGCCAAGGTTATGAAATGGCAAGTAAAAGAAATGGAAAGGAAAGAAAATATAGACTTAAGTGTCTTGGAACTGTGTTATGTTATGAACGAACGTAAAAGTGTTGGCCATCTATCAACTGTTAATCTTGTAGTCAATATTCATAATTGGTTTAGTATATTTCTACTGGGCTGTGGCTCACCCTATATGGGAACATCATTTTCAGGTACAGGAAGTATGCCACCTCCAAGGACTTAGCTTGGGAGGCTAGTGGCGGACAAGCTTTTTGGTCGTCTTTCCTTTTATTGTATGACATGTAAATTCAAGCCAAGGGCTTTATGTGTAAATGAGTTAGCACTCTACTTTTGTGTAACCAAGTGTTAACTTGGAAAGCTGTAAGCCCTTAGGGCATTTGCTTTTGTTGTTAACATGTAATACTCTTGTAATAAGACTCTGATGAATGGAAAGATGTGAACTTTTTATATATCATAGCATGTCTATATTGTTGGGATTTATGTTATTATTTTGAGGGCGTTACATTATCTTTTCTAACCTTTTTAACTCACCAATTCAATTCAAAAAGGTTTCCAAAACTAAATTACATCTCGAATATCAAACACACATTAACCAGTTCGGCATTCCTACGACTCATCTTTTATAATAATAAAAAAAATTTCATTATGTTGTTTATTTTTAAAATCAATCCATTGTTAATCCCTTATACTCTCATGTCACTCATTTACATTGAAAAATACTCACATTATTATCGAGCTCAATACCCCTCTCTTGGGTAGGGCATAGCCCGGTGTGTCTTAAGAACTCGCACATCAATGGTTGAACCGGGAAGCAAAGCTCCCCTTCAATAATAGACAACACGATAAAGGGGCAGGGATCCAAATTGCCCCAAGGGGTCGCCTCCTCTTTGCTGAGCTCAAAGTGCACGTTGGCAAGAATGCCATACTCTTGGCAGAACTCGGCTAGGGCACTCGGTGTGTTTACCAGGAAAAGTTATCGCTCCATGTAGGCCTGTGTGATTTGGTCAACAGAGCGTGCTCGTCAAAATTAAGAAGCGATTGCTCGGTTTTTGAGAGCGCTTATGTTGGTGTGCTTGGTCTCCTAGGATTCTGGATAAGTGGAAATTCAAATTTGAGTACAAGCGGCAGTTAGGTCGTTCCTAAGAGCTAGGTATTAGCTCGGTCATCAGTGAGCCGAATTGTTGCTCGGTTGTATACCTAGTTGGGTTTTAGCTTAGCCACACGAGCGAAACAAAATTTAGCTCCGTCGGGCAGCCGTCTTAAGTTACTACAGTTCCTAGTCTGGTTTCTTCTTCGAATAATAACAAACATGAACTTCGCCCGGTTGAGCTAATGTTGTAAAAAATTATGGTTTTTAGCCTGGTTGGACCCAGTTCTTCCTGTGTTCATCCCAGAAGATGAATTGGGTGAGAAAAAATCGTTGTAAGGGCCATTCAACGCTTGGAATGGTTGAAAACCCAAGTTTTTTTTTTCCCCACTTTTTAGTGGTTTTAAGCTCCGTTTTCATCTTTTACTCATGAAAAATATGGTAAAGAACTCAAAGGCATGAAGAACAACAATTGGGGGTTTGGGAAAATAGATGGACTCACCACAATAGAGTCTCAGGAGATGTTCTAATCGGATAGGAAGGCTTTGACGACGCCAGTAAAGGAGAATCCCCGATGGAAATGCTCTGATTTGAGCTCGAGATGTAGAGAATAGAAGCTGGGTGCTCTAGCTCGACTTGGAATTTCTCTTTGGGATGACGGTGAACAGTGGTGAGAAATGTAGAAGAGACGAAGAGGGTACATGTATTGTACCTACGAAGAGATGCCAAAAATTTGAAAGGCCTCATGGGGAATCGTGCCCATCATCATGGCATGACGACGCGTGTCCCCTTGAGAAGACATTGCGTCAGAGCAATGGGTTAGACCGGGTTGCTTCTGGTATGGAATTCGCATCGAGCTCTTTGCAACGTAAGATGCACATTGAACTCCTGGTAGCACGAAATTTGCGCCGAGCTCGCAGCAGCATGGGTTCGTAATAGGGGTGCAACTCGGGCGGGTTCGGTCGGGTTGGGGGTTTGCCCAAGCCCAGCCCAGCCCGAAATTGTATTTGGCAGTGCCCAAACCCCACCATGAACCCGAGCATTGCTGCCCAAGCCTGGACCAAGCTTTGTATTTTGAACTCAAGTTAGCCCGAATTGCCCAAAATTCACAAGTCCAGAAACCTGTAGGTAGACCAATTATCGACACATTTTTATCACTTCTTGCTTAAGAATCTGGTATACGGTACTTCCATTTTGCTTTTTCCTGTTATTTTTTACTATTTAATAACCTCACTTAAAATAATTTCCATTTGAAAGGGGCCCAAGAATTTAAAAAATCATAACTGGCTGCTAGTTTAAATAGTCAAACACGATACAGTAGTTGCTCTTGTACCCATCTTGTATTTCAATTTCTGCATCATTCTTTCTAGGTATCGTAGTTAAAATGTAGCCTGTGTATGCTTTGTCCACCAAAAGCAAGACACAAACATAGCTTTGTATTGAAATCAATCTTTTGAAACCAAGAGAAAACAACAATGATGCTCCTCTGCAAGGATAAAACAACAATAACTCTTTTATTTAATTTATATATATTATATAATTTATATAATATATTAAATTTAATTCGGGTTCGGGTTGCTCGGGCTGGCCATTGATTCTGCCCAAGCCCGGCCCAAATTACAATTCAAGCATCAAAAATCTGCCCAGGCCCGTCCAGATTGCACGATATAGTTGCCCAAGCCCTAAAAAAACTCAGGCTAGGTTCGGGTTGCTAGGGTTGAGCCCGCCTAAGTTGCACCCCTAGTTCGTAATGTGTGCCTTGAGACGTCAGATTCGAACTGTGCAACTTTTTCGGCTGGGCAGATTACTTAGCTTGGCCAGTTGTGGTAATCTGATTCATGCTGTAGCAAAATAGATTAAGGGGCAATTGAGAGGGGGTTTTAGGCCAAACATATGGGCCGATCTAATTTGAGCTTGGGCCAGATTTGGCAATTGCGTATTTGGGATAGAACGGCCCGGAATGGGTTAGGCTGAGGTTCTAGCTCAGTCGAATTGGGGTAATGTTTTTGACCGAGCTTTCTAGTTAGACGAGATTTGTCCTTGTTTAATTAGGCTTAGCTGAGCGTGGGAGCGACAGAGCTGAAGAGTTCGGTCAAACATTATCGTGGGCACTTGATAGGATCGAGCAAATAGTGCGGTTCCAAGGGCGGATTGCAACACCGCGCTAAGGGTACCTCCGCAGAGATTGCCATGTGGCCCAATTAGGAGTTAAGGGAAAGATCCTACCATTCGTACGCGTTAATATTGTTAAGTTCTTTTGTCGATGTTGTTTGGTAATAGTATCGCATACACACATGTAAAACGAAGAGAGGATAGTATATCTACGTATCTAGGAAAGGATGAGCAGAGTAGTGTGCGCAAAAACTATATAAACTGTGTAGTTCCTCCATGCAACAGGTCTGGAATTCTTACTATCAAAGCTATCTCTCTTTTGACTCTATCTTCTTCTCAAAGTGTGCTAATTTGATCGTCGGAAGGGTTTTCCAACAACACACCGGTTGAATAACTCACCGTCATTTTATTCTCAAGTTAAACAATGTCACTCAAGGTAACGCAAAACTGGAACCCAAAAAATATGGAGAGTGACTAATATTACCTTCCCATACAGTTATATTATTATTATTATTAGCTAGCTACCAATTGAATACAAATTTAGCACGTATTGGAGGACATTATTAGACAACAGTCTCCACCGTTCGATGTGATTAAAATCCAACGGTTCTTAGTCTCTCTTTTTTTCATTTTCCTTTTTTTAAGTTGTAGAAGAGAGCATCTTTGAACAGCCTTCAGACTTTACCTATGCATACATACAAGGAAGGAGAGTATGTTTGGATTGAGTGATTTGGAGAGAAAAGAAAAGAAATAGAGTGATATGTATTTCTCTTATTTGTTTGGATAACTTAAGTAGAGAGAAATGAGAAGAAATGGAGAGAAACTCATTTATCTTATAAGCCACATTTTCAATCTTCCCAAAAGTGGAGAGATTGAGAGAGAAAAGAAACCACTATTTTCATAATATCAATTTTGTCCCTATAAAAATAAAAGAAATAAAATGATTGAAAATATAAAAAGATTATTTTGATAATATAACATAAAATAATTTCTTTTCTTTTCTCTTAATGAAACCTAACCAAATAAAAATGAGAAAAATCACAATCATTTCTTTTCTTTTATTTCTTCTTTATCCAAAAAAAAAAAAAAAAATCACAATTATTTCTATTCTTTTCTTTCTCTTATTACTTAACTAACCATTTCTTTTCTTTTTTCACTAACTTCCCAAACGTAGTGTTCGAGACATAGTGGTACAGATAGCGAGAGAGAGAGGGAGAGAGGAGGAGAGAGAATGGAAGCAGTAGTGGCAGCAAAACCAGTGATAACAGTTGCAGCTCTCTGCGGTTCTCTCCGTAAAGGATCCTTCAATCGAGGCCTCCTCCGTTCAGGTAATGTATAAATAAAAACGACACGTGGTGTATTTTGTCCATACTCTCTCTCTTGTGTGTCACTGTGAGTGTTTGTTTTACATTGAATTGAATTGAATTGGGAACTTGGGTATTATTTATTTGGTGGTGTAGCGATTCAGATATGCAACGAGTCCATAAACGGTATCAAGATTGAGTACATCGAGATAGCTCCACTGCCAATGCTCAATACTGATCTCGAGGTCAACGGAACGTTTCCACCGGTCGTCGAGGCCTTCCGGCAGAAGATTCGTGAAGCTGACAGCGTCCTTTTTGCTTCCCCTGAGTACAATTACTCTGTCACTGGTATGCTTCTTGCTACCCCAACCCCAACCCCAATATTACTTCTTCCCTAGTTTTTTTTAATATATATCATATTGAGAAAGATTATGGTACACACCGGCAAAGTATGCAGAATATATTTTTTGAGTCATAATTTAAAAAATGTCATAACCAAAATCAAAATCAAAATCAAAATCAAAGATCTCAAAATAATGTCGAAGAAGAAAATTGGTCATATAGCATAGGGTGTGCATAATACAATTCTCCATTAATATTATATAATTTGTTGTGCATTTTAGTTTGCTCTCTGTATCTAAATATATAGGCCTTGTTTGGGAAGTTAGTTATTTTAGTAGACTATTTAGTTTTTGGCTATTTTAATAGGCTAAAATTTTTGTGTTTGGAAAGGTGCTTAGATTTTTTTGTAGTTGGATGTGATGTTTGTAAGAGAAAAAGTGAAATGATTATGAATTTTCTATGCTATTTTGTCTTATTGGCTATATTAGTGTAATTCGTCTTTTTGTCAATTTTAGTCTGAAAAGGTCAGAAGTCCACTTCCCAAACAGGGCCATACTTGTATACAATCATTTCATTTTGCTCTGAAATTTTCATGAATAATTTGGGTTTTTAGCAAAGAGGATTAATCACGGGTACTGATTACATTAAAATTCACCAAAATTATTATGTGGTTAGGGACATGGTGATTATGGTTAACACTACAAACAATTTTGAAGAAGAAGAGATTGTTGCTTTGAGCAAGGGCCTGACCTGTTTGCACCGTCTCCCTGAAGTTCAAAATCCAATAATTAACCACCAAAAAGTATTATCTAGTTATACATAACTCGTTCTGTTAGGATTCTACTAGGGATTTAAATTGATTCAAATAATGTGTGACACAATGACACACTTGTTGAATTTTTAAGATAATAATGCCCTTATTTAGTGATCCCATTTGCAATGTGTCCCTCTTATCTTAGTAGTTAAGGACATTATTACTATGCTTGGATTTTAGCAGAGAAAAGAAAATAAATGATTTGTTAAGTTAGGAGAGAAAAAGAAAAGAAAAGAAAAGAAATGATTGTGATTTATCTCCCTCTTGTTTAGTTAAGTTGGAAAGAAAAGAAAAGAAATTCTTATAGATTATTTTAGCAAAATAACCTTTATGTTGGTATTTCTTATGTAGGTAGATGGGTAATTTTGGTAATATACAAAATTAATAATCTTTCCATTTCCTTTCTCTCCTTGGAGAGATTCAAGAAGTGAGTTATGAGATAAATATTTCTCTCCATTTCTCCTCATTTCTCTTCTTAGTAATCCAAGCAAGTTATTAGGATTACGAGTGATTGATTTCTTTCTTTTTTTTTCCTCTCCAAATCACTCAATCCAAATGAGGTGTAAAAGTTCAACAAGTGTGTCGTGTGATTCATATATGACCTGATTTCATTTCAATCCCTAACAAAATCCTAACGGAAGGGCTGAAGTGTAAGAAGATAATACTTTTAAGGAGGTTAACTGTTGAGTTATGAAGTTTAGAAGGACAAAGTGCAAACTGGTTATAGGTTAAGGAGGTATATTTTTATTTACCCTAATATTAATAGCCTTGGAATTGAAAGGAAAAAACTATTAATAAACATTTTTTGCTCACACTCTTCTGCACCATGATAACACTGCTTTGCTTTGCGTTCCTTTCTCTCTCCCTCTCTCTGTGGCCGTCATTATTCTTCTCTTCCACATTGCTCTATTCTACAGCAGCTCCACAGCAACCCATGTTCTTTTGTTGATTTGCAGGTGCAGATGTATCTCTTGTTCTTCCATATTTGTCTCAGTCTGCATCTGCATTCTGACATAGATGTTTGCTACTGTCGCTTAATTTTTTCTCTACTCTTGTTTCTTTCGCTCTATATTTTTCCCCTTTTCTATATATTTATGTTCTCTTGTTACTTTGTTGTGGGGTTTGGGAATTTGGGGGTTGTTTATGGTGAACATCAGATAGATAGTACTACGAGAGTGGAGTTGTGGAAGGGTCTTTCGTAGCTGAGGGGGTGGCAAGAAATATGGTGGGGACAGATGGATGGAGTTGGGTATGTAGACTTTCAATCAAAGGCCAAAAAATGATTGGAGGAGGTTGTGGCGGTTGTCGCGAGTTATGTATTTTGTAGTAATATATCTGGATCTGGATTAAGAAGTTGGAAGCAAGCCGGTCATATGAAAATGATCGTAGTGGCAGATTTGACTTCATTGTTGGAAGGCATGCCAGTGATCAAGGATCAAGAAAATCACAAACTAGTCATGATCAGAGAAAATGCTGTGTAGGAAGCTGTAGGCCACGACAAAGGAGAAGATGAAAAGGAGGAAAAGACAAGGACCCCAAAACTTGTGATGCCAATTTTTTCTTTCGAGGATTAAGTTTTAAAATAGTGTGCCCAACAATTCTGTTCGTGGCATTAACACCACCCAAAAAGAAAGAAATATATATTTTACAAGTGAGTGATATATTGCTAAAAGTAAACGATATACAGTGGATCTGTAGCTCGAAGAGACAACAGGAAGTACCCAATAAGACTTGAACTCTACCAAATAAACTCTCACGACCCAAGAGTCTAGGTCCAAGAAATAAATTGTCTCTCAAAAACCGTTTGGTGATATTTTTAAATTATCAGCTTGGAATTTGGAATAAGTACAGCTAGGACAGGTGTCACCTGCTTTATGTTAGCGGAGATCGAATTGGGCCGCAAATCATGGCCAGATTTGCTGCACCAGATCCAGCACTTCCTCATGTGCTGCACTCCGCCGAATTTGGTGCTGCCTTACTTGACTTCCTGTTCCGCGTACACCACTCCTCATGTGGAGCAAAAACCCAACAAGCGGCTCATGTTCTTCTTCTTTTGTAGCTGAGCACCCAAAAGAAAAAGCAATTTTGTTTGGAATCCAATGAAATTTGGATGGAGAATTGTAAATTTAAAAGGAATTGGATCATCTTCTTCTTCTTTTGTAGCTGAGCTCCCAAAAGAAAAAGCAATTTTGTTTGGAATCCAATGAAATTTGGATGGAGAATTGTAAATTTAAAAGGAATTGGATTGTCAAAAAGTTTGTGATTCTCATAAAGTTTAATGCAAGCCACAAAACAAACAAAAAAATAAATAATAAAAAAAATGTAGAGAAAAGATCAATTTGTGAATGAAAACCATGTCACATGAACCAACTTTATAATTATTCTATGAGTTCATTAATTTGTTCTTTGGGATGCTTTAATCATATTGAAGTGGGACCACTGTTTGGGTCAGAAGAAACAAATAAAATTAGTAAAACAAATAGAAAAAAGGCCTTCTTGATGTTAATTTAGAGTGAGCTATATTATCTGGGTTAGGCTTATTTTTGTTTCCCATGATGTTAACTGCAGATAAAATTTAAGTCTCGTTCAATCATCAAGTTGGCCCTAATTTCAGTCACTATATCCTTGACCTAATTAGGAACATGAAAATCTAAAGTTATTGCATTTATCACAATTTATGCTTTCTCTGTTTGTTGCAAGGGAAATTGTATATATATATTGATAAATAAGGGAAATTGTATATTTAAAAAGTTTGGCAGCTTCAAGTAGTGACTTGTGCAGTAGTGCATACACTTTTCTTGTACAAAAGAAATGGATGCAACTTCCATCTGAATTTCTAAAGGAAAAAAATTCATATATTATTAACCTAGGTGTGATATAGTTTGTAAAATATATTTCATGAGAAGTTTCAACAACCACCCTAAAGACTCAGAAAATTAAAATGTTAGACCAGGTAAAAATAAAGGAGACTTGTACGATCAAACATGAATATACCCTTATGTCAAATTTTTGATTCTGTAGATCATGTTTCCCCAAAATGTACGTTTTTGGACTTGAAAAAAATAAATGTAATGAACAATTTAGAATGATCTTAGAATGGAGATAAATTGTTGTACCCTTTTTCTTTAGCAGCAAGGGTTATGATAAAAAAAGATTTTGGAAAATGTATCTTCTTTCAAGTCCAAAGCCATTTCATGATAATGTCCGTAGACCTTAATGCTTTTTCTTCATTCCTGCTCCTCTTGTTGTGGTGATTAAAGAACTTATCCTTAGCTACAAGATCCTGAGAAATTCCTAGAATATTCTTGAACCTATGGTTATTGCCAACAAAACTGTTTTAGCCCCACATGTAAGACACCTCCTAACATACTTGGCATAGTTCAATTTATGGTTATTTGCTCAAAGAACTGCATGACAGTAGTCTGCAGCTGAATTAAGAGTTTAATTTTGAAGATAGTATAACATAATGACTTTCAAAATGCTCCATCAGTACATAGCATATGCTTTAATGCATTTCTATTTTTGGCTATTGTACTAGCACCTTTGAAAAATGCAATCGATTGGGCATCTAGACCACAAAATGTTTGGGCTGACAAGGCTGCTGCTATTGTGAGTGCGGGAGGTGGTTTTGGAGGGGGACGATCACAGTACCATCTCCGTCAAATTGGAGTCTACATTGATCTTCATTTCATTAACAAGCCTGAATTTTTCCTGAATGCCTTCCAAGCTCCTTCGAAGTTTGATAGTGATGGTAACTTGATTGATATGGCGACCAAGGAGAAGTTGAAAGAAGTTCTTTTATCCTTGCAGGCCTTTACATTGCGACTACAATCCAAGTGCTGAATAAATCAGTCCGGTAGATTCTTCCTCCTTTATAAAAGTGTGATTGCTATCTGCATCTATTATGCCAATGGACATGACGTTGTTGTGCAGTTGAAAACATGTCATTGTTATATTAATTTCAGATGGAACTTACACCATGCTTATTAATTTATGTTACTTCCGAAATGTTTTGTGCTGAAATAAACTTTCTTGGTCTTTATTGCAACATTTGAGGAGTAACTAGGTTGGTGCTTTTTCTTCTATTTCATGGTGGCAGAATGTCCAGGTGGGAGAAGGGGAGTACATTATGTTCCCATATTATGTTTGGGGCACTGCTAATATCCCCCACTATTTTCCTTAGGACCCCCCTACTTTTTTGGGAGTGAGGATCTTCTAGAGTGATTTTTTTTAGAGTGATCTTAGAGTGATTGTTTGGAGTTGAAATTTAGTTCACCAGAGTCCAGTAGAAAAATTACTCTAGAGGATCATGACTCCTTTCAATCCCCAACTTCTTTGTATCCATATATATGTACATACTTAGACACATATTTACACATTTTTATTTTATTTATTTTATTTTTTTTGAGGATAGGTTAAAAACATAAACATTGTCTTCCAACATGCAACAAGATACCAGACTCTGAAGAGGAAAAATGAAAAAACCCAAATGAAGAAACTTCAGGACTGCAACTTTTGCGAAACATCGAACTCCTTCAAAGAAACCAAAATCAAATAATCATATAAAAACAACACCACCTAAAACTAGTTAATGAAGTGGAAGAGCCCGATGTTGAGGAGATCTAAAAAGGCTTGAATCACTGAAGCTATATTCAATGCATGGCTCCCTCTTCCTCTTATCATGAGTGTGGACATGAGAATGATTGGATTTGATGCCAATCTTGCCTAGAAGACCCTTAGAGTGGTGTCTAGGTGCTAGGATGCGCTTAGAGCCTCCCCTGCGAAATATTACCTTTGACTCTAAATTCAGAATTTGCGCCTGCTCTTCACAATCACTCGTACCTTGGGAATGTTGTTGTGACAATGAGAACCCATCTAAGTGTTGTGGTGTTGGGACAATCATGGTTGGTTGGGTGACAAGTTACTCAACTGTCAGGTTGTGGACATCCGATAGATCAACTTGCATGTCTAATTTATCAACCTCTTGGATATTCGACTGATCAACTTCCATGTCTGATTGAGATAGCTCTTTTTTCTTGACCTTAAGGACCAACAAGCTAGACTTACTAGGAATCTAAACTTGCCTTCAGCTTGTAGAGTATGGCTTAGGTTATGATCAATGAAGAGGAAGTTTCGGCCCATAATCACCTCTTTGAGGCTTATTGAGAGGAGCACCCATTTTTGGATCCTTGTCAATCCTCCCACCATTACAAATTGTAGATCCATTCCAAAATCAGTTCTAGTTCCACATTTCTCTGACAAAGGTTTTAGAAATGTTGGAACACCATCTACAACGACATTATCTTCCATACCAAGATCAACATTACATTGCCCAATTGAAGAGTTTTCCTTAAGCGAATCTTCTACCAAAACCTCTAAATCCATTGCTTTAATATTCCTCACAGCAAATTCCCAGTCAAAGCTGAAATCATCAAGTATCTTGGATTAAAACAATTTTGAGTGGATCCAAATAAGCAAACATATCATATGGTGAGCTAGTTTTCAATTTGTCTTGATTTCAACCCGTCCATTGCAAGACCTTTACCTTTTGTCCTTAGATAAAGGCTTTCCAGCCAGCTTAGAGTCAAGAAGAAACCCCTTTTTCAGCATAACTACAACCCCCAAGAGCACAACAAAAACAACCACAACAGTAGCTAGAATAATAAAGAAAATAAACAGAGTAGCAATAACAACAACAGCCACCTACAAAGAAGATCACTCACAACTACAATATAGTAGAAGAAAAATGTTAGATCGTTGCTCTTCGCTGCAATTCCACTTCGAGCACCAAACATCACCACTTAAATATATCCTATTGCCATTGCCTTGCTATGGAGGGTTCAAAAGAACCATATCAAAACAGAGGGGAAGGGATGAAGGAAAAGATCTGCCTAACGTTGTGTTTGGCTGATGGATTTGGATATGTGAAATGTAGGTATATTTTATTCACATTTCACCTATCTTTTCTCTTTCCCTTTTCAAATTTCTTTTCAAATTTCCAACTAAACACAGCGGAAAAGTAATCAAAAAGAGGCAAAACAAGTAGAAGAGGAAGAGAAAAGGGGGAAAGGGAGGGGAAGGCCAATGATGAGAGTAGCAAGTGAGAGTAGCAAGTTTCCTGAACTCCCTCTTCCCCTGGGAAACATTAATAGAAGGGAAACGATGAGAGTAGCAAGTTTTACGCTCCCACAGTTTACTTTTAGGAAAATTATTTGATGGGTAAATTCATGCGGTGTCCGAACATGATATTTATTAGTTAAAATGGTGAGATCTAACATATTTTGTTGGATTTTGAGAAGACAAATTAACAAGTGTCCAGTGATAAGTAATAAATGTTGTGGAGCACTGCTCTAGCCTCCAAGATCACCAAGTACCTTCTCATACTTTTATGGAATAGAAGTGACAGAAACTGTATTGTCTCCAACAAAATAAATAGCTAGTGTAGCTTGAATCTAAAGTGAGACGATGATTTTGTTGATGTTTTGGTTGATTTGGAGAATGATAACAAGCTCAGTGACTCTGATATATCTTCAATAAAATTTATATTTTTAAAATTTATTAAAAAAATCAATATTAATTATCAAATTAAAAATAAAAAATAAAAATCTAATTTTTTAGTGAAATTATTGTATGAACCATTATTTTTTGATCGGCTTGTATGAACCATTATTGGTAGTGTCTATCATATTTTTAGTTTAAAATTTTTTAATGTCATAACTTTTATGAGAAATTTGGTCAATTTTTTCATAATAGAACTTTCATGCATTAAGTACAATCAGAATTATATATATATATTGAAAAATCTAACACTCAAGACTATTATCAAAACATCTTTAGTGACTAATTTAACATTTTAAATTTTAAAATAATATATCTTTTGATCTAGATATTGTATTTTAATAAAATTAATATTTATAGAATTCTTTTGTCAAAATCTATCAAATAAGATCTATGTTGATTGTGATCTTCTTTAAAAAGAAAAAGAAAAAGGAAATAGGAAATTTTTACCATTGAAATAACGTCGATAGCAAATTTTATTCTGATTCATATAAATTTTCTTGTTAAATTTTAACATTTAGATAGTGAAATACCATCATCATCACTACATACCATAGTCACTGTAACTGTTACTACTACAAGTAAAAATATTGAATAAAAAAAATATTAAAACAATGAAAGGATAATGTCAACATAAAATAGAGTATCAACAAATAAATGATAGATTATATATTTTCATATTAACTCAGACTAAAATTTTGCTATCACTTTTAAACAAAACATCAACAAACAAAATAATTTTTCTATACTTCTCAAACATAAAAATACTCCTATTAACCTCCAACACAATACCACCACTTTCGTCACTATCAACCGTCACTGTCACCACCATTTTTTGGTTGATAAACACGGACAATTTTATAAATAAATAAATTTCTATGTAAATAAAATTTATTGTCGAAATAGTTTTTTCTGAAATAAATAAATTTCTATATTTAATAAAATTTTGTTGTCGAAATAATTTCAGAAAAAACTATTTTAACAGAGTAAAATATGATAGATTTCAAATACTCTTAGCTTGCAATTAACTGTTTTGAAAGTCTACAAGATTAGAGAATAAAGAAATCACACATTAATTATTAATTTTTTACCAAACCTTTTTGAACGATTAAAACATTAGAAAATAAATACAGGGATAAAAAAATGACATAAGGACCAAAATATAATTAGACCAAATTAACTCAAAAAAATAAAATGATGTAAAGACTAAAATACAAGAACTACCATCATAATTTATTCTTATTTTTTTTATAGTATTATATATAACCATCACAGCATCATTAAATTGTTTATATGAATGAACATATTTGTTCTGTCTTCTAAATCATTTTCTATCTTTATCTTCTACTAATTTGGTAATCACTGTTACAACAGTTTATAAATTTATGAATCACCCTCCAAACTTATCTCTCAACTTGTTACTCTAACTAGTTTAAATTTTGTTTTTGACTTCAGAGTTATTTTTTCTATTTTGGCTATACACATTTTTAAGGATAATTATTCAGTAATTTCAGAATATGGACACGTGATATTTTATAATATTATGATTGGTGGAGACAGTGGATAGGTGGGGTATTGTATTGAATGATTGGAGAATATGAAGAGACATATTGAATAATGATTAATTAGGGAGTACAAACACGTGGTATTCCGGGAATATTTAAAAATTTCCCCTTTTTAAATACATTGTCCAACAAACTCTTTATTCATTTTTTATATTGTTTAAATATTATTTTTATTCATTTTCATTTAGAATTGTTTTTTATAAACTCAACAAAATTAATTTTCAAAATATAAAAAGTAATATTTTTTAATGTTTGGTTTGGTGAAACTACTAGTTACATTTGTTGAGCCAAAACCACTAAAACTAAAATGACTAGCTTGATAACTAGTTTGATGGAAGTGAAATTTAATAATTTACTCATTATTTTAACTAAACAATAAAAATAACTATTTTGATAAAGATGGTCTTATATAACTTGACTATTTCTCATCTAATTCACCAGCAGAGAAAATTTTTGATTTTTATTATAGCAATTGAAAATTGATTTTGTGGCCGGTATGGTTATAATATATCGGAATTGCCAAGATGAAGAATGAATCTAATGTTTATATTTATTTTCTTGTATACATTTGGTTAAGATGAAATGTTTGAAACAATGTTAAAAGAAATTAGTATGTGAGATCTTCAACAAGAAAAGAATCTTGTATTTCATAAATGCTTTGTTTGTTTGTTTGGATGAAAAAAATAAAATGTTATTTGTATTTTTTAACATTTAGTAAAACAAAAAATAAAAGTCATCAGAAAATATTTTCATGATCAACAAAAAATAAATTTATTTAGACAAAAAATGATTTCCCTTTTTGAAAAACAGAAAACGTTTTTGGAACTAAAATTTTCTTATGCATCATCACCTCCGCCACACCACCTCCACCACTATCATTACTGTCATTGCCATCACCGCCGCATTTATGCAAAACAGGCTGCATTTATATTAGACAACATGCGCTAACACATTGTATTGGTTTTATGTTGAAGAACATTGGAAACAAAAAACAAATGTGACGAAGGTAATGGATGATGCAAGAACAATTACAAGTATTATTTACAACTCTACTTCATTAGATTTTTTATTATACGAAAATTTATTGGAGGTAGAGAGTTGTTACATCATGCCATTAATTCAAGTTATCATGCTAATAAGATTTATGCATTAAATTTAATTTTCTTGCACTTTTTACTAATTTCATGTTAAACACAAGCTATTTTCAATCTCTTTCACCATAGCTAAACTCACATAAAAGAAAAAGAACGAAAGAGAGAGAGAGAGAGGAAGGAAGGAAACCATGGTCATAAACACAAGAAGATGGTGTAAGCATAGTTTTAAAAACCGGCCGATACGCTACATATTGGCCGATACGTATCGGAAAAATAACACACTGCAACGGATACAGGCCGGTATATTGTTGAGATTGAAAATCGCAAGAGAATCGGCCGAGTCCTAGTACGCATCGATCTGTAACCGTTACACAAGTCGCGACGGGCCAATACTCACCGGTTCGGACTAGAACGGGAAAGAAAAAATTGAAAAACCTGTGAAATGATTTTTAAAATTTCACCGCCGCGACACATGATTTCCGAACGTACCGATCGATACTACCGATATCGATATCCAGCGATCGATATCGTTACGTTACACGATACCGCAATTTAGAACCATGGGTGTAAATATAACTAAATTTGCTCTTTTATTGAATTAAAAACACATGGGCTTACATTCAAAGAAATGAGGAAAGAGAATAGATCCCCAAAAGAAATAAAACAAATATGGGAAAATCTTTAAAACTCAATGATCTTTTGAAACCTCTCTTCCCTTTCTTCTTCATCATCATCTTTCCATTTGTAAGCTTAGTGCATGTAGAAGGCAAAGAAGGACACAATTGAGGCCCCGATGAGAGAACCGACAACGGGCAAGGCAGCGGTTGCGTCGCTGGTTGGTGCAGGAGCCGGAGACCCGGCAGCCAAGGCTGCGCTCATGGAGGCGGCAGCAACAAGGGTTGCGCAGGCGATCTTCTTCATCTCCATGGCGATTAAAAGGCGGGTATGTAAAAAGCTCTAAGAGTGAGAGAAAATAGTTACACGATCCCGCCTGGTGCCTTGTGTTGTGGTGCTAGGTGGTGGTGGAGGTGGCTATTTATAGGGTTGGTTTGTGCTACATTTGGAAGATACACAACTAATTCTCCCTCTCTCTCTCCCTTGTTTGTTAGTGTTATTTTTAGAAAATGCATATGCATTTTTGCATGGAAAGTAGAAGAAAATTAATTTTTTTTTACAACTCATATTAGCGTTGTAATTAATTTTTAATTTCTTGTAAAAAAATATAAGAAAACACAAGAAAAATTGAATGTGTGAGTTATCTATAACTAAATTTTTAAATGTTTTTATCTTTTTCTTACAAAATTTTCATCTTAATCAAATATTTGTAAGAAAATATATTTTCATTGCTATTTCTTTTCTTTCACAAATTTTCTACTAATTTTTTTTTTTTTTTTCTGATCAAATGGAGCCTAATGAGAGATTTTTAGACAGTCTAGTTAAAAGGAGGGTAAAATCGTTTACAAAAATATTCCCTTGTCAAAATATGGACTTCTTGACCCAAAAACATCATTTGAGGGACTTATTGCATTAAATATTTAAAGAAAAATAAAAAATACATGGAGCAAGAGAAAAAAATTGTACTACAAGTAGATTTTTTTTGTGTGCAACTATAACACACAGGCAGAGTTGCACCAAACACGGGAATGAATTTGTATCATGCACACAGTATACTTAGAAGTGTACACAAATCGGATTGGTCTAATTTTAGAGTAAATCAAGAATCAAATCTTTTTTACAGTTCCAGAAAAATTAGAATCGTAACCGAACCGTCAACTTGTGAAATCGGACCAAAACTGAACCATAGAAACCGGTTTGGGTCGATTCGATTTACAATTTTAGAAATTTTATATAACAATAAATATGAAATGTATTTTATATTAGTAAACAAATTAATAAATATTAGTTTGGTTAAATTGGTTAGGGCTTGTTAATTTTGCATTAATGGCTAGTGTTCAAATCTTATAAGAAACATTTTATATTTTAATTTTTTTGTACAAAAAATAATAAACAAATATGTCACGGTCCGGTTCGGTTCGAAACCATAACCAAATCCTTGGAAATGAGAACCTTATTGATTTAAACAATTCCGTCATTTTCAGAACCAGGACCGTAATTAAAATATAAAAAAAATCCAGACCAAACAGGCAATTTAGATTTGTTTATTGGTTCCATCGGTTTTTTTTTTCTTTCTTTAACACCCCTTAGTATACTTGCACTATCTAAAAGTGTAATTTTTTTTCTCATTACTCCACTGAAATGCAATTTTCCCAAGATTTAAAGCTTAGACTTTTGGAAGGAAGTTGCTAGTGTGAGGGATTATGGCCAATTTTCCCAACTTATTTTACAAATACATGTTTGATAAAATGGAAGAAAGATATATATATTTTTTAAATTTTCAATAGATAATTATTTTATTTGTATTTTTATGAAATTGTGAAAATTCTCAATTTTCAAAACTGATAAATTTCCCAGTTTAAAAAATAAGAGAAAATTTTCAATTCAAAAAATTGAAATTTCTCCAAATTTTAAAATATCTCTGTTTGTGTTATTTATGATAAAATATCTCAAATTGGGAGGAAATTTCTCATTTTTTGTTCAAAATTCTTAGTTTTGGGGGTGAGATTTCCCAAATTTGGAAGTAAAATTATATTTTTGGATAACTTTCTATTTTGGGAAAATTATAAAAAAAAAATCTCAAGGTTTGACTCATATAACAAAATAAATCCTGAATTTTTAATTTTGTTAATTTAAATCCTAAATTTTTTTATTTAATTTCAAACTAAACCATCTATCTATTTTCGTGAAGTATAATTGACAAAAAAAAATATTTGTCATTAAACTCAATAAAAAATAGTATTTTAGACATTTTATGTACACCTACGTTAAGTTTAATGACTAAATCAAAAGTGTAGAATTTAAATTGACAAAATTAAATTTTCAATATTTATTTTGTTACAAAGGTCAAATCTTTTTTATTTTTTTTATTTTTTGTAATTTTCCTGTATATTTTTATGTAATTTCTGAACTTATCAATTTTGATAAAACTTAAGAATTTTCATAGTTTTGGAACTGAGAAATTTGTTAGTTTTGTGAAACATAAAAATTGTTCTTTTTTTTTTTAGGAAAAAAAAATCTCAATTTTAAAAATTTTGACAAAAAATCTCAAAATTGAGAAATTTCACAATTCTCAAAACTATAAAAATTTGAGTTAAATTTCATACCACCTTCTTAATTTTTCATTTTCATGATGAATTTCCTCAGTTTCATAATGTAATTTTAAATTTTGGATGTAAATATTACAAACCAAATTATTTTATAGACATAGTGATTATGTTGTGAATGGTATAGTAAAAAAGTTATGAAACATTTATGGTAAAAAATTATATGATATATTTTGATAAGAAACATTACATGTTGTGGTGATTGTTACAAAATGTTGTTATATTATTATTTAGGGTAAATTACACTGATTTTATTTTAAATTTTGAGAAAATATAATAAATTTTAGGGTGAAATACCAATAAATCTCACATAGTGATTTTATGAACTGTTTGGTTTTTATTTATTTATTTACCTAAAAGTCTTATTCTAGTATGAACTACATAAAGGGCCAAAACATAAACGTGCGAGTGCTATATTTTGAGGGACAAATGTGAGTTTTCTCATAATGCTGAAATTGTTAAACGTAACACTTCAAAAGAACTCCTTAGTGTATTTTTTTCAAACGTAACACTCTAATATAAACTTCAAAAATGTAACACACCAAAAAATTCTTCAATGTTCTTTTCTCAAATGTAACACTCAAATCAAAGTAACACACAAAAACTCTTTAGTATATTTTTCCTAAACGTAACACTCCAATCAATGAAATACACAAAAACTCCTTAGTGTATTTTTTCCTAACATAACACCTTAATGTAACACACTAAAAAACTTATTAGTTTACTTTTTCTCAAACGTAATAATGTAACATTCTAAAAAAACTCCTTAATTTTTTTTTTTTTCAAACATAATACTCAAATGTAATACTAGAAAACCACACCAACCAAAATGTAGATTTCTATGCTCGACAACCAACACTTTAGCCACCAATCCCACACAAAAAAAAAAAAAAAAAAAAAAAATAATAATAATAATCTTCCACACCTTACATTTTCATTCCCATCCCGAAAACGAATTAGAAAATTGGAAAAATGAATCACAAAACAGAATTTACTTAAACTCAATGATATCAAATCAAATAAATATAACTTTTCAAAACAAAAAGGACTAATTGATTCATAAGAAAACTCTTAGGACTAAATGGATCAATATTCCTCCATATGAGATTTATAGATAAATTTTCCTAAATTTTATAATTTTAGTATAATTACAGTTGGTTCCCTTAATATTTTAATTTACATAACACTTAACCAATTTTCATTAATAATTCATCAATCATACGGATGGAAAAATGATGTTTTCTCTTTTACACTTATATATATATATTCTTATTTATCCTTATGTCTTTAAACTGTTTGCATTTAGTTTCAATTCCTTTAACCTTAAAAAAAGTAAGGTCAATATAATTATGCTAAAATTGTGAGTCTATTTGTATTTTTTTTCCCCCAAACCTCAGGAAACGTAATTGTAACATCCAAATTTTATTACTCGAATATATTACCAAACCCCTTTAATTAAGTCTATTTCTAAGATAATGAGCAAGAGTAAAATAAATGAAATAATCAAGGTTCACTCTTATATAGATATAAAATGATGAGGTGATCAATTCAAGTAATTACAAGTGCCCTTGGGTTACATTAAACAATTTAAAACGAAACAAACAAAATCAAAGGGTTTGACCCTCTTTACAACAAATTGACATTTCCGCCTTAGGTAATATGCCCCATGGCCAACAATCAATGATATTTTAAGTCTTGCACAAATCTATCGAACTTCACGTCTGAAAAAAATAATCAACGTGGGATGAACATGAATGTCCAGTAGAAATCCCAATGATACTAAACAATAACAATATATGAATAATTATGATCATGAATGCTAAAAGTCATAATTATATATGTAATGTGACTTTTTATTCCCAATTATACATACATAATTATATATTTTGTCAAAAAATCATTCTTTATTATTTCAAGAAAACTTATATTTTCTGACCTTTTTAAGTCACCAATTCAATTCAAAAAGGTTTCCAAAACTAAATTACATCTTGAATATCAAACACACATTAACCAATTCGGCATTCCTACAACTCATCTTTTATAATAATAATAAAATATTTCATTATGTTGTTTATTTCCAAAATCAATCCACTTTTAATCCCTTATACTCTCGTGTCACTCATTTACATTGAAAAATACTCACATTATTATCGAGCTCAATACCCATCTCATAACGCAACTTCAACCATATCCTCAATACATAAATTCATCAATAATTATATCTACAAATATATATATTAGCTATCAAATTACACAACCAAGTAAACAACTCGTGGTCTCGTCAAGCTCCACATTACCATCATAGTCTCACCAAGCCCCACATCTGCTTGCGTTATTGGTTGCTAGTTAGAAGGAATGCATTACCTCTATATAATACATCAGCTCGTTTTACTGGTTATTAGTCGGAAGGATCGCGTTACCTCTGTATAGCATATTCACATCTCACAACACAAGCTTCTCCATTTCTTTTCAATCATTCTCATTTAATACCGTGATTACACAAAATTAATCAACAATACATACGGTTTCATTTCAACCTAGTTCACATCAATTCCCATAAATAACACAATACAATTCTTAAAACATTTTCATAATTCGCTATCATCAAAATATTGTTTAGAATTAGCTCAACTATCATATTATCTCAAATTCTCATAATTGACTTCATTATTTCCAATCATCAATATTTATGGCATAGGCTAGTTTCATGGTTTCAATTCCATCACGTTAGCATAAATTTCATCAACAATCCTACAATACATAACTTCTATGATTTAATTCCATTATTTCAAATTTCCAACGATTTCAAAAAATTTCAAATCTCTTTTTCGTTCCTTCCATTTCCATCTTCATGATTTAGTACAAAATGATCAAATTTAGTCAACAAGTATTAAATTCCTCATTTATCTCATTTTCAATTTATTAAAAAATAAATAAAATTAGACTTTTTACACAAATCACCACAACCATGTCTTATTCATATAATAGCCTCTATAAGTATATAATTATCAACTCTTCTCTAACCTCATGAATATTCCATTAAAATTAGGGCTTTGATATTCAACTATCATAAACATGTATTATTATCTCTAAATTTCATAACCAACAATAAAAATATTAGATTAACTCTTAAAATCCAAAACCCTAACTTGAAATTCACATGCATTTCAAAAATCTCTTCACAACCATGTTTTTCATGCAATAAGAAAATACCACATGTCTATCTATAATAAGGTATTGACAAGAAGCAAATAATCCTTACCTTTAGAAAACAAGGGAAGAAAATCCCAAAATTAACTTTGTCATAATTTGATCTCCATTGATCAAAACGTAACTCTTGAGATGCTCGTTATTTTTGCCTAAGGAACTATGGTAAAAAAACTCAATAGATTTGCTTGGATGAAAGAAAATATGAGGGTTGGTGGGTTTTATGTAGCGAGAGATAAGAGAAAGAGAGAAAAAGAGTTATAGAGAGAGATATAAGTTAGAATGAGAAAAAAAAGAGAGAAAAGGGAAAAAAATAGAGCTGATCGGTCCAAAAATCGAGGTTGGGATTGTAACATCACCCGGGGGGTACACGCATACGTTACACAGTTCAAACCCTCAGTCTCTTTGATCTACTCTCATGAGTGCAATGTGAAACGCAGATGAGAGTCCAGATTTTGCAACTTTTAGAAAATCCATTTTATTGCAAAAGCATTAGCCAGGAATGGATTATGTTATCAGATCTCAGAGTTGCTATCTAATATTTTGAGAGAATTAGAAAACCCGTGACTCGTGCCGAGGCCACTGTTCGTCGTAACCAAGGATGCTTGGCTCGGAACCTTATGTATGAGGGAGGAAGGTCATTAATTAAGCACCTCTACTCACCCGATCAAAAGATCAGCCTTTACTAATCATGATATAAGTTTTATTAACTTCATATATTCATATTCCAATTATTAATAATCCTAAAAGTTACTATGTGAAGCAAACACATATAGACTGCGTTGTTCAATTTGGAGCAATTTGATTTAATGTATTTTTGAAAGTGTTTTGAATAGTGCAATCATGAAAATTAATTTTATTCCAAATTAAATAACACAACCTTCATCCACTGGCATGCATAGAGTTATATCAAACAAACAAATAGCCACATAGTAGGATGCTAAACATAGTAGTAAAAACACACACAAGTGGGATGCTTAAGCATAAAAGCTTACATATTTACTGATATCCCGCCAATAATTACAAAAATAAAGTTAGTAAAATATGTATGATCTTATATACAAGATCCTAATGCAATTTACTCATGAAATGCAACTAAAGATCTGGCTTCTAATATATATGACATGTGAATCATCTCAAAGCATGAGGTAGCGTACAAAATCATCTAACAATCGATTAAACCCACAAATGCAAATTTAGGCAGATCTTAAGGCATAAAACATGGATGCAAAGTATGGATATGATGACGAGCAAAATATACTACATATGTTCAGATAGGGAAAGTCAGTAAAGAACGGGGATAGGAAGAAGAGGGCAACAAATTATTACATCATTTGAATATTACATATCCAAATAAGGGAAAAGAAGAGTAAAAATATTACAACAAAATATCCTCACAAATCTCTCTTAAATTAAAAGGAAAACAGAAAAAACAGAAGCTTTAGGAGGCCTCGGAGACCATCGGGAATTGTTCTACTCATCACCGGAGGTTGCTGGGTTCTGTCCAAGAGGAAACTGGCTGGCCGGCCAAACAATGAACTGGTCGGCCAATTAATTGACCGGCCGGCTAATCAGGCCAGGCCAAATGTTCTGTTTTACTTCAAGCACTAGAAAAACAAACAGAAAATATGGGGTGACTTAACTAACCACTTTCAGTTAGCTTACAATAGGTTTATAACATGAAATTGAAGCAAGAAAAGCAATATAAGGAGAAAAAAAATGCAAGAAAGTAAAAGAAAATGAAAAATGTGCAAAATTCACCTTCCAACGAAGCATTTGATTTCTAAACTTTCTTTTGATCACTCTCAATTTTAGGAAGTGTGTTCTCAATTCTCAGTTCAAAATATTAAAATTCTAGTTAGAATGGTGTTTTTGGGCTGTTTAACAGTGTGTGTAGGGGAAGAGTTACAACTTTCTATTTTTCTCTCAATTTCAACAACACTCACTCTCTTTTGATCAAAGCTACTAGAATTTGGCTCTCACAGAATTTCTGAGCTTGGTTTTATATATGGAAGATGGAATATGAATGTATATGGGAGTGTTTTTGCCTAACTCTCAATATATATATATATTTTTTCTTCTCTTTAGCTCTCTTCTCTTAATTCATTCATCTCCAATTCCATCCCTTTAATGATGGCAGGCTCAATCAAGAAGGTGGGAGACAAGGTTGATCGGATGACAAGGGTGGTTAAAATGGATGTCACCATTTAGGAAGATGACAATCTCCTTTTTGACAATGAAGGCTAATTGAAGACAATGGAGGGAGTAGGTGTGTATCTCATGCAAGAATTTAATAAGAAAGATCTAGAATGGGCACGACCCACACGCATTCAACAAGAATTCTACCGAAACTGTCCTGCTCCTAGGCAAAGCCAACAACCTTGGCACGGTCGGCCAAAAAAGTTGGCCGTGGCTGACTATTTTGCACGAAACATAATTTTTCGCTAGAATTGTCATCCTTTCCTTCTATTTCCACACTGTTCTTTGCTCAATTTCCTGAGAAAATATTTCATTTTGAAGTTTAAAAGTGAGCCTCGGAATACCACGAAAATATTCGGAACAAAGAGCGAAAAAAAGATTTCGAAAGAGAGTTTTGAATGGGATTTAAACACATGGCTAAAACCGGCTTAAGTTTGGAAATGAAGCACAAATTCCATCTTTCTTACTAAGAATTGTGTGAGAACCACATTCTTGTGTACATCATTGGGTAATCAAAAGAAAGTGTCCAAGTCTTAAGGCCAGCCAAAATGGAATGTCTACAGTTGCCCCTCTTTGACAGAACTCGAAGTCATTTCATGGTGTGAGTAAATGTCAAAGTTCGAAGACGACCTTTTTGACAAGGCCATAAGACATGGGCAAACAAACAAAATGTGAATGCGGTTGGTTGAGCCCAAAGGTTGCCTGCATATCCTTTTGCAATGAATCAAACTAGCGTAATTCAGGGACAGAATGCAAATGATATGCTCGAAATACAATTGATAGCTAGACTTATATGGTTCACGAAGCCATTTGTTTTGAAAATTCAAGATCTACAATGCAATGCAACAGGTAATATACGGTGAGGCAAGCCTTGTGCAAATAATACGAAGCATAATAAGGGATACAATCCAAACACACTCACATAAGTGAAGGAAATGTATCCAATGAATAGTTTGAACCTACAACCCAAAACAGGGGAGGTATTAACTGATGGATAGTTTCTTTTCAAAATTTTCTCTCTCTTTTTTTTTTTGTTTTTGATTTTTCAAAAAAAAAAAAATATTTTTTTTGATTTTCTGTTGAAATATACATATATATATATATATTAAAGCTTATATACATACCGTATATAAATATACAAATACAAAAATAAAAAAATATGTACTATATACATATACCAAATATATACATACAAACTATATACATATACATACACACAAACTATATACAAACTATATACATACAAACTATATACATATACAGATATATACATATATCTATACAGACGCATACGGACATACAGATACATATACAATATACATATACATACATACACACATACAGATACGCATACGGTATACATATATACAAATTATATACATATTAAAATATATACAAAAATATATATATAGATACACTCCTCCCCTGTTTTTGTCTCTTTCTTTGCCTCGTTCGTCTTCGTTGAGCGCCGTGTCTAGTGCCCGATTTCAACAATTACGACACGCCTGACCAATAGCAGCTAAATCGGCCTCGATTATCAAAGATTACCTCAGCCATCCTTCTTTATTGGCTTCTTCTTCTTTTCTAGTTTCTTCTTAAACCGAGGCTTGCGAGAGAGATAGAGCAAAAAGCTATAAACTCCCCCTGCCATTACTCTGCAAATTTTCCCTTTGGTATTATACCCCTCTTGACATGGCCTCTTCTTGCCGTCCCCTCACTCTCTTCCTGGCCTTAATAATTCCCCAACCGAGATTACTAGCTCCTCCGAGCCTCGACAGAGTGCCCCTGCTCCTGTCCTTGTTATCAGTTTTCCTGTGCTGTCAGTCGAGCAACTGATGGTAGCCTAGTCTGATATCGATGCTAACCACTACACATTGAAGTCCTGTGTGGATACCGTGACCGTGGTCTTCAATTTGTCCCCCTGGTTGCAGGGTAGGATGAGTGAAGTACATTGATTAAACGTTTCAAGAAGAGATTAGCAATTTGAAGAAGCAAAATAAAGAGCTGAAACAACAGGCGACTTTTGCGGCCCGATTCAGAGGTCCTTGGCACCCCTCATTTAATGGCCGACAGTGAGTAATTTCTTTCGGAAGCTTTGCCAATGCCGAGGTAGAGTCTTCAAAGGCCTCCTGAGAGTGAATACGTGGCGAGGCAATTGACGATAAACTCGAACGATGAAGTTGTCTGCCAATAAAGTCGATTATCTTTGCCGCTGGGCTACTGTCGGAATTCAAGAAAAAATACCTTCTCTTTTTTTGTATTTTGTATTTTCAATTTTTTCCCATTTTTTCTTCTTGTTTTTCTTCATTTTATGTTTTTGCTTTGGAAGAAGCACCAATGCTGCAAATTTCTCTTTTTTCGAAATTTTCTTCTTTTTTTTGCTTATAATGCTGATTGGGAGGCTTCACCCTGAAGTTTAATAAAATGAGTTCATTTTGCACATCATAGCGTGAATAGCATAACACTTGAGCAGTAAAACCATTTTGTTTCAAATTTGAATCTGAGAATGATTGAATTGTAACAAACTCTGAGTTGGACATTGAGCCCTTAACTAACCAGAAATTAAAAAAAGACTTAATGAAATAAAAGCAAAGCAAAAGCAATCCAAACACACCTATTTATACTTGTTGAAATGAAAGACACTCAAAACAAGACTCTAAAAGACAAACCATTCAGCCTACACAAATTCTGCAGTTTTCCATTCTAGATATCAAAAATTGGTCGGCTATCAAATCGATTAATCAATCGACTGATTTTTTGTCCAACCAGCTGAAAAATTGACGGGCCACTAATTCATTAACCGGTCAACTAAATGAATTGATGAACTGGTTAAACAGATGGTTGGCTGGCTAAACAAGTGGCCAGTCGGCTGAAACAATCAAGAAACACACCCGGAGTCAACTTAAAACTTGGACGGCCAACTGAATGGTTAGCTAGCGGGCTGAAATATAAACATGAGACTTAAGTGTGGGGAGAAGACAGAATTCCTAACTTGACTATGCCCCTAATTCATTGCTTTGACTGTTTCTTGGTTTTTTGCTAAAATTTTTTGACCAACATGAGAGTTAGATTACCATGTTTGTTCCACTCTTTGTTTTGAACTCATGTAAGTCAAGTTGTGAGCACTGAAAATTTTCCTTTTCTGGGTCCAAGAAATGGTCTAGCTTTGCAAAAACAAAATATTTTTCGAGAAAATTAGTCGACTTCATTAAAAGTCCATAAAATCTATTTTCGCAAATGACCACTACCTGACCAACATGAAATTAACCCTTTGAGATACCAAATCTCAAATCCAAACTTGATTTGTCTTGTAGTTAAATCTGCCACAAAGGAGATAGGACAACTGAATTGAACAGAGATGAACTAATTGAACATGGACAAGATAGCTGAATCAAGTAAAAATATACCAATCAAACATGGACGGGATGAGTGAGTTGAAAATGGTTGGGGCCGAACTTTAAGATGAAGCTACCTACATATTCCAAAGATAGGAATCAAACCTTACGTAGTTCTGGGGTAAGGCTCACTCGGGTATTAACACTATCTTTTGTGTTCTAATTTTGGCCAAAGCCGCCCTTTTGAGTTTTCGACCTTGCGAGGTTTTTTTTTTTTTTTTCATTTTTCTTTTCTATTTTTTCATTGTTCATTTTTTATTCATTTTTCATTTTCTATTTTTTTTTTTTTCATTTTTTTGCTCTAACTTTTACTTGGGTTGCCCTTTCGGGTTTTCAACCTAGCAAGCCACGCAAGGATAGTACTTTGTAGCTTGTCCATTTTGATTGGTTGTGAGATCTCTAGGCTATCTAAATCCATGAGAATGACTACTCTTTCTAACCAAATAGATTTGATGATGATGTAGGGACCCATCTAATTGGGTGCGAATTTGCCCCAAAGGTCATGGATAGGAACCCAATTGTCTTTCAGTAATAAATCTTCTTTTCTTAAATTTCGAGATTTGACTTTCTTTCTGGTATCCATTGGCTTGAAAAATGACGCGATTTGAATCTTCAATCATATCCAACCTTTTTGTCCCTAGTTTTAGGATTGCTTCCAATCCGGCTATGCAAGCCTTCTTCGATCATATCCGACTTTTTTACCCCTAGTTCAAGGGATGCTTCTGATTCGGTTATGCAAGCCTTATACCTTGGTTGATTATTGAACATTCGAAAATCAAGGTTTGAAAGTTAGGAGATTAGGTCCCAAGGTCGAGAGTGATCCTATGTTGTATAATCTCAAGATCAATTCCAGGCATGCCTTCGCATGACCACGCAAAAACATTTTTTGAAATCTTTTAATAAAGCGACTAGTCGTTCGTGCTCCTCTGTAGACAATGTAGAACCAATTTGGACCAAGTCAAGATCCTTCTGAATACCCACATTAACAGCAATGATCTTATCTATCAAAGGCTTAGCATACCTCTTTTCCTCTCAGTTGATCAAATTTTACAAATCCCGATAAATTTCTTTCTGTTCGTTTTCATCAAAGTTTTGGAAAAAAAGTTTTTGAAAATTTTGGTCAATGCAATGATTTAAAGGCACAACGAAGTAGGTGAAAATTACTATTTTTTTATTCAGAACTTCTAGCTCAATGATTGAAACAGACTCAAAAGGAAAAGAAAATATAGACACAGAAAGGACGGTAATGTTCGGGTTATCACCCCCGAAACCACTAGACTCTGACACAATCCTGATTCGAGCTCCACAGACTCGATGGAATCAAATTTAGGCTCAACACTCAATTCAGAACTCAGAATAAAACTATTCTCAACTTCTTGCTAGTTAAAGTGTGGGCCATCCACCGCATTCAAAATAAAGCTCGTGCAATCAACATGTGGTCATTCCCAATCACAGAAATGGTCAAATATCCCACAAGTTCTATTTATTTACACCGGTAGACTTTGTGGGATATTAGACTTTTTTAAAGCTATGGTGCTACAACAACTTAGCAAAAAGAAAGCCAAAAACAATACTCCCAATCAGAATTCTGGCAGCACTTCGACTCAATTTGCGCAACTGATCATTATATACCCCACCGAAAAAATTGAACCTCACAAACTGACATTCCCAAACCATTCATCTGAATTTAAGAACCCCAGATTCCATATATTTCACAAAGCAGGAACGAGAACAAACACCTCTATGAAAGGTAGGGTTATCTTGTCCTAGCTTTGAAATGATCTAGGGTTTTACTATTCACACAAGTGGCATCATACATCCTAGCATGGGGTAGCATCATGTCCTAATTTTAGAAGTTACTAGAGCTTGCTACATGCACTAGGTCAGTCTTTGGTCAAACGGGGTACCTCAGCAAGATACCGATATACCTACTCAATCTGGCGGATTAAGTGGTAATGTGGTGATCTCGATTCCAAGGCTTGTGCTCCCACTATATTAGAGCCCATGACCGTCTATCCACCTAAAGCCGAATAGCCGTCCAGGATAACATGTGATGAGTACTGGATTTAAAAGCACCAATACATACAATGCAATGAACATATAATTGAAAATAAAAGCCATATCATAGAGTCTAAGTCAAGGTTTCTTAATATCTTCAACAAAGTCGCCAGAAACTGTAATATCACCTGAGGGGTACCTATGCACGTTAAACAGTTCAGACCCTCGATCTCTTTGATCTAGTCTCGCGAGTGCAATGTGAAACGTAGATAAGAGATCAGATTTTACAAATTTTAGAAATTCCATTTTATTACAAGAACATTTGCTAGAAATAGATGGCGTCATCAGATCTCAAAGTTGCCACCTAATATTTTGGGAGAATTTGGAAACTTGTGACTCGTGCCAAGGTCACTATTCGTCATAACCATGGATGCTTGGCTCGGAACCTTAGGTATGAGGAGGGAAGGTCATTAATTGAGCACCCCCGCTCACCCGATCAAAAGATTGGCCTTTACTAACCATGATATTAGTTTTATTAACTTTATATGTTCATATTCCAATTATTAATAATCCCAAAAGTTACTATGTGAAGCAAACATATATAAACTGTGTCGTTCAATTTGGAGCAATTTGATTTCATGTATTTTTGAAAGTGTTTTGAATAGCGCAATCATGAAAATCAATTTTATTCCAAATTAAATAATATAACCTTCACCCATTGGCATGCATATAGTTATATCAAATAAGCAAATAGTCATATGGTAGGATGCTAAACATAGTAATAAAAACACACATAAGTGGGATGCTAAAACATAAAAGCTTACATATTTACTGACATCCCGCTAATAGTCACAAAAACAAAGTTAGTAAGATATGCATGATCCTATATACAAGATCCTAATGCAATTCACTCATGAAATACAATTACAGATATAGCTTCTAATATATATGACATGTGAATCATCTCAAAGCATGAAGTAGCGTACAAAATCATATAATAATCGATTAAATCCACAAATGCAAATTTAGTCTTATCTTAAGGCATAAAACATGGATGAAAAGCATAGATATGATGATAAGCAAAATATAGTACATATGTATAGATAGGGAAAACGAGTAAAGAATGGAATAGAAAGAAATGGGGCGGAAAATTATTACATCATTTGAATATTACATATCCGAATAAGGGAAAAGAGGAATAAAAATATTACAACAAAATATTCTCACAAATCTCTCTTAAATTAAAAGAAAAACAAAAAAAAAGAGAAGCTACACTAGGCCTTGGAGATCATCGGGAATTGTTCTGCTTGTCCCGGTCAGCCAATCAGACCAGGCCAAATGCTCTGTTTTACTTCAAACACCAGAAAAACAAATAGAAAATATGGAGTGGCTCAACTAACCACTTCTAATTAGCCTACAACAGGTTTATAACATAAAATTGAAGCAAGAAAAGCAATATAAGAAAGAAAATGCAAGAAAGTAAAACAAAATGAAAAGTGTGCAAAATTCACCTTCCAACGAAGGATTTGATTTGTAAACTTCCTTTTGATCACCCTCAAGTTTAGAAAGTGTGTTCTCAATTCTCAGTTCAAAATATCAAAATTCTAGTTAGAATGGTGTTTTTGGGCTGTTTAACAGTGTGTGTGGAGGGAGAGTTACAACTCTCTGTTTTTATCTCAATTTCAATAACACTCACTTTCTTTTGATCAAAGCTACTAGAATTTGGCTCTCACAGAATTTCTAGGCTTGGTTTGATAAATGGAAGATGGAATATGAATGTATATGGAAGTGTTTTTGGCTAACTCTCAATATATATATATATATTTTCTCCTCTCTAACTCTCTTCTCTTAATTCATTCCTCTCCAATTCCATCCCTTTCTTTTATACATTATGATCTTCCATATAGACAATGATGGCAGGCTCAATCAAGGAGGTGGGAGACAAAGTTGATGGGATGACAAGGGTAGTTGAAATGGATGCCACATTTTGGGAAGATGACAATCTCCCTTTTGACAATAGAGGCTAATAGAAGACGATGGAGGGAGTAGGTGTGTATCTTGTGCATGAATATAACAAGAAAGATCTGGAATGGGCATGACCCATACACATTCAACAAGAATTCTACCGAAACTGCCTTACTCCTAGGCAAATTAGGCGGCCGACCAATTTATTGGCAAGTGAGCCAAAAACATGGCTGGCTGGCCAACTTATTGACCTGTTGGCCAATTATTTGGCTGTTTGGCCGACTAGCCAAGAAAGTTGGTCGTGGTTGACTATTTTGTATAAAACAAGATTTTTCGATCGAATTATCATCATTTCCTCATATTTTCACACTGTTCTTTGCTTAATTTCTTGAGAAATTTTTCATTTTGACATTTAAAAGTGAGCCTCGGAACACCACGAAAATATTCCAAACGAAGCGCAAAAAGAAGATTTCGAAAGAGAGTTTTGAATGGGATTTAAACACGTGGCCAAAACCAGCTTAGGCTTGGAAATGAAGCACAAATTCCATCTTTCTTACTGAGAATTATGTGAAAAACACATTTTTATTTTCATCATTGGATAATCAACAGAAAACGCCAAAGTCTTAGGGCCGGTCAAAATGGGGTGTCTACAAGGACATGCATTGACGCGTGTGTGGACCCCCTACCACATGTGTGGGTGTCCCTAGCCGCACGTGCGGTTTTACTCAGTTGAAAAACCTAACAAATTCCCCCCATCCCCGTACATGTAACCCTTAGCCCCGTACGTGAGTCCAAGCCTCCAAGTTCTCTGTGTTTTCTCTGAACATATCTACAGGTGCAGGCCTTCTTGGTTATATGTGCGGGATTATCTGCTAGGCAAAAATCTCTCTATGGCAATCCGCAATCCCCCGTTTCGCTATTACGCCCAAAACTCAAAAATTCTAACTTGGAATTAATTTAGAATGATTAAACAAGTTTGGGACAAAGTAAAATGACCTTACACGGCCCTCAAAATTCCAAAAACAATTACAATGGTTTGAAAATGAGACAATTACTCCAAAACAAACACGATCAAATTGGACTAAAGACTCAGAATATCAAAGTTTTTGTAATTTATGTTATTTATTGTGGCAAGGTGCATACAGTGTGTCCCTTTTTAGATGTGAGCATCATAATAACTCCCAAGTATTAATAAGACCACAAAAATATATTTGTAGGGTTAATTTCATTTTTCAAAATATGAGCATTGTTTCATTTTGGTCTCTAGTGTTCAAATTGTGTCAATTTGATCTCCAATGTGTAAAAGTGTTACAAATTTATCCAGGTAAATTGCATTTTCCCTTTTGTATCATTTTTTTCTTTGGAATTTCAATTAGCTCGATTTTCACTCTTAAGTTTTGATTTTGTGTCAATTTAATCCAATTGATAACGTTGACTAGGCTTTTTGAAGAAAAAAATTATTGAGTTGATTGACGTTAACTCATTGAGTTGAAGAAATTTACAATTTTAACTATAAAGGCATAACACATGATGTTTACATGCCTATTTTCTATAAACAAAAATACAAAAAGTAGTAATCAAGTAGACTAAATTGAGACAAAATCATAAATTCAAAGTCAAAATTGAGCCAATTAAAATTACAGTGCCCAAATTAATATAAATATCAAAGTATATTGACTACTGTTGTAATTTGCCAAATTTATCCCAAATTTTAACAAAAAGATGAATCTCAAATCCATCCCCATATTTCAACAGTTCTTGATTTTTGTCCAAATCTCCTTTAAAAATACATATAACTCCCACATTATTTCTTGAATTTTCATCATTGATCAAGACAATTTCAAATCGTCGCTCATATTTCTTTTAAAGATTGTTTTGAAATATAAATTTATTTTATTAATACAAAATTTTAAGGTTTTCTCCGAACTATTACCACTATTATTCTGAATAACTTCCAAAATCACTAATTATCTACTTGGTGAGTATTTTCCGAATCTTGAATTTGTTTACTATGTTTTAAATTCAACTTATTCTGATATAGATGGATTATTATGAGGTTACAAGGGTTATGTGAGCAATGTTACTGTCACGACCCCAACCCACCCCTAGAGGTTAGTGTGGTGACCGGCTAGTAATCATAGATTACCTATGGCCTCAGAGACAAAATTTCAAAATATTTGAAATAATATCGAGGCTTGAAGCAGAAGCAAAATAGAATTAACATTGTCCATTGAGCTGTGCATATAATCATATTCAAAATATATAAAACATCTCATCAGACATTTACAATATAGATATAGGTATTTATTTAATATATAACCCAAGATCACACATAGGACATAATAAAAGCTTGACAAATGAAGCTTAGCATAGCTTGACCAAAAATAAAGACTAGCCTTGATAAGGTGGCTTTACAAAAAAGGATTGACTCCAAGCAATATCTAATGTGGGTTTTCTTAATGCTCACCTACATATATATATATATATATATAAGAGTGACTTGGAAGTCGAATGAATAATCTCAATGTAAAGAAGTTAAATGAATGAGTTTCATATTTAACAAAACATTCTTATCATGGACAAAAACATTTTTATGAAATATGTCATACATAAAATTGATTAAACCTTTCATAATTACACACAATACATTGTTCACAGATATATCATTCAGAAATTCATCAGACCTTTCAAAGATTATCAGATGATGGAATAATTTCCAATAACATTAAACATATTTAAACTTGACAGAATGACCTCCATTACTTAGCAGAATGACCTCTGGTCCAATACATGACAGAACGACCTCTAGCCCAATATACAACAGCTATACGGAATGACCTCTGGTCCAACATATAGCGGAACGACCTCTAGTCCAATTCATGACAGAACAACCTCTGGTCTAATGTACAACAGTTGTATGGAACGACCTCTGGTCTAACATATAGCAAAATGACCTCTAGTTCAACATATAGCGAAATGACCTCTGGTCCAATACACAATAGCTGTACAGAACGACCTCTGGTCCAACTTATAATTTATAGAGAATTCATTTAAGGATGTCACAATAAATTATCAAACAGGAACTCATGCATTTATCACAAAATAGAATTTAGAAAACTTAACATTTCAAAAGTACTTATTCGGAAAACTTATCATATCATAAACAATTGGACATTCATAGCGTATCTTATCGAATATTTCATAGACAAAACATGGATTTCATAAATCATCATATAACATAGCCATCTCTAAAATCATTTATACGAAGATATATTTACAAAAACATCACTCACCCTGCCTAGTTCGATGTTTCACCTTGACGTTCTAACATACATATTGCACATAACCAAACAAATTGAAACACAATCCCAATCAAATAATTTTCTCTCTTATTCATTTATTTATGTTGATTTCTTACTTTGCTTCTTTAATCAATTAAATTATGTTGGTTCTTAGCTCAATAATCCTTAATGAGGCTTAACTCATGCCTATGAATGCTTGGAAAGAGATGAGGACGAAAATACGAACAAGATGCAATTTCTCAAAATATGCTAAAATAAGCCTGTCCGCTCGAGCGAACCTTTGGTAGCTCGAGTAGACTGTGCTATCTGCAAAAAGACTGAATTCCTGTTATGTGCAGTCAAGCGGTGACTATACTGCTCAAGCAGTCTATAAAATTTTGAGCTCCAAAATGTAGGAAAAATGGCATCAAACACATCTTCAAAATTTCGGGTCATGCTAGCTTGCTCAAAAATATGGAAACACTTCAGAAAATATAAATATATGATCATTTAGAAATCATTTACTCAAAACCTTATCAATTTAATAGTGTTAAATCCAAAGCTTCCACGCATGTAAAGATTTTTAAATTCTTTTTCTTTGAAGGATAAAACATGAAATTGAATATGGAAACTCATGAATTTTTTGAAATAAAATACAATACAAAAGCTTTCATGTATCAACATCTCAAAAATCAAACCCAAAATCATGAATACATTATTCTAGTTCAAATTCTTCATTCATGTAAAGATTTTCCAACTCTTTCCTCTTACTTTTCAAAACATGAAGTTAAATACATAAATCCATGAAATTGAGAGTGTCAACTTATGGAATTTTTCTAAAAATAATCAAAAGATGAGCTCTCTTATGCATATAATTCCAAATTCAAATTAAAATGATGAAACTGAACATAATCTTCTATGAACATGCATGTAACCCATTTCTTACTCAAAACCCAATTTCTTTCTAATTCCATGAACATAATTCCAAACCCTTCTCAATTTCAGGTATAATATAAAAATTTTACACAAATCAAGCATAATTTCTATACCTCAAGCTTAAATTTCAGCAAGTTTAATTGATTTCTTCCTTAGCTTTCTGTTTCTTCATCAAAACTGAATCAAATAGTTAATTAAACTCCCATATGGTTCAATACATGAAACTAAACTAATTCAATTCACCAATTATACCTTCTTCAGCCTTGTAAGCCTTCAATTTCTAATTCTGAAATAAATCCTTAACAAAACCATATATGAATCAGACTCAATAATTCTCATAAATCCCAAATTAAATTAGAATAATATACAATTAAAATTCAAATCTCCTTAATTAATTAAATGCAAATTATTATATGTGGTGGAGTCGTCACAATCTCTCCCCCTTAGAAAGTTTGGTCCTCCAAACTTAAGGCACTTGTACCAAAAACCAATCATATTGCTTTGGTTCATTTCATTTTTCTATTCCCAAGTAACTTCTTTACTACTCGAATCTCATCATAGGAGTTCAACTCATTTTCATTTATTTGTCGTGTTAGGTTTTATTTCTTGGCAATCCCGTTTGACAAAACTCCTTTGAGTTGTAATTTTATTCGCATTTTTATTTCAGTGAGGCTATGAGTTGTTAGATGCGAATCCAACCCGAATCTTGCTTTGCAGAGAAGTTTGTGGTGTTTAATTCTTTCAAGATTGTCACTTCGCTGATTATGACGGGGATCGAGCTGCCCGGTTAGCTCGCGGGGGTCCAGGGGGCAGCGCCCCTTGGTGGGTCCGGGGCAGTGCCACGGCGGGGTCGAGGGGCAGCGCCCCCGAAGCAAAATGCAAAATTGCATTCAAAGTTGCCTGTCCGCCCTTGCTCGCTCGAGCGAAGAAATGCTCGCTCGAGCGAAGGACTGCGTCTACATAAAGACCTGAAAGAGGTGTTTGTTCCCTTGAGCGAAGGATACGTGGCTCGAGCGAAGCCACTTATGGAAAACACGCGTTTTTGGTTCCTCGCTCGAGAGAGAGAAGCTTCGCTCGAGCGAGCCTCGCAGTTCCAGATTTCTATAAGTACGAGTTTCTGTCACAATTTAGGATTACTCCTCCAGATTTTCTTCTTGGATATTAAGGTTTATATCTGGGCATATTTTGCTAGTTTTCTTTGATGTTTTGATTGAGTATTCAACTCATGGTTTAAAGAGTATACATCAAAGGATTATTTGTTTGTTCTACACAAAAGAGAGAGTTGTTCTTCGGTGGATTCCGAAGAATTCGAGCCTGAAGCTTTGGTGGATTCTGGAGTGGCTCATCATCAAGACAATTCCGAGGTGAAGATGGGGTTGGAAGAGGCACATAGGGGTTAGTTCAATTCGGGCGTGGATTCGCTAGGTAATTGAGAGTATACCTGTGTAATTCCTTTATATCTTCTTAGTGGATTGTTTTGTGGCTATTGCTCGTGATTTTTTTTAATCACAATTGGAGGTGCTCTAATTGTGGTTTTTCCACGTTAAAATCGTTGTGTCGATTTGTCTTGATTGTTTGATTGGGATTGTTTTATTGCTTTAAATTGATACATAATCACAAATCAATATTTAGCGGATTTCTAGATTTTTCATGTTGGTTAATAACCCAAATTGGTGATTCATCACAATCTCTATTGTTATCAAAAGCTATCCAGTAATGATTAGTAATATAAAGCAGATCTCGAAGTCAACCTCATAACATCAAACCATGAAACATGTTAATCACTGACATACTATTCTCATTAATCACACAACTCATATACTTTAATTCATCAATCTATAATTCATATACCCTAAATAATAGAAGATTTATTTCAAAGGATGTTCATGATTCTCCTTACTTCTTAAATAAATCAAAATACTTCACTATTGACATTTTATATGAGATCTTCAGAATAAATTTAGTATTCAATGCATCACTAATAACAAACATAAGTTCTTGATCTTTGAATTCCATTGACAATAATAATCTTGACATTATTCCTATCCAATTCATAATTCATTATTTCCAAAAGAACGGTTATTTAACCTTCATTGACAATGTCAAAAGGTTTTAAGTTATATGTATACAATATAGTATCCCCAAATAAAGTTTCATATGCCAATCTATAACAGAAATTCCTGAATTATATGGAAATATTATCACATATTAATGGTCTCAGTTTCAAACAGGCATCTTGGATACCAATAATAAAGGTAATTCTGAAATGGAGACATATCAGATCTAGAACAAAAGCATATCAGAGTCAGAAAAGAAATATATCTTACAAAAATTCATTGAGCCTTTTCGAAAGTAACAGATAATGGGTTACACTCAAATAGCATTAGACAAACATAAGATCATAACAGAACTTTACATACTTCCAATTTAACCATTATTCATATGTGGAAGTTACTATGTTTTCTAAGAGGCCAATACATTTACGTTTATAGCTTGAGTAAGTAAAAATGTTCCTCTTCTGACATTCTTAAGGAATTTTAATGACGATATGATTCTAGTAACTTGGGCCATTCTTATCTAATTCATATAGGTGTCAGTCTCCTAACGTGGAGTACAACTCTCCTCCTATTCAAACATGTTCCCAAAAACATATGACTTCATCAGACTAAACAATCTTGATAAAATAGAAAGAATAGCAGGAACCCCAATTATCATTCCACATTTAACAATTGTTTAAGTCTTTCTCACATTCTTTAATTCTAACAATTTTGGGTCAAATCTTTGTTGTCTAAGCAAATGAATTCTAATTTCTCAATAATCAAACAAGACAAATGCAAATATATCAAATTCTGACTTAAGACTTCTTGCATGTACTAAACATATTCTCATTGATCTTTCCATTAAGTACCAACCTTCAATCTGATTCAGTGACTTGGAACATCCTTTTGTTTTTGGATAATCTTTCACTTTATGCACTATTTCTCCACATCTGATGCACGCTCCCATAAGTCGATGAGATAACTACCTATGAGGCTTGAGACATGTTGGACATATTGGGATAGGTTTACTCCTATAATATTGCTTAGAATTACTTATCTCTCTAACCACAAAGCACTTAGACTTACTCATTGGTTCCCCTTTTGATTTCACACCTAACTTTTTCTTTTGATTTTGCACATTATCATAGCATTGCATAGCTTTCACCATATTTTCTAACACTTCTTCTACTTTGTCTAATCGTCCTGATAAAGACCTAATCTCCACTTCATTCTTACTTTTCTCCATTTTTTTCCTAAAGACACAAGACAAAGGTTAGTAGCATTTGGGGTAATATTAATTAACTTAGAACATAACATCATATATAATCAATCATAAGTCATACAATGATACAAAGACATTGGTAGGGTGACGTATTCATTCCCATGGAATTTACTAAGAATGTCTGATTCGAAACTATGCCGGCTGAACATGTTTCCAATCGGATTTTCAAGATTATTCAACAAAGGTATGAGACTCTACGATTCAAGATTTCACACAATAGATCCTTCATCATATCAACATATATCAAACAATTATACTATACTATTCTCAATTACCATAATTCCACACACTTCATTGATCATCAAATACCTCAACTTCCCAAATATTCTCATAGTTAATTTTACATATAAACCATATAACTTTCATAGCTTCCACCAAAGATTCTAATTCCTTATAATACCATATTCCCATAAATCAATATACTTGTACTCACCAATGTTGTCATGACCCGAACCCACCCCTATGGATTAAGGTCATAACTGGCCAGTAATCATGAGATTACCTATGGCCTCAAACCTGTTTAAACATGTTTCAATAGAAATAAAGGGGCCAAAACAAAAACAGACTCAAAATTTTTGTCCATTGAGCTGTGCTTATATGACATAGCAAAATTATTCTAGAAGCATTCCATAATAGCCCACACATATAAGTAGAATTAACATCTTGTACATCCAGGAACTTCAAACATGTAGTGAGCCAAACAAAAGTTCATATACATAGGTGATCTAACGTATTCACCAAGGTAGTAAAAGAGTAAACAAAAGGACAAAAACAAAGTCTCGTGTGTGAAACATTCGGGCTGACTCCACAAAACTTGACTTCCTCTTACGTTCTTCACTGAGGCTGGGTTTGGACATCTCTTTGCTTACCTACGTACATTTAAATCAGAGTGAGCAAAAGCCCAGTGAATAATATCAAAAAGTTACATGAATGAAATTCGTAACAGATATATCAAACGGTCTTAGGCCCATTCATATTTCTATCTAATATATCAAATGACTTTAAGCCCAAACATATCAAACGGCCTCGGGCCCAAATCATTCATGTCAGATGGCGTCGGGTCCAATTTATTCATGTCAAACGGCCTTTGGCCCAATCATTCGTGTCAAATGGCCTCGGGCTCAATTCATTCATGTTAGATAGCCTTTGGCCCAATATCAAACGACCTCGAGCCCAATTCATTCATGTCAGATGGTCTTTAGCCCAGTCATTTGTATTAAACGGCCTCGGGCCAAATTCGTTAGCATAACGAATATTCGTTCACAATTCAAATTAACAAATCCGTGAAACTTATATAGAAGTAAGCATTTAGAAAGTAGCATACTTCAAAATATCTTTACTAAGATATTACTCACAGTGTTCTGCTGATGGATTTGCCCTTGCGTTTGACCCTACACATTTCATAACACATTGGGTCACAAGCGATTCAATCCGTTCTTAATTTGTTTATTTCTCTAAGGCCTCTTTCATATCCCTTTTGTTCTTTTACAATGTTCCATGCATGCCTAAGAGTGCTTAGAAATGAAAGAGAGTGGAAAACGAAACATAAAACAACTTTTCAAAATTTCTGAAACAGGGCTCTTTGCTCGAGCGCAGTTTTGGTCATTCGAGCAACCTACAAAACTCTGAAAAAGTACTGATTGCATGAATTTTACGCTCGAGCGAGATTTTCGACGCTCGAGTGAGAAGTTTTGTAAAATAGGGTTCGCTCAAGTATAAGGTTTGCCGCTCGAGCCACTGTGTAAATCTCTGCAAAACTTCTGGGAGCTAAATTTTCACGCTCGAGCGAGTCTTTCCTTGCTCGAGCGGACTAGTCGAATTCTGAGTTTTCCAGCAAGTTATTTGAGCTTCAAAACACAACCCCAAAGGCTCCAAAGTTTGCAAATTAACGCCAAAACATAGAAAAACGTTGGGTAACATAAAAACTTAGGTAATTTGAAACCAGTTTTCCAAAATCATGTTCCATTTCCAAAATCATTCCAAATTCTCTTTGTCAATTTCAAAACTTGTGCATTTAAACTTCATACAACTTTATATCTTTATGAATCATGCATGCATGTTAATTATTGACACCAATTCCATTTCAAATGGTACAAATGATGCTTATAATCATGAAGCTCATCAAAATTATGCATGCATGTAAACTATGGTGCACAACCCTTCATGTTTAACATGCCTTACGCTAGATCATGCAATTTCATGGAAATTCATGGCAATTCTATATGTGCATGAACATATGGACCTCAAATTCTTCATATTGTCTTTGAATTCACTCAACTATAGATTTACACTCATGGTTTTATGTTCAATTACTCACCTAGAAGCTCCAATCTTCCAACTTCTAGCTAGTTCTTGAGTGAATCTTCTCAATCTCCAAGCCTCCTATTCAATTCTCATACTTTGCCTCTACTCTCTTTCTCTCTCTCTCTCTCTCTAGAACCATCCCTCCCTCTCTCTAGAGTGTATTTTAGATTTTGAGCTCAAAATGGTGAGCTTAAGTGTAAATAGGCCTATATATATGCTTGCCTAATCAACCTTGATTAAGGCTAATTAATTGTGTCTATTTTAGTCAATTAAATCTAATTAATTTGGTCCGAATCAATTTTTAATTAAATTACAACATAGACTCTAAAAATCAAGCTAATCACAAAAATACAATCAATTTAAGTTTCTGTAGCCTCTACGGCTTTTAATCAAGTTTAATAGTAGAAAATCAAACAGATTTCCTACGGTGAACAGATAGAAATTCAAAAGCATATATAATAATATAAATGGCACTCGAAATCATATTAAGCACATAATCACAATCATAAATAAGATTAATTAACATAACACAATGCAGGGTTATCACAAATGTTTTACTCAAAAATTATGATTTCCTTATAATATTAAAAATTTCACAATAGCTCTTAACTTTTAGTATCAATGCTAAACTTATAACACAAACACATATACATATTTATGAATGCAGAACTTATCACTTGTCTATTAGATGCATGCAACTTAAATCCATTCTAAACATTCTAATGCTCAACGGACACATATGCGAGATATTAACTTGTGCTCTGATACCACTATGTGCTTAAATCCATTACTTATATGGTGAGTATTTTCTAAATCTTGAATTTGTTTACTACGTTTTAAATTCAACTTATTCTGATATAGATGGATTATAATGAGGTTACAAGGGTTGTGTGAGCAATGTTAATGTCACGACCCCAACCTGCCCTTAGAGGATAAAGTGGTAACCAACCAGTAATCATAGATTTTCTATGGCCTCAAAGATAAAATTTCAAAATATTTAAAATAATATCGAGGCCTGAAGTAGAAACAAAATAGAATTAACATTGTCCATTGAGCTGTGCATACATGATCAGATTCGAAATATATAAAACATCTCATCACACATTTACAATATAGATACAGGTACTTACTTAATACATAACCCAAGATCACACATAGGACATAATAAAAGCTTGACAAATGAAGTTTAGAATAGCTTGACCAAAAATAATGACTAAAGCCTTGACACGGTGGCACTTTTTGGGTGGCTTTACAAAAAGGGGATTGACTCCAAGTAATCTCTAATGCGGGTCCTCTTAATGCTCACCTATATATATATATATAAAAGTGAGCTGGAAGCCCAATGAGTAATCTCAATGTAAATAGGTTAAATGAATGAGTTCCATATTTAACGAAACATTCTTATCATGGAGGAGATTGGAGTGGATGTGGTCCACAGAACTAAGGCAGAGTGGCTTAAGCGGATAAGTGCATCTAGAGTATTGTACGATAAACGAGTACCCAGTAGACTAAAAGGGAAGTTCTATAGAATGACTATTAGACCGGCGATGTTGTATGGGATGGAATGTTGGGCAAGTAAGAAACAATATGTAGATAAGAGGAGTATTGTTGAGATGTGGATGCTAAGGTGAATGTGTGGCAAGACTAGAAAAGACAGAGTTATGAATGAGTATATTTGAGAATGGGTAGGAGTAGTACCGATAAAAGGTAAGTTAAGAGAGAATAGATTAAGATGGTTTGGTCATATACAACGGAGACCAACAGAGGCAATAGTGAGGAGATGGGATACAGAGACTATAGCGACCAGGTCCTTTCCCTCTTTTTCTTTTTCTTTCCTCTTCACTCCATTCTTTAGCTTGTTGGTTTCGGAATGTTCGGAGGTCGTACTCAAATAAAGTTCTCATTCTTATTTTGTTCGGTGATTGAATTTCACCCATTCTGGAAAGGGTGCGGTCGAGTTCGAGGTGCCCGGGGGCCGAACCGGAGAATTTTGGACTGCTGGGCCAGGGCCGCACGTGCGGGGTGGGGGCCTCACATGCGGGAGTGATGGCCGCACGTGTGGGAGGCACTTTCCACACGTGCGGGAGTGGGCTCCTGTAGACACCCCATTTTTGACCGTCCTCAAGACTTGGACGTCACCATTTGAACACTTGGTGATCATCCATGTTCATGTTCGTCTTGAGTTCTCGGAGGTTTCAGCCGCGTGCCTTGCCTCAAGACCTCTCGACTTCTGTTTTTGCTTCTGAGGGCAGGGAATGGCTTGATTGGACATCCCCACACCTCACCGGCCTTGGCATGTCGCCACCGGCGCTGTTTTATTGCTACCGGCCAAAAGTGTTGGCCGGTCGGCATTGTGTTTGGTCGGCCGGCCACTGATTTTGGTCAATCGGCCACTTTTTCTGGCCGAGACCTTTTCATGAGGAGGTTTGAACCTTTTGACCCTTTTTTTTAGCTTCTCCAAGAAGCTTGAACCTTTTGACCCTTTTTAGCTTATCCAAGAAGCTTGCACTTTGTTTTAGCTTCTTGAGGAAGCTTGAACCTTTTGACCCTTTTTAGCTTCTCCAAGAAGCTTGACCCCTTTTTTAGCTTCTTGGAGAAGCTTGAACCTTTCTAGCTTCTCCAAGAAGCTTGCACCTTTCTAGCTTCTCTTAGAAGCTTGGCACCTTGCCTTGGCCTATATAAGGAGAGCTTCTCCTTCCATTTCAAGGGTTAGAAAATCTGATATATATCATATATATATCACTCTCTCTCTATATCTCCCCTTCTCTCTACATTTGTGTGGGTTAGAGGGTGCAAAAGGGTCTAGTTCTTGGCCATTTGAACTACACCTCCTAGCACAACACCTCCATCATCAACCTAAGGAGCTTGGAGGCCATTTTCAGAGGCTAAGGGACTGTTTTTTTGGACCAAGAGGCTGCTGTCCCCTTTTGGCTACAAAGGTAACTCCTTTTCCCTTTTTATTCCCCATTTCTGCACACACTTTTAGCCTATCTTGCTTGCTGATTTGAGTTTCATGTATAAAATAAAAAAGTTCTGTTTTTTTGTGTTCAAGATACTTCATTAAGGTCACTTTTGTGTTTGAGGTTGTTTACCCCCTCTTAGGCCTTGTTTGGCCCCATTTTTGTGTGTTTTTGGTGAGCTCAGGGACCACCTTGTTTGGGCCTCCTCACCACTGAAATCTTGAGGGATTTCAGTGGTGAGGATGGTGTCCTAAGGTCCTAAGAAGGAGAGGGCCATCCCCTCTCCTTGTTGCCTTCAAAAAGTGTCATTTTAGCCTCATGTGTGAGCACCATTTTTAAGTTCATGTTGGCCATGTCTTAAGTGTTATTTGTGCTTATTTTGCCATGATATAGCACTGTTTTTACTTGGTATAGACACACCATGCATGCTTAGCATACTTGTCATGTAATGCCATGAAATTGCCTTAACATGTATCTAGCATTTAGACCACTATGCTTGCTTGTTTTGGCTTAGCTTTGTGAAGCTTTTGTGCATGTTTTTATATGCTTAAGGTCTGTTTTTGGTTGTTTAGGCCATCCATGACATGCCTTGTATAGCCACCTTGCATTTTGGCTTGCTAGCCTTGGGTGTGTGAGTGTGTAGCATGCATTACTTGGTTTGTTTCAGTGGTTTGGCACCACTTATAGCATCATTTCAGTCCTTATGGTATGCTTGTAGGCTTGCATTTGATGCCCCTTTAATGCTTTATAAGGTTGTTGTCTTATGCTCCATATTTGGACCTTTGTGCATGCTCTCATACTTAGACCTTTTAGATGCCATCTAAGTGGTTTTAGGGGTTTTTTTTAACATGCTTTAGGACTGATTTGGTTGTTCTTGGCCTGTTGAGGTTTAATTTGTATAGCCATGGTTTAAGCCCCTTGGCTTGCTTTGAGTTTTGGACATTGTTGAATGCTTGGCTTGTCTTATTTACTTGGGTTGGCACCTTCTATAGCATGATTTCAGAGCTTTCTATGTATGCCATATGTCCATGCTTCCCCCTTTTAAGTGTGCTTAAAAGTCTCTTCTTTGTGCCTAAGTGTTGGACCTTGTATGCATGCATGTTTGTGTGTACACTAGCCTTCATTTCCTTGGCATTTGGCCACTGTTTTGGGCTCGTTTGAGGGCTGCCCAAATTGGTATAAGTCCATTGTTTGCATGTTGTGGTATGCTTGCATTGTATGTTGTCACACACTTGGCCCCTTTGGTATGTTGTTGCATGCTTAGGTGGTAGTGCATTTGGCATGCATTCCTTTGCTAAGTTACTTAACATGTTGTCCATATTGTATCTTGCATGCTTGCATGGTTAAGTTGCCCTTTGCATGCTTGATGAGCTAGCATAGTTGTTCCACGCCTTGCATGCTTGTTAGCTTAGGTTGCGTGCCTAGTATACATTGCTTGCGTCCATGTTCATATTGCATACTTAGCTTCCATGCCTAGGTTGCATTGCATTGAGCATGCATGCCTTGCCTCTTGATTGAGCATGATAGAGGTTGGGCCTTTATTTGTTTGGTTTGCATTTCATTTGAAATCAAAATGCACACTTGGCCTCTTGGGCCATCACGCATTGAAATGCGCGATTGGTGGTCCGAGGGCCGAGTACCAAACTCCTTTGAGTCATGAATATGATAAGGAGTGTGGTTGGTGCAAACATTGCTTGAAATGCATTGCCATGCCATGTTTTTCCCTCTACTGCTGTCAAAACAGGTTTTTGCAGACAAAGTTGGCCGGTCGACTGCATAGAGTGCCGATCGACCAATTATGGATAGCCGAGAGCTAAATGGATGGTCGATGACCATCCTGCCATGGCCGGTGATGATTCCACTTGGTCGGTGGTGTTCCACAGTGTCCATGGAGCATACCTTGGGAGTTGTGCAATTTTCAGATGAGCAGAGCAGGGCAAACAGAGGCAGCTTGTGCATGGCGGTGGATTTCTGAACAAACCCGAACACACGTGCATTGGACCCTCTTCCCGAGGCCCTTTACTGCTTTCCTTAGCTTAGTTAATTTGTTAATTAATTAAGTGGACTGTAATATTTAATTAGCTTGTAGATTAATTAAATTGTATTATTCTTTTGGTCCCTCCGAGCGAGGGCGAATTTGTAATAAGTGTGGGTGCGTGTGTGCATGTCTTCCAACCCCCACTTCTTTCTCCCTTTTACTTACCTGCTTTTGATGGTTAGTATTAGGTCATATTTAATTTAGCATACCTTATGCTATGCATGCGTGCATCCATACATTCGTCTTGTATGCACCGGGCTCGGCGTATCATACTAACTGCATTGTATTTCAATTCCAAGTTGAATACGTGTTAGTTGTAGCATCATCATATGCCATCTTAGAATAGCCGAGCCTATTGTAGTTGCATCCTGCATGTGTTGCATTAGCCATCTTAACATGAACTAGGATCATGCATATGATTACTAACTAGTTTCTGTTTTGGCTTGGAGTACTAGGTAAGCTTTTATGATTTAGTATGCCGCATGCGTGTGAGTGTTGTCATAATAGCATGATTACCATGAGGCTAATTGCTTATGTGATATAACTGCCTGAATGCCTGTGGGTGAAGGTTGGATTGTTTGAATTGGAATAATTCATTGAAATCCGTATTTTAGCCTACTTGTGAGTAGCAAATCTCAAACCATTTTCAAACAAATGGATATGCAATGCTTTGTTCCAAATTAGGCGATCTAGTCTATACTTGTTTTGCTGTGCGCATCACATAGTAATTCTAGCTAATTAATCGGAATAAGAACGCATGTGTTTTCAAAAACGAGATATCATGGTTAGTAGAGGCCGATCTTCGGATCGGGCGAGAGGGGGTGCTCATAGCTGACCTTCCCCAATCGTACCCAAGTTCCCGAGCCGAGGCAACTTTGGTGATGATGGACACGTGGCCTTAGGCAAACGAGTCAGGGTTTCCTAAATTCCCCCATTAAAAAAATATTTAGGTGGCGACTCTGTATCTGGCAAAGCAGTCCATGTTTGGCACTCCTTTTTCGAAAAATCTATTTTCTCAAAACGATTTGCCAGATTTGGACTCTTTGGTTCGGATTAAGAACCGTGACGATTTGAGTCCAAACTGTAGTGAGCCCAAATGAACAGAACGGGATCTCCTCCCGGGGCGTTCGGGGACGTCTATAGCTCCGCACGTGCAGGAAAGGCCCAGATCCGAGGCTCTGTTTTTATTTCTCTTTTTGGCCGAATTGTATCTCATTCTTGGGTCTCTCTCTCTCTCACTAAACCCTATACTCTCCTCCTTCTCTCTAGAAAACATCATCAAACACCCAAACCACTTTGATTCTTGCAAATCTTGGGTCTAGATCATCATCTCTTCCTCTAAATCTTGAAGATCAAGAACTAGAGCTTCTCTTGGTGTTGTGGAAAGTTGAAGAATCTTTCACCAAAGCTAGGGTTTTGTCTCTCTCTCTCTCTTCATCAAGCTTGAGGTAGGGATTTCTTGAGTCATATATACAAGTTGTGCTATATATATGTTGATTTTCAAAGCTCTTGTTGCTTTTGTGTTGATTTTGGTTTTTGTTCCAAATATAGAAAAAGTTTTCAAGAAATGGGTTTTGATCTAAATCTTTTCCTATCCATGAGAATGATTTTTCTACAAACTCAAGAAAATGTGATTTTGGTTGGGTCTCACCATGAAATGGGAGGATGTAGGGTTTTTGGCAAAAACCCTAGAAATTTGGGGATTTCTTGGAATTCTTTCTTTTCTTTTGATAAGAGATGAATGTACATAGATTTTATAATGTGATTGCAAAAGATGGATGTTTTTGACATATGAAGAAGGAGAACTCGTTTTAGAAAACTATGATAAAAGGTATGATAAATTTGTTGAGAATTTATTGCTAAGTACTAGTATATATATATATTGCCATGAAATGATGAATTGTTGAGTATATGGATTGTGAGAATTAATGTTTGAAAAATATTACATGTAGACTTGATGAGATTATATTTCTAAGAATCGTGAAAGGTGAAATTGTGGCTAAGGGTAGATAACATATGGTTATCTTGGGAAAGAGTAATGAAAGAGGTAATGGAAAAATGTGATTGTTGAAGTCATTATGTAATACATGATCATGCATGACTGAGGAAATGGGAAATTAGTATATGCCATGATTGCAGGAGTTGCTATGAGATGAAGGTACATGTGTTATTTTGTGAAATAACATTGAAGAAAGAAAATAAGAAATGTATTTATTTAATATTGTTGTCATGTTACTTGAATGGAGAAATGTTATGAGTTATGGAAAATCATTGCATTGCACATTCATTAAATTAGAAACTTTGCATTGTAAATTCTGATTGAAGATATTTATCTCATGAAAGAAAATGACGTTGTGATGTGAATTATGGAAATGTAAAAGGGGTAAATACGGTGGTAAGTCCAGTTAGGGGGTGTAGATGAATCTTGTTAAGTTGGCCTCAGTGTCCATAGTGAAAGACTAGAAAACCGCGTGGATATGTGTCGAGCCTTCTGGTTAATACCGGTAAAAATGATAGTTTGGTAGTACTCGTAGAGTCTACTTGCAGAAACCAGCCTAGGGATTACCAGTGTTGTATTTACCACCCCTCTGTTGATTAAAATTGGAAGTTTTGAAATGTGTTGAGATTGCAAGCTTTTATAGAAAAATGGAAATCTTTAAGAAAAACATGAAATGATATTTCTCTAAAGGAGCATGGCCAAGCACTGACACTTGCATTTTTATTGAGAATTGCATAACTGTATATACTTTGTTAGAATTCTCTACTGGGCTTTATGCTCACCCCTATGGGACTTTGGTGCAGGTAAAGACGAGGTGATCCCGCCAAATTGAGGGCTCAGATGATTGTAAAGAGTACATAGCTCTTATTTTGTTGCGATCTTCTATGAGCCAAGGGCTAATGTGTTTGGGTCTGAGAGACCATTTTGTGTAACCGGGCTATTGCCTTGGAAGATGTAAGCCCATAAGGGCATTTATTTTTTTTGAGATTTACATGTATCATATGTTATAAATTCATGCGTTCTTTTAATTCGTTGGAATGTATATTGCAAATGGAACTTTGTATCTAATCCATTTATTATGTATGAGATGATGGAAGGATTATTGTTATGATTTAGTCAATGTTCATTAGTGTGGTAGTTCATATTGAATTATTTCGGGGCGTTACAGAGACGGTAGATGGTAGTGTTAGAGGAAGGGGTAAGCCTAGATTGACGTGGACTAGTGTAGTAAATAGAGATATGAATCTCCCTAATTTGACTAATGAAATGGCCTTGGTTTGGTTTGGTTTGGTTATTCTTATCATGGACAAAAACATTTTCGTGAAATATGTGATACATAAAATTGATTAAACATTTCATAATTACACATAATATGTTGTTCAGAGACATATCATTCAGAAATTTATTAGACCTTTCAAAGATTGTCAGATGATGGAATAATTCCCAAAAACATTAAACATATTTAAACTTGACAGAACGACCTATGGTCCATTACTTAGCAGAACGACCTCGGGTCCAATTCATGATAGAACGACCTCTGGACCAATATACAACAGTTGTACGAAACGATCTTTGGTTCAACATTTAGCGGAACGACCTCTGGTCCAGTACACAATAGCTATACAAAATGACCTTTGGTCTAGCTTATAATTCATATAGAATTCATTTAAGGATGTCACAATAAATTATCAAACAGGAACTCATGCATTTATAACAAAGTAGAATTTATGAAACTTAACATTCAGAAGTACTTATTCGGAAAACTTATCATATCATAAACAATCGAAAATTCATAGCATATCTTATCAAATATTCCGAAGACAAAACATGGATTTCATAAATCATCATATAACATAGCCATCTCTAAAATCATTTATCCGAAGATATCTTTACAAAGACATTACTCACCTTACCTAGTTCGATGCTTCACCTCAACGTTCCAACCTACATATTGCACATAACAAAAGAAATTGAAACACAGTCCCAATCAAATACTTTTCTCTCTTATTAATTTATTTATGTCAATTTCTTGCTTTGCTACTTTAATCAATTAACTTATATTGGTTTTTAGGTCAATAATCCTTAATGGGGCTTAACTCATGCCTAGGAATGCTCAGAAAGAGATGATAACGAAAATATGAACAAGATGCAATTTCTCAAAATATGCTAAAATAAGCCTGGCCACTCGAGCTTGAGCGGACTGTGTTGTCTACAAAAATATTGGATGCCTGTTATGTGCGCTCGAGCAGTGACTATACTGCTTGAGCGGTTTGTAAAATTTTGGGCTCTGAAATGCAGCAAAACTGGCATCGAACACATCTTCAAAACTTGGGGTCATGCTAGCTTGCTCAAAAATATGGAAATACTCTAGAAACTATAAATACACGATCATTTAGAAATCATCTACTCAAAACCTTATCAACTTAACAAGGTTAAATCCAAAACTTCCAAGCATGTAAAGATTTTCAAATTCTTTTTCTTTAAAGGATAAAACATGAAATTGAATATAAAAACTTATGAATTTTCTGAAATAAAATACAATAAGCTTTCATGTATTAACATCTCAAAAATCAAACCCAAAATTATGAATACATTATTCTAGTTCAAAATTTTCATTTATGCAAAGATTTTCCAATTCTTTCCTCTTGCTTTTCAAAACATGAAGTTAAATACATAAATCCATGAAATTGCGAGTGTGAACTTATGGAAAATTTCTAAAAATAATCAAAAGATGAGCTCTTATGCATGTAATTCCAAAATTCAAATTAAAATGATGAAATTTAACATAATATTCCATAAACATGCACGTAACCCAGTTCTTACTCAAAACCCAATTTCTTTCTAATTCCACGAACATAATCTCAAACCCTTCTCAATCTCAAGTATAATATAAAAATTCTACACAAATCAAGCATAATTTCCATACCTCAAGCTTAAATTTCGCCAAGTTTAGTTGATTTCTTCCTCAATTTTCTATTTCTTCATCAATTTCCCGCACAAAATGGGTTTCTCTCTCTACACTCTTGAGCTCTCAAAGACACTCTTCATCTCTTTAACTATTGAACCCACTCTCTCTCTCTACATATGAACCTCCAACACAATGCAAAATGAATTCTCCCATCTTCACTTTGAGGAGTATAGCTAGAACCATGGACACACACTCAGCACACGTGCACACTTCCTTGAACCCCAGCTCAATACTAAAATGTGCGCGCGCGCGCACACAGAATTTCTTAGTGCGCACACACCCACCTTCAAATTTTACGCCATTTCACAATTCAATTTATGATTAAAATTAACTTAATTAAGTAACAATTAGTCTTAATTAATTTTTATTAACACAACTTAATTAATCATAACTAATCATAAATCCTACATAACTTAATTAGTCGAATTAACTTCAATTAAGGCCCAATTAATCATAATTAAATTTTTTAATCTGAATCAGATTTTTAATCAAAATCCCAAAAGGTTCCAAATATCAAATTAAACTTATTGACATCATCAATTTTAGTTTATCAAATCATTAAGGCTTTCAATTTCAGATAAAACTCAAAATTCCTATCAATGAATTACACATTCAAATTAGATACCTCATAAGTACATTCAATTTAGAATAATCACAATTCATAATTCTTATAACTCAATTAACTCAAATTCGGACCTAATTAATCAAATCTTAATTTTTCTTAAACTAAATCAAATAGTTAATTAAACTCTCATATGGTTCACTACATGAAATTAAACTGATTCAATTCACCAATTATACCTTCTTAAGCCATTTAGGCTTTCAATTTCTAATTCTGAAATAAATCCTTAACAAAACTATATATGAATCACACTCAATAATTCTCATAAATCCCAAATTAAATTAAAATAATAGACAATTAAAATTCAAATCTCCTTAATTAATTAAATGTCGATTATTATACGTGGTGAGGTTGTCACAGTTACATCTCTCTAATTTTTTCCTCTTAAACTCCCTCTAATAATCTGGTAAATAATTTTAAAAGGAGAGATAAGAGTTCGAAGAGACTTAATTGATTACTGTTTTCCAAATTATTGGAGTGAGGGGGGAGGGGAGGAAATTTTGAGTGATGGGGCATTTCTCGTAGGGCTGAGTAAGGAAATTGAAAAATTCACAAATCAAACTAGTCTAAAAAAATTCGATAAGTTTGATTTGATTTTTTAAATTCATGGTTTGGTTCTGCTTTAAAAAATTGGAGAATCAGTCTTCGCGAATTGGTTTCGAATTTAGGTCTATGGTTTTGGATTTGAATTGAACCAGACCGTATAACTTAAACCATATATATTTATTTGCTAGATTTTTTTTTTTTTTAAAAAGTTAATGGTAGAATAATGTGCATGTTTATGTTTTGAAAGTTTATATTTCCAAAAATCATGATAGATTAATGTTGAACAATGTTTAATGTTACGTTTTTGCTTAACTAGTACATATTATGATAATAATTTGTTTGATAGTCATGTTATTATTATTTTTTATAATTTATGACAGGTTGATTTTTTTTAAAAAGTATTATATGATTTTTCTTATAAACAAATTATGTAAAACCGAGATTCTAAATCGAACCGAACCGTGTTTAAATGGTTTGGTTCGAATTGGTTCTATAATTTTAATGGTTTGATTTGATTCCAATTTTTATAAAATCATAGACAATAAATTGATTTTGATTTTATCATCTCAAACCGATCCAAATCAGACTATGTTCACCCCTAATTTTCTGGGGTGGGTTAACTTTCATTACGCAATCAATGGACTATGATGAGAAGCCAGTAGTCTAAAATTAATGGATTATGATAGAAAATTACTTGGAAGTCCTATTTAAAAGGAGAAATATATTTAGTTCCATAATTGTTTAGATATTCTAAAAAATTTACTATGTATTTTTCTTCTTTATTATTCTTTGTGCATTCGTTTTTGGGATTTTTGGTGAAACCTCCCTTTTGGGCCTTTTTATTAGGGTAAAGGATAACCCAATCAATTTTCTTTTAAAAAGCCCTTGAGTAGGAAATGTCTACCTCAATAAGGACATTTTATAATTTCTATTTTTTTTTATCACAATATTGCCCTTATATATATATAGTATTATATGTTTGAAAATTTTGAAATTCTGAGCTACAGATTTTGCAGCCGATGAAGACGATGAATACGATCTCCAAATTGATCATACTTCACAAAATTGATGAAGACGATCTCCAAATCTGAAGATCTCGCAGCCGAACATCTCTCACTTATTCAACAATAGACGATCTCGCAGCTGAACATCTCTCACTTGGTGGCCGATGATTATTGAGATTTGTGATTGTTGATTCGAGTTGTAGAGGTTTTTCTTCTCAATTAGGTATGTTGATTTGTTAATTATTTTGTTTTTGTTTTTGTTTTTGATTTATTTTTGTTGTGTTTGATCTGATTTCGTTTGACAGAATCAGAGTAAAATTTTACTGTGGTTCTATTGCTGTGTCTTTTGTTTCAGAGAATGAGAGTAAAATTTTACTCTGGTTCTATTGCTCTATTTACAATGAGAGTAAAATTTTACTCTGGTGTTAGAATGACAGTAAAATTTTGATTATTGCGAAGATAGGGGAGATATGTTCTTTTAGCTTATGCGTTTTAGTTATCAATTTTTAACTAGCAAAAAAGTTGCACCAAACAAGTTCATTGTTTGCAAAAATTTTACTTTTGTGCAGAGTAACATTTTACTTTTATATTCAAAGTCTAAGATTTTACTTGTTTTTCAGAGTAAAATTTTACTTTTAAAATCAGGGCGTAACATTCTACTCTTAGATTCAGAGTAAAATTTCACTCTTATACAGAGTAAAATTTTACTTTTATGCAGAATAAAATTTTACTTTTAGATTCCTTTTGTAACATTTTACTCCTATATCAGAGTAAAATTTTACTTTTATGCAGAGTAAAATTTTACTTTTAGATTCATGTTTCAAGTTGTGTTGGTGACACACTGTATGAGTTGTCAATCTTTGGCAAACTAAATAGTAAAAATTAACTCTAAAATATAGTACAATGTTACACTAAACCACAGTAAAATTTTATCAAATCAAACTAAACACAAATTGTAGTGATAGTAAAATTTTACTTTGATAGTGACAGTAAAATTTTACTGTTAATTGATTGCAGATTTGTAAAATGGTTCCACCTCTTATGTTGTTATGCAAGTATGGTGATCGTACCATTGTGTTCAAGGTGGTGTCAAACTGCACGTTGAAGGATATAACTGATTTCTTAAGTTGTAAATTGAAGAAGTATGACAATAGTGGTTGCATACTGTTATCGTACTGTTTGCCTGGACATTCGCAATGCATGATTGATGATGATTCTCATTTTCAGAATATGTTGTCGCTTGTTTATCCCCTTGGTGTTGACCGGGTTGATGTGACTATTACTGAAATGGGCATTTCAAATGAAAATCATGGAGTTGGAGAATCAGGGGACGCTACTGGATCCAACATTACTGATGATGAAATGGATTTACTCCTTATGTTTTGTCAACATGAAGAAAGGACTTTGTTGTCTTGTGGATGGGTGAATGGAATTACTCATGTAGGTCAAAGATTTATTGGAGGTGTAAAGGATTTCCGGACTGCATTATGTAAATATGCCATTGAGATAGGATTTGAGTTTGTGTATGTGAAGAATGAGAAGTGTCGGGTCACTGCTGTGTGTTCAATGCGAGAGTCGAAAGCTTGTTTATGGCGAGTACATGCATCTCTAGAAAGTGCTAATAATTTTTTCTACATTAGGACTCTACATGATGAGCATACTTGTGGAGCTGTAGTTCGTACTTCTAAAAACTCAAGGATGAGTTCAAATTTGGTTGCAAGTTTGATTATTGATGAAGTTCGTGGGAATCCCCAAACTCGTCCAATTGATGTTGTGCGTCAATTTACAGATCAATACGGGCTGACCATTACGTACAATCACGCTTGGTTGGGAGTTGAGAAAGCTATGACTACTACTTTTGGAGATTTCTCTATGTCTTATGATGAGATTCGATGGTATATGGATATTGTGATGAGCACAAATCCTGGTAACTATTTGTGTCTTGACTATAACCATCAAAGTGGACGGTTCAAGAGGTTTTTTGTTGCATTTAATGCTTCCATTCAAGGGTTTAGGCATTGCTGTCCTCTATTGTTTATCGATGGAACTTTTCTGAAGGGAAAATATAAGGGCACCTTGTTAACAGTTACAACGAAGGATGGGGTTCAAGGTAGATATTACTATAGTTTATTCAAAAGTAACAAGTTACTTATTCTCAGATTAACATGTTACTGTTATTCAAAGTAAAAATCTACTATATTTGTCATTTTCGTTTAATATACTTACTAATTGTAAAATGTTATTTTTCAGGTTTTTTCCCTCTTGCAATGGCAATTGTCGATACGGAGACTACAGACAGTTGGAAATGGTTTTTTATGCATTTGTCGAATATATTGTTGAATGAAAGACCAATTACCTTCATATCTGATCGGAATGCTGGACTTTTGGAGGCTTTACCCAAGGTTTTACCTACTGCTTACCACTATTTTTGTCTCAAACACTTGAAGGCCAATTTGAGGGATAGGTTCTCCGGTCCAAGTTTCAACAATACTTTCAGGAGTAGAATAGTTTTTTTGTTTTCTTCGTGTGCTTACGCTCCGACAGTGGGATGTTTTAATCAGTGCTTGAAAGAATTACAAGATGAGGGAAAAGGGACCGTTTGTGGGTTTCTATCCAATTTGCCCTATGACAAGTGGACCAATGCATATTTTAAAGTACAAAAATATGGTGAAATGCACTCGAATGTGGCAGAGTCTTTCAATTCATGGATCCGTCAAGCTCGCCATTTGCCCACTACAAAGATGATTGATTCAATTAGGTTGAAGATCATGGATTTGATGTCAAGAAGGAGAGAACAAGCTAAGAAATGGAATACTTTTCTTTGTTCGGAGATGGATTCAACATTAGTAAATGCTCTTAAAAGTGGAAGAACTTGGTTGGTTAGTCGTTCAAGTGATCATGTTTTTGAGATTCAATCCCGGCCATCGGTTAGCGTTGACCTCTTGAATAGAACTTGCTCATGTTACCAATGGCAATTGAATGGATTTCTTTGTGCTCACGCGGCGACCGCTATCCAAAAGAGCAGAGGTGATTTGTATGCACATGTGGAACCATTTTATTACACTAGCAAGTTCAAAGATTGCTATGCTGAGTCTGTTTATCCAATACCCACTGTTGAGAAACCTCTTGTAGCTATGGATGATCTTGTTGTCCTTCCTCCAATTTGTAAGAAGCCACCTGGTAGGCCAAGGAAAAATAGGATCCCATCTAGGGGTGAGAAGATAAGACGAGTACAGTGTGGTAGATGCGAGAAGTACGGTCATAATAGGAAGACTTGCAAGGAGGCATTGCCGTGAAAGACATTATTGATTTTGTAATAGAAGTATGAAAATAATGCAGTTATTCTGCAATAAGTAGTCCATAGCAATAATAGTATAGTCTTTTAGACTTACAAACAGTTTCTGATTTGTTTTGTGGTTGAATTCTTGTCTATGGGTGTGATGAGCCTGTGGTTTCACAGTAAAATTTTACTATGTTCAGAGTAAAATGTTACTTTTAGATTAAAATTTTACCTTATTTCAGAGTAAAATTTTACTTTTATAGAGGGTAAAATTTTACTTTAGTGCAGACTAACATTTTACTTTTAGATTTAGAGTCCAAATTTTGCTCGCCCTTCAGAATAAAATTTTACTTTTGTACAGAGTAAAATTTTACTTTTATACAGAGTAAAATTTTACTTATTCAGGCTGTAACATTTTGCTCTTAGATTCAGAGTGTAACATTTTATTCTTATTTCAGAGTAAAATTTTACTTTTATGCAGAGTAAAATTTTACTTTTAGATTCAAGTGCAACAATTTACTCATCTTTCAGAATATAAAGTAAAATTTTACTTTTATGCAGAATAAAATTTTACTTCATGTCAGAGTAAAATTTTACTTCATTTCAGAGTAAAATTTTACTTTATTTCAGAAAATATGTTAGTCCCCTTAGACAAACATTTCCAACCTGCACCAAAATTTACCACAACACACAAACTCCCCTGATGATCATCATGGAATCTTTGTGCAAAAAAAATCTAACAACACAACTACATATATCATCAACATTCATTCCCAGTCAAAACAACATTCATAGCAACATTTATTCCACTTACATTCCCAGTCAAAACAAAATTCATAGCAACATTCAGTCAAAAAAATTTAAGCCTCTACCTGTATCATTGTATTCTATCCATAACAACATTCATTACTAGTCAAAACAATATCCTTCCATAATAATGTATTAATCACCAAACCAAAGTAAAATTTACTAGAATAATAGACATACCATGTACTATCTAATACTCTTTGAGTATTCTTTCACTTACAATTACATTTTCACCGTTCTTTCATTTACAAAAACCGAAATTACATACATCATTCACAGTAGTTCTTCAGAACTTGTCCACATTGTCATCCTTGAGATCTTAGCTCTTGCCCCCTTTTTTTTTGAGGTTGAAGTATTCCTCAGTCCATGCTTTTGGATAATCATTCAAAAATTGATGCACTATTGACGCTCGGAAATTGTTAATTTCATCATCTTCCAGAGAATTTGCAATAGGCTCATCTCTTATGATTTGGCGCATGATATAACATACAATAATTCCATAATCAACACTGTTAAATAAAAATCAATATCTTGTTAGATTTAGTCAAATTTGAAAACTACCAATTCAAGCATGTAATAGTAGCGTGAAATACTTACGATGTTGGGCGTTGTTGTGGATTATCTTTCACCAAAACCAAGTTTGAAAACTTTCTTCTACCTCTCTTCGTTTTGTTGCCCAACTTGCTATCCACATATGTTATCTAACATCATTGCATAATTGTTTGGTCACGATTAAATTCAAGAATAAAACACAGCAAAAAATTACTGTTAACATGGTGCAAAGCACTTACGATCTTTTTTGCATCCTTAAGGTAAGGATCTTCTCTGTTGTTTCTTGGCCTTAAAGAATTGTAATGTCTCCACTCATCAAGTTCAGCGTCAAATACAAGAAGTGTCCAGTGGTAGGGTTTTTCTTCCTTTTTGTTCCCATTGGAATTCATGCAAAAATGAAGGTATCTATATCCACTCAAATCTTGTTCAAGGACTTTATCAATTAAATGATTTCTCAGCTCCCCATAACCCCATTTCACTAAAGACTGCATTTAATCATATAAGAGTGTCATGTCTCAAGTTGTGTTGGTGACACAATGTATTAGTTGTCAATCTTTGGTAAACCAAATAGTAAAAATTAACTCCAAAATACAGTACAATGTTACACTAAACCACAGTAAAAATTTATCAATTCGAACTAAATACAAATTGATGGCTTACCCAACAAAGGCTTGAGAAAAAGAATGATTTATTCTTTTCTGGCTTCTTGACTTGTTGCTCAATCTCAAGCATTTCTACGAAGCTGTCAATGACCTACAAAAACAAAAATCAATTAAATATATGTTAATAAAATGAACTATTTTTAGTTATTCAAGTGAACACTAGTCATTGAAACTTGTATGTCCACTTACATTATTTACAGTATCACTATCTCTCAGAATTGCATCCACATCATGCAATGTAACATATACTCCATTTCCTGTGCCGGACCATATGATTGCACTAGTCATAAGGTAAAAAAAATGTTGATTAACACGTTGCACTTTGATAACAATAAAAATCTATTGTTTGATAAAATTAAAATGGTCTTACTCTGTGGTTTCCAAATTGTAAATCTTGTTTAGTAGACACTTATCATTCTCATCAAGCAATTTGCATATTGCAGCCTTATCTGGAAACAAAACCCTTTCAACTGGCTTTGGTTGGCTTAGATACAAGTTGTCAACACAAATCACTTCTTTTGATATCACTTCAATTGCTTGTTTTGTGGTCTTTTTTTTCTTTGCCTCTCTTGGCTCACATTCAAAATCAGACATCTCTTTTTTCTTCCTCACATTGATTTTGATTTTCCTGACCATGGATGTTTGCAATGGCTCTACAACAATAGGTGTTTCTTTCAATGTAGTTTGAATCCCAAAGTTTTGCTCCTCTTCTACTCCTTTAGCATGTGGCATTTCTTTAGAAGCAAAACCTTGGGTAGCCGCATGAACTGCATTTTCTTCAATCTGTTCAACCAACTGTTTATTTTCAGATTCAAGTACTTCAATCTCCTTTCTCAGTTTCTCCATTTCTTTCTCTGTCTTGCTCATCTTTTCCATTGTTTCTTTTGTTTTTACCTCTTGATCCTCTTCTATTTTTTGCATTGTTTCCCTTATTTTCTTCAGTTCTTCAACCAACGCCATATTCTCACTTTTCAGCCACTTGTTTTCCTTTTGAAGATCAATGAACTCCTTCAAAGGTTGATCATCTCCTAAAGCTTTAGCTACATGATCTTCATCTTCTTCAGTCTCCAAATTTTCCTCCATGTCCAATGTATCTTCTTCAGTCTCCAAATTTTCCTCCATGTCCAATGCATCTTCTTCATCATCATTGCAAATGAGTTCCATTTCTTCTCTGGAAATAGGCTTCAGTTCATTGTGATTTACCTGCATTTGAAAAATAGAAAAAGAAAAGAAGCCAGCAATTAAGCAAACTTTAACCACTAGAGTAAAATTTTACTCTGTTTCAAAGTAAAAGTTTACTCTGATTGTAAGTAAACTTTTACTCTAATTTTAAGTAAACATTTACTCTGTTCAAGAGTAAGTAAAAGTTTACTCTGACTGTAAGTAAAAGTTTACTCTGATTTAAAGTAAACTTTTACTCTGTTCAAAAGTAAGTAAAATTTTACTCTGATTGTAAGTAAACTTTTACTCTAATTTTAAGTAAACATTTAGTCTGTTCAAGAGTAAGTAAAAGTTTACTCTGACTGTAAGTAAAAGTTTACTCTGATTTAAAGTAAACTTTTACTCTGATTTAAAGTAAACTTTTACTCTGTTCAAGAGTAAGTAAAATTTTACTCTGACTATAAGTAAAATTTTACTCTGATTGTAAGTAAAAGTTTACTCTGATTTAAAGTAAAAGTTTACTCTGATTTAAAGTAAACTTTTACTCTGTTCAAGAGTAAGTAAAATTTTACTTTGACTGTAAGTAAACTTTTACTTTGTTCAAGAGTAAGTAAAATTTTACTCTGTTTCAAAGTAAAAGTTTACTCTGATTGTAAGGAAACTTTTATTCTGTTCAAGAGTAAGTAAAAATTTACTATGTTTCAAAGTAAAAGTTTACTCTGGCTGTAAGTAAACTTTTACTCTGTTCAAGAGTAACATTTTATTATGTAAGTATAATTTTAAGCAAAGTGAACCAGTAAGACTGAGTTTGGAAAGATGATACCTCTTCAGGCTTTAGTGTTTGCAATGACCTCTTCATTAGCATTTTCCTCAATGTTGATAAGTCCCATCGAAGGAGCCTTGGACACAAATTTTTTCCTTGAGGTTGAATGAGGGTAGTATGCTCGCATAACCAGTACTATAAAATAAAAAATCGAAATTAGTTAATTCTCTAAAGATAGATTGCATAATATTTCCAGTAGTTCAATTTGCTTACCAAAAGAAGAAGTACACATCCAGTGACATTTTCAGGACTTCCTAATGAAGAATGGATTGAAGTAGTCAACGTGGATGCAACTGCAGTCGACCATGCATATGAATTCATCATTTCCAAATCTTCTACAAGGGCAACAAAGGCCCATCCAACTGTTAGACCAGTTGTTGGTAATAGCGAAGTCGCCACAACAAATAGACACATTATTCGTGCAACATCCTCAACATCAACTCTCGCTGTGCCTTCCAACGCATCTCCTAATGCCTCTTGCAAACTCTTTACAGATATTCTTGACATATTACGAAACCTTCTCTGCACAAAAGGTGATTCTTGTTTCTTCCCATATGACACATCTACTTTTTTCATTCCCGATTTCATCCCAAAAATCAAAGTAACATCACTGTCCCATATGTCACATGTTTTCCCCCCAAGCTTAAATCCCTTTGCATGAAAGTCATAATATTTAATCACATCTATGACATTATCGTCAACTTTCTTGAACTTCTTTAACACCACATCATCTTTCTTCCAAAAACATTTAAACAACATCCCAAAAGGTGTTCTCTCAAGGACAGTAATGTGTCTTTTAGTGAATCTTGTGTCTCGCATTAGGTTTATCAATGAAACAATATTTGACCTATATTGTTTCATATAGTTCTTCCTCTCCCGCACTCCATGTACAATATTCAACTTCGAAGGACTTTCTTTACTACTTTTGCTCTTTTTTTTAGGGACTTTCTTCTTTTGTATAACCGTTGGTGGAACTTCAAAATCATCATCATCATCATCATCATCACCACATTTGCTTCTTGTAACAGCCATTTTAAAACACTAAAAAGTTTCCCTATATCAACAGTGTAACATTTTACTTTACACAACAATGTGACAAAACAAATAAGCACTAAACAAAATGCACAAGCATTGTAATGAGACAGTAAAATTTTACTCTGTTTGGCAAAAAAACTTTACTTTTATTGGAAGTAAAATTTTACTCTGATTGGAAGTAAAATTTTACTCTGAAAAATTCATGAAGCAAGTGAATTTCAAAGCCTTGAAATTGCAGGACCAAAACACTACAGAAATCAAAGCGTAATGAGCAAATGCTACAGTTAAAGTAAAATTTTACTCTCATTATAAGCAAGTGAATTTGAAAGCATTGAAATGGCAGGACCAAAACACTACAGAAATCAAAGTGTAATGAGCAAAGGCTAGAGTTAAAGTAAAATTTTACTCTGTAATAAGTAAAATCTTACTCTGGTTGGAAGTAAAATTTTATTATGAAAAATTCATGAAGCAAGTGAATTTCAAAGCATTGAAATCGCAGGACCAAAACACTACAGAAATCAAAGCGTAATGAGCAAAGGTTAGAGTTAAAGTAAAATTTTACTCTGTAATAAGTACAATTTTACTCTCATTATAAGTAAAATTTTACTCTGGTTGGAAGTAAAATTTTACTCTGAAAAATTCATGAAGCAAATGAATTTCAAAGCATTGAAATTGCAAGACCAAAACACCACAGAAATCAAAGCGTAATGAGCAATGGCTAGAGTTAAAGTAAAATTTTACTCTGTAATTCTGAAATACCTAAATTAGTTTTCAAAATTTTTAAACCTTAACATTCTCACATGATTTAGTAATTTAAAGTATTTTAAGATACTGATAAAAATTTGAGAACAGATGATCCTTAGTGCAACCAAAAATCCCAAAATGAAAACAAACCCAGACAGACTTTATAATATCGAAAAACTAGCAGAAAGAGGAAAAAATCACCTGTAAAATGTGTGTCCAAGAGAGAGAGTAAAGCGTAATGTCGAGTTTGATTCGAGCGCAAGCGACGAACCTGTAACGTTGCTAGGGTTTCAATCGACGAAACTGTAACGAAGTAGCTACACAAAGCGAGAGTAATGAGACTCAGAGAAGGGTTTAAGAGAGAGAGAGAGTAAAGCCTAATGCCGAGTTCGATTCGAGCGCAAGCGATGAACCTGTAACGTTGCTAGGGCTTCAATCGATGAAACTGTAACGAAGTACCTCCAGAGAGCGAGACTAATGAGGCTCAGAGAAGGGTTTCAATCGTTGCTAGGGTTTTCGAATGATGATATTCAGAGGAGAGGAGGGTTTTCAATCGATGAAACAGAGGGAGGGGAGAGAAACGGTGCAATTGTTTTATATTTCCGCCCTTATATGGATGGGTATTTCAGTCAATTCATGCTATTTTTTAAATTGAGGGGCTTTTGGGGCCATTGTTTCCATCCGTGGGCTTCACACAAAATAGGCCCTATGGAAGGGGTTTTTCACCAAAAATCCCCATTTTTTATCCCTGTATTTATTTTCTAATGTTTTAATCTTTCAAAAAGGTTTGGTAAAAAATTAATAATTAATGTGCAATTTCTTTATTCTCTAATCTTGTAGACTTTCAAAACAGTTAATTGCAAGCTAAGAGTATTCGAAATCTATCATATTTTACTCTGTTAAAATAGTTTTTTCTGAAATTATTTTGACAACAAAATTTTATTAAATAAAGAAATCTATTTATTTCAGAAAAAACTATTTCGACAATAAATTTTATTTACATAGAAATTTATTTATTTATAAAATTGTCCGTGTTTATCAACCAAGAAATGGCGGTGACAGTGACGGTTGATAGTGATGAAAGTGGTGGTATTGTGTTGGAGGTTAATAGGAGTATTTATATGTTTGAGAAGTATAGAAAAATTATTTTGTTTGTTGATGTTTTGTTTAAAAGTGATAGTAAAATTTTAGTCTGATTTAATACGGAAATATATAATCTATCATTTATTTGTTGATAGTCTATTTTATATTAACATTATCCTTTCATTATTTTAATATTTTTTTTATTCAATATTTTTACTTGTAGTACTAACAGTTACAGTGACTATGGTACGTAGTGATGATGATGGTATTTCACCATTTAAATGTTAAAATTTAACAGCAAAATTTATGTGAATTAGAGTAAAAATTTTGCTATTAACATTATTTTCAATGGTAAAAATTTCCATTTCCTTTTTCTCTTTCTTTTTAAAGAATATCATGATCAACATAGATCTTATTTGATAGATTTTGATTAGAGAGTTCTATAAATACTAATTTTATTAAAATACAATATCTAGATAAAAAATTATATTATTTTAAAATTTAAAATATTAAATTAGTCACTAAAAATATTTTGATAATAGTGTTGTGTGTTAGATTTTTCAATATATATATATATTGTGATTGTCCTTAATGCATGAAAGTTCTATTATGAAGAAATTATGACCAAATTTCTTATAAAAGTTATGACATGTAAAATTTTTAAACTAAAAATATGATAGACACTACCAATAATGGTTCATACAATAATTTCACTAAAAATTTAGATTTTTATTTTTTATTTTTAATTTGATAATTAATATTGATTTTTTTAATAAATCTCAACAACTAAATTTTAAAAATATAAATTTTATTGAAGATACATCGGAGTCACTGAGCTTGTCATCATTCTCCAAATCAACCAAAACATCAACAAAATCATCATCTCACTTTAGACTCAGACTACAGTTACTCTTTATTTTGTTGGAAACAAGACAGTTTCTCTCACTTCTATTCCACAAAAGTATGAGAAGGTATTTGGTGGTCTTGGCGGTTAGAGCAGTACTGCATGAATTTACCCATCAAATACGAAAAATGTTTGGGAGCTCTAAATTGGGAGCACTAAAGGAGCTCTAGAGAGTGGGTCCCACTGACTAATGTGATGTTTTGGCCTTAAGTTTTTTTTTTTTTTTTGAATTTCCACCTCATTAGTGGTCCATTAGTGCTCCCAAATTAGTGGAATGTATCATTGTTTTATCATTGGACACTTGTCAATTTATCTTCTCAAAATCCAACAAAATATATTAGATCTCACAATTTTAACTAATAAATAGCATGTTCGGACACCGCATGAATTTACCCATCAAATAATTTTCCTAAAAGTAGACTGTTGGAGCTTAAAACTGGGGCTTTTTCCAAAATAAACCAAATTAGCAACTTAATTTCCAAACTAGGCCTAGTTTGGACGGAATTCCCAAACTAGGCCAAAACGTGGTTGTGAACCACGCTTTCAACGTTTTTGTGCATGCCGTGCGGAAATTTTGTGAAATTGTAAAAGCGTGTTTCCAAACCACGCTTTTAATTTAAGAAAGCGTGGTTACAAACCACGCTTTTAGTTAACTTTGGTTTATAAATAAAGCGTGATTAGGAACTACGCTTTTAAGTAAATTTTTTTTTTTTGAAAACGTGGTTGTGAACCACGCTTTTAAGCAAAAAATTTTTTTCCCTGAAAACGTGGTTGTGAACCACGTTTTTATTGTTCATAAAAGAAAGCATGGATGATAACCATGCTTTTAACCAAAATCGTTTTTAAGTGAAAGCGTGGTTTGTAACCACGCTTTTAAAACTTATATAAATATCCCCCAGCCTCGTCATTTGCAATCACGCCTTTTACACTTACTTTTTTTCGACTTCAGCTAACTCTCTGCTCTCACTCTCGCTCTCTCTGCTGTCGCTCTCTCTCTGCTCTCGCTCCCTCTGCTCTCACACTCTCTCTCTGCTCTCTCTCCGTCTGTGGATTGCTCTCTCTCGTTGGTATGGCATCTGTCTCTCTCTGTCTCATTTCAGTTTTATGCGTTTATTGTGTTTGTGAAAATGTGAATGTGGATACAATGTGGGTATAATGTGGGTAGAATAGGGTTCATGAATGTGAAAATGTTGTGAATTGATGAAAATGTTGGTAGAATAGGGTTTGTGAATGTGGAAATTTTGTGAATTGAAATTGTGGTTTTAAATTGGTAAAATGTTGTGGTTTTGAATTGTTAAAATTTTCTAGGGTTTTCAATTGAATGTGAAATCATAAATTAGGGTTAGGGTTTTAAATTGTGAAATCAGAAATTATGATTAGGGTTTCAGAAATTATGGTTTTGAATTGTGAAATCAGAAATTAGGGTTTTGAATTATGAAATTAGAAATTAGGATTAGGATTTCAGACTTGGTAGTTATAAGAGAATGATGAAAGGCTGTGTGATTAAAAAGACATAAATGATAAAAAATGAAGTAAAAGAATATATATTTATATTATTGTATAAATTTGATTAAGGTAAAAATTTTACAAGAAAATATAATTCTAATTTTAAATAACTTTTATAATAAATATAATTCTAATCCTGTCTATATTTTTTGCATTGTGAATTGTGAATCCTGTCTATATTTTTTGAAATTAGGGTTTTGAATTTTGAATTTTGAATCCTGTCTATATTTTTTGAATTGAAAATTTTATTTTTTGCTTGTTAATCCTGTCTATATGGTTAAATCTTCTTATTCTTTCGCTTATCTGTTAAGCTACATCATTAGGCCATTATAACTAGTACAAACAATTTTTTTGGTTTGTTTTAGGAAATATGTTAAAAGCTAATTTTTCGATTTTTTTTTTTTGAAAACTTTTTTTGGAAAAACGTGTAAAAAAAAAGTAGAAAAATAATGTGACCCAAAAAACATTAGAAGTCAAAAAATGACTTTTAACCTCTTTGCCAAAAGAGGCCTTTGAAGTCATCCTCAAAAATGTTATTACGAAACCATTTTATATAAATCAAAAAATTTTGTTTAAAAATTATGTTTGAAAAAATTAAAATTTTTGATTTATAAAATGACTAATTCTCGAGAATTTTTACCCACTTGAACTATCCAATTGACTTATTCCTTATGCGTCTGGATTATGTTTATTCAATTAAGCTTTATATTTTTATGATAGTCGAATGTCTGAATCAGTTTACGTATTTCTCGACTAATCTTAGAATACACACCAAACGTCCCTTCTACGTAAATCGGACAAATCTCAAATAATACCTATAAACATGATCTCAAGAAATTGATAACACATAATGAGAGTTCAACTTGAGACCTGAAAGGAGCATACCTAATTTTGAACACATAATGAGAGCTCATTAATATTAATGAAACTCAAGTTTGACTCGGTTCAGCTTGATAATTTTTTTTTAATGTTATTTATATTGTTTAAATAAAAATAAATGAGTCGAGTTTGACGAACCGAGCCAAGCCCTTAAGAAGCTCAGTCGAGCTTGTTCCTGAAAAGTTCGGCTCATTTGCAGCCCTATTTGAAACAACTCATGTCACGACCCCAACCTGCCCCTAGTAGGTCGGCGCCGAGATGGCCAGCAACCCGAGGTTACCAAAGGCCTCTTACAAGAATTCACACACACACAGAGTATACATATGGGGCTTACAAAATGCGGAAGCAATAAATTAACATACAAGCAGTCCATAAGAGCAGTGCTTAAGTTGGATGAAATGACATACATCTATTGATAGCTTCAATACAACAAAGAGAGTACATAAATTACATCTTGACAAAAAGGCTTCTCGGCCATCGAATACAAAATACAATGAAATAACTAAGAAGCATGATCTTCAAGATGTTCACAAAATGCGAATCAAAAACACGTCGGCAAAAATACATCGGCAAACACATCTAGGCGTCGCCGCCCTGCTCATCACCTACATATATATATAGAGAGGGTGAGCTTGGATACTCAGTGAATGGCATAAGCAATAAAGGTTTTACATGAATGATATCCGAGATCTTTTAACAGATCAGTACAAGGCATACATCAAGTCGTCCATCAAATCTTTCAAGTTTCAAGAGATGCTTATTAACATCAATATAATACAAGAGATGACAATCCGGGCAAGCAAACCCACGCGGTAAAACCGTCAGTGGCAAGGCAAGACAAGACAAGAGAGATCTCTAAACAAGAATGTCGTTGCATTATAGTCCCCGACACTAAGGCCTGGTGCCACAAGTGCTTAAGGTCCCCTGGCACGTACGGACTTCCAAACTTTGTGCTACAAGTGCTTATAGTCCCCTAGCACGTACGGACTAGTGCCACAAGTGCTTAAAGTCCCCTGGCACGTACGGACTTCCAAGATGTCATCCAAACAAGATATAATACTTGGTATACAAAAATAGGGATAATCATTCATGCTTACAAATACTTTCTAAAACAAGGCAAAACAAGGCTTTGATCAAAACACTTTAACATAGCTTTATTAAAATGCCACTCACATAGTTCTTCGGACGTCGGGGTCAAGGCAAGTCCAAGTCCTACAATCACATGGCAAGTCTATTGAATACACTTTTAAACAAGGTTCTTATGCATGCAAATGATCTCGGCTAACGCCCAAAACTTAGTCAAGTCATATCAAACACTGTTTCTTACTTTGGAAATCATGCTGGGCACCTAACCAGGTCTTGGCCGAGGTCCCACACTCTCTCGCCGAGGTGTGGTCCCGAGAGCCACATTCAAGAACAAATGAGGTCGGGGAAAATCTGGGTTTCCCATGCTCAAGAACATCAAGAACATAAACATGAAGATTATGAAGGAATGAATGCAAGGATCATAACTTACGTTTATAAAATCTGAGATTTCATGCCATGAGTTTAAAAACATGGACCTGGGTACTCATACAAGAAGATCTTGATGAAACAAACACAAAAACATAGATTTCAATGCAAGCTTCCGGATCAAAATCAAGGCTTTACCTCAAGTACACATGAATGTCTTATTTTCTTTCTAAAACCAACTTTAAATCCATGCATGGCATACAAACTAAACTCAATCATGCAATGTAACCAGATGATCAATGAGAATAACAAGAGCAAATCAAGATTCTAACCTCAAATCAAGAATCTAACGGTTGGAACTCTAAGAATCAAGCTTGCTAATCCACTTCTCACTCTAGAACTCCTCCTTCTTCTCCTAGAGCTTCTCTCTCTAAAACAAGGGCTTTGAGACAAAATGATTTGGTTCTAAGTCTGTCGGCTGACTTAACCTTCAGCTCGGACACGTGGCAATGGTTGGTTGGCTCTGCTCAAAAAGGTGACTGACTGGCAAGACAAGTCTATGACAAAGCGTATCTAACAAGCTACCCAGTGAAACACTCCGACGAGTAATGACATCGGCTAACAACAAAACCTCGGCAAGGGATAACATCGGCCAAAGACAGGACTTCGGCAACAAGATAACAAGGACATCGGCTAGGGAGGACGACAATTGACTAAGCTATGCCACACCTTGGCCAGGGTGTGCCACATCTCGGCCTATGTCATACCATCCCGGAAACAAAGGTCACTAGTATGAAATACCTCGGCTACGTGGTGACATCTCGGCTATAATGCCGGGGTGAAGGTGAAGGTCAACCAAGTGGTTCCAACATGATTCTAAGCACTAAGGTTCAAAGGTGGTCTAGGCTCAAGGTGACCTCGGCTAAACACACACACACTAATAGGGAACATAGCATCAAGTATCACTTATGCAAGACAAGTCAAGAATGCAAGGCAAGTCAAGATTGAACATGCAAGCTGAACAAAGCAAAATCATATAAATGCATGAGTATGGCTAAGGCAGTGTGAGGGTTATTACATCCTACCCCCCTTAAAGAAGTTTGGTCCCCAAACTTGAGTTACCTTGGTTCAAAAACAGTTCTGGATGTCGAATTTTCATTTCTTCTTCCATTTCCCATGTGGCATCCTTGCCGTAATGTTCCTTCCATTCTACCTTTACCATCTGTATTGTCTTATTTCTCAATTGTCTCACTTGTCTATCAATGATACGTACTGGTCTCTCTTCATAGCTCAATTCTTCATCAACCACAATCCCAAAATGATCAATCACATGCAAGGGATCCCGAATATACTTTCTCAACATCGAAATATGAAACACATTGTGCACTTGACTTAATTCTGGTGGTAAAGCAAGTCTGTAGGCAGTCGTGTTAATCTTCTCAAGAATTTCAAATGGCCCGATGTAACGAGGTGCTAACTTACCCTTCTTCCCAAATCTAAAAACTCCTTTAGTTGGTGAAATCTTCAGGAACACATGGTCCCCAACTTCAAATTCCAATTCTCTTCTCCTCTGGTCGGCATAGCTCTTCTGCTGACTTTGGGCAGTTCTGATCCTTTGCCGAATAAGCTTAATCTTCTCGGTTGTCGCTTGAATCAGTTCGGGGCCGATCAAAACTTTATCTCCTACTTCTGTCCAACATATCGGCGATCTGCACTTCCTTCCATACAAAGCTTCGTACGGTGCCATACCAATGCTAGCTTGATAACTGTTGTTGTAAGCAAACTCAACTAAAGGTAGATGTGCTTCCCAACTTCCCTTGAAATCTAACACACATAACCTGAGCATATCTTCAAGCGTTTGAATCGTTCTTTCTGTTTGCCCATCAGTTTGGGGGTGAAAAGCTGTGCTAAACCTCAACTCGGTTCCCAAGGCTCTTTGTAAACTTTGCCAAAATCTACAAACAAACTTCGGATCTCGGTCTGAAACAATAGACATCGGCACCCCATGAAGTCTCACAATCTCATTCATATACAGTACAGCTAGTCGGTCAGCATTGAATGTAGTCTGAACAGGCAAGAAGTGTGCTGACTTAGTCAGTCTGTCAATTATGACCCAAATCGAATCCATTCCCTTTTGTGTCCTCGGCAAACCAATCACAAAGTCCATGGAGATATGTTCCCACTTCCATTCAGGAATTGACAAGGGTTGAAGGAGTCCTGCTGGTCTCTGATGTTCTGCCTTCACTTGTTGACAATGCAAGCATCGGGATACAAACTCGGCTATTTCTTTCTTCATGTTCGGCCACCAAAAGGTCTGCTTGACGTCATGATACATCTTAGTGTTTCCTGGATGAACAGCAACTCTGGAACTATGAGATTCTTGCAGAATCTTCCTTTTTAACTCTGGAATGTCGGCCACGCACAATCTTCCTTCAAACTTAAGCACTCCATCTTCAAAGGTGTAGCCTGATCTCGGCTTGGTGATAATCTCGTCGGCTACCTTCTTCCAGAATTCGTCTTCCAGTTGTCTGACCTTTACCTCCCTAATGATAGTTGGTTCAGCTGAGGTTATGGCTAAACACGCCAAACTTCCCATTGATCTTCTGCTTAATGCATCGGCTACTGAGTTGGCTTTGCCTGGGTGGTATTGAATCTGCATGTCGTAGTCTTTCAACAATTCCAGCCATCTTCTCTGTCTCAAATTTAGTTCCTTCTGAGTAAATAAGTACTTCAAACTCTTGTGATCCGTGAAAACCTGGCAAGAAGCTCCATACAAGTAATGACGCCAAATCTTCAAAGCAAATACCACGGCTGCTAGTTCTAAGTCATGGGTAGGATAATTCTTCTCATGAGGTTTTAACTGGCGAGATGCATACGCTATGACCTTACCCCCTTGCATTAATACACAACCCAAACCCTTATGTGAAGCATCACTATAAATCTGAAATTCCTCATTGCCTGATGGAAGCACAAGAACTGGTGCTGTAACTAACCTCGTCTTCAACTCTTGGAAGGCTGACTCTCTATCTTCGGTCCATTCGTATGTCACTCCCTTCTGAGTTAACTGTGTCAATGGTACTGCAATCCTTGAGAAGTCCTTTACAAACTTTCTGTAATAACCTGCCAAACCCAGAAAACTACGAACCTCGGACACGTTGGTCGGCGTCGGCCAATTTACCACGGCTTCAATCTTACTGGGATCAACAGAAATACCCTCTTCATTAATCACATGCCCCAAAAATGAAATGCTGGAAAGCCAAAACTCACACTTACTCAACTTAGCGTACAACTTCTGGTCCCTCAAAATCTGTAAGGTCAGTCTTAAGTGGTTTTCATGTTCAGTCTTACTCTTGGAATAGATCAGTATATCATCAATAAAGACAACTACAAACTCATCTAAATATGGCTTGAAAACTCTGTTCATTAAGTCCATAAATGCAGCAGGGGCATTGGTTACTCCAAAAGGCATTACTAAAAACTCGTAGTGGCCATATCTGGTTCGGAAGGCCGTCTTCTCAACATCCTCGGCTTTAACTTTAAGCTGATGGTAACCTGACCTAAGGTCAATCTTGGAAAAGACTCGTGCTCCTTGAAGTTGATCTAGCAAATCATCGATCCTAGGCAACGGGTACTTGTTCTTAATGGTTACCTTATTAAGTTCCCTATAGTCAATGCAAAGACGAAGTGTACCATCCTTTTTCTTAACAAATAAGACTGGGGCTCCCCATGGTGAAGTGCTCGGCCTAACAAAACCCTTATCCAACAATTCCTGTAACTGCACTTTCAATTCCTTAAGTTCGGCTGGGGCCATTCTATAAGGTGTTTTGGAGATCGGCTGGGTTCCCGACATGATGTCCACAGTAAACTCTATTTCTCTATCGACTAAGTGGCCAGGCAATTCATTTGGAAAGACATCGGGAAATTCATTAACAACTGGGATATCATCTAGGTCCACATTTCCATTCTGATTACCCAATATACTACACAAGTAGCCACGGCACCCTTTCTGAATTAGTTTATAGGCTTTAATGGATGAAATCAAGTAAGGCGGGGACACTACACCTCTACCCTGGAAAATAACCTCGGCTCGGCTTGGGGGTTTCAAGGTAACACTCTTAGAAACACAGTCAATAGATGCATGATTCGTCACTAACCAATCCATCCCTAATATAACGTCAAAGTGAGTCATGTTTAATGGTAGCAAGTCAACTAATAATCCTACACCCTTAATCTCAACAACACACTCCCTATAAATAGATGCAACAATCATAGTTCTCCCAGATGGAGCAGATACATATAACACATAATCAAGGGGTTCCTGTGGTCTATTCAACTTCTCGGCAAACTTAGCAGATACGAATGAATGCGTAGAGCCCGAATCAATCAATATGTATGCATCTTGAGAGCAGATTGGAAGTATACCTGACACTACTGTCTCAGCATTCTGAGTGTCTCCTGGCACGAGTGCAAAAACTCTGCCTTGCCTCATCTGCGTCCTTCCGACGTTGCTTCCCTGTGTAGAGCCCGAGGTGCTCCCACTTTTCTTACCATCACCAATCTTTGACTTCGGACAATCTCTCACACGATGACCCACTTCCCCACATTCAAAACAAGCGCCTGACGCCCAACGGCAAACCCCGGAATGCGGCTTCCCACACTCCGCACACATCGGCTTCGTATTACTTTCCTGATTCGAGTTGCTAGAGCTGCCCACATTCGCTTTCTTCTTAGCATTAAACGGAGCTCGGCGGTTATCATAATTCTGCCTCTTTCTCTGATTCTCTCCTGCGTTTTGATATCGGTTCAAGTTAGCTTCTGCAAGAATAGCCTTGTCTAAGACTCCGGCATAAGTCGGCATGTTGAGCATGTTGACTCTATCCTGTATCGGTGCACGCAACCCACTTTCAAACTTCCTAGCTTTCCTATACTCATCACTGACCATATGAGGCGCATACCTCGCCAATTCTGTGAAAGCACGGTCGTATTCTGCCACTGTCTTGTTTCCTTGCGTCAAAGTCTGGAACTCCGTGATCTTTCGATCTCGAACACTAAGGGGAAAATGCTTGTCATAAAACAGTTCCAAAAATTTAGCCCAAGTTAAGTCAGGGTTCCCTTCTCGCGTTATCATCCACCATCTTCGAGTATCGTCATCTAACGTAAATGCGGCCAATGCCACCTTCTGAGCATCTGTGCTGGGAAAGATCTCGAACAACTTCTCCATTCCTAAAACCCACGCTTCAGCTTTCATTGGTTCTACGCCCCCTTGGAATCTCGGCGGGTTCATCTTCTTGAACTCCTTAATCAAAGTCATAGTCCCATCTCCATACAAGGCTGACTGTGAGGGTACTTGTGGTACTGGAGGAGGTGGAGGCGGGACTACATGTCGGCCATTAGTTTGTTCGGCCGGAGTGGATGTTGCACTAGCATTCTGTTGTCTTATCTGTCTCAACTCCCGAGTTAAACCTTCAACTAGCCTTTCTAGTCGACCCAATCTGTCTTCTGATTGATCTCGGCCAACTGGTGGTCTTCCTCTCCTCATAATGCTATGAGTACGCAAAAATGTAACTTTAAAACAAAATGCGCAGTAAAACATACATGCAAGCAACAAGCTGTTATGCCGAGATGATGCACACATTGTCAAGTAGCAGGCAACCTGATGCAATCCTATCATCTTTCTAAGGGAAATCCTATGCTCTTTAGGATTCAAAGTGTGTGAATAACGTACTATGAGGAACCTGTGCTCTGATACCAATCTGTCACGACCCCAACCTGCCCCTAGTAGGTCGGCGCCGAGATGGCCAGCAACCCGAGGTTACCAAAGGCCTCTTACAAGAATTCACACACACACAGAGTATACATATGGGGCTTACAAAATGCGGAAGCAATAAATTAACATACAAGCAGTCCATAAGAGCAGTGCTTAAGTTGGATGAAATGACATACATCTATTGATAGCTTCAATACAACAAAGAGAGTACATAAATTACATCTTGACAAAAAGGCTTCTCGGCCATCGAATACAAAATACAATGAAATAACTAAGAAGCATGATCTTCAAGATGTTCACAAAATGCGAATCAAAAACACGTCGGCAAAAATACATCGGCAAACACATCTAGGCGTCGCCGCCCTGCTCATCACCTACATATATATATAGAGAGGGTGAGCTTGGATACTCAGTGAATGGCATAAGCAATAAAGGTTTTACATGAATGATATCCGAGATCTTTTAACAGATCAGTACAAGGTATACATCAAGTCGTCCATCAAATCTTTCAAGTTTCAAGAGATGCTTATTAACATCAATATAATACAAGAGATGACAATCCGGGCAAGCAAACCCACGCGGTAAAACCGTCAGTGGCAAGGCAAGACAAGACAAGAGAGATCTCTAAACAAGAATGTCGTTGCATTATAGTCCTCGACACTAAGGACTTGTGCCACAAGTGCTTAAGGTCCCCTGGCACGTACGGACTTCCAAACTTTGTGCTACAAGTGCTTATAGTCCCCTAGCACGTACGGACTAGTGCCACAAGTGCTTAAAGTCCCCTGGCACGTACGGACTTCCAAGATGTCATCCAAACAAGATATAATACTTGGTACACAAAAATAGGGATAATCATTCATGCTTACAAATACTTTCTAAAACAAGGCAAAACAAGGCTTTGATCAAAACACTTTAACATAGCTTTATTAAAATGCCACTCACATAGTTCTTCGGACGTCGGGGTCAAGGCAAGTCCAAGTCCTACAATCACATGGCAAGTCTATTGAATACACTTTTAAACAAGGTTCTTATGCATGCAAATGATCTCGGCTAACGCCCAAAACTTAGTCAAGTCATATCAAACACTGTTTCTTACTTTGGAAATCATGCTGGGCACCTAACCAGGTCTTGGCCGAGGTCCCACACTCTCTCGCCGAGGTGTGGTCCCGAGAGCCACATTCAAGAACAAATGAGGTCGGGGAAAATCTGGGTTTCCCATGCTCAAGAACATCAAGAACATAAACATGAAGATTATGAAGGAATGAATGCAAGGATCATAACTTACGTTTATAAAATCTGAGATTTCATGCCATGAGTTTAAAAACATGGACCTGGGTACTCATACAAGAAGATCTTGATGAAACAAACACAAAAACATAGATTTCAATGCAAGCTTCCGGATCAAAATCAAGGCTTTACCTCAAGTACACATGAATGTCTTATTTTCTTTCTAAAACCAACTTTAAATCCATGCATGGCATACAAACTAAACTCAATCATGCAATGTAACCAGATGATCAATGAGAATAACAAGAGCAAATCAAGATTCTAACCTCAAATCAAGAATCTAACGGTTGGAACTCTAAGAATCAAGCTTGCTAATCCACTTCTCACTCTAGAACTCCTCCTTCTTCTCCTAGAGCTTCTCTCTCTAAAACAAGGGCTTTGAGACAAAATGATTTGGTTCTAAGTCTGTCGGCTGACTTAACCTTCAGCTCGGACACGTGGCAATGGTTGGTTGGCTCTGCTCAAAAAGGTGACTGACTGACAAGACAAGTCTATGACAAAGCGTATCTAACAAGCTACCCAGTGAAACACTCCGGCGAGTAATGACATCGGCTAACAACAAAACCTCGGCAAGGGATAACATCGGCCAAAGACAGGACTTCGGCAACAAGATAACAAGGACATCGGCTAGGGAGGACGACAATTGACTAAGCTGTGCCACACCTTGGCCAGGGTGTGCCACATCTCGGCCTATGTCATACCATCCCGGAAACAAAGGTCACTAGTATGAAATACCTCGGCTACGTGGTGACATCTCGGCTATAATGCCGGGGTGAAGGTGAAGGTCAACCAAGTGGTTCCAACATGATTCTAAGCACTAAGGTTCAAAGGTGGTCTAGGCTCAAGGTGACCTCGGCTAAACACACACACACTAATAGGGAACATAGCATCAAGTATCACTTATGCAAGACAAGTCAAGAATGCAAGGCAAGTCAAGATTGAACATGCAAGCTGAACAAAGCAAAATCATATAAATGCATGAGTATGGCTAAGACAGTGTGAGGGTTATTACAACTCATGATTGGGGATTTGGGAGAAGTATTTCAAATATCACCATACTGTACTAAAAATAATATAAAATTACTAGTGTATACCCGTGCCTAAAGGCACGGTGTAAATAATGTTAGAATTAGAATATAATTATAATCCCAACACTATTTAAATTTATTTTTTAATTTGATAAAATCACAAATTTATTATAAAAATTTGGAGTTCTTACAAAACTCTTTACGAAAACTCGCTTTTGTTTGTATAATATATAACTAGATAGATAGATGTGAATAGATAATCTATTTGTAATGGTAGGATCTTAACAATATTCATCCTGTGGATAATTGTAATTAAGGCTATCCCTAGTGTATGCCCGTGCCTAAAGACATAGTGTAAATATTGTTAAGATCAAAATACAGTTGTAATTTATACATATTATGTTCAAATTTATGGAGTCTGTAACATTTTTTAATAAAAATACTGAAAAAATATAAAAAAATATTATTCTTCTTATGGATTAAAATATAATTTATCTAATTTGTTGAAAAAGAAAAAAAGAAAAAAATTGAGATCAAATTATATTCAAATGAACGGACAGTAAAACATATGAGCCTAAGGTCCCAACACATAATATAAAATAAAAAAATAAATCTAAAACTCTGCACCACCCACCCACTATCCTTTCTCGCTCTCTCATTTTCTCATATTTCAAATTTTGAAACACACACTCACTCTGTCTCTCGCTTCAAAACACACTTTGTTATACCAATAAGAGGAGGGCAAATCTATAAAGACCAAAAAAATAAAATAAAATAAAAAAGTATTAAAATAAAATAAAATAAAATTATATTTACACTAGTTAAAGAATTAAAATAAAATAAAATAATCATGGTAAAATGATCCCCAAGTGGTTGTCCTTGTAAACTTGCCTTTAGGTAGAATTAAAATAAAATAAAATTATATTTACGGAACGTTCAGTTTAATTTATGATAGAATTTTTGTATTAAATTTTGGGTGTTGAAACTTACAACATTATAATTTCGATTTATATAGGTAGGTCTTACTTAACTATTTAGTCCTTTTTAATTATGTAAGTGGTAGAGATTTTCTTAAGTTCATCTTAATAATATTATATACTTTAAACTCAATTGATTAAATTATATTCTATTCATAATTACTTAATATTGTAATTATAAGAGAATTACAAATATTTATAGCATATATCACCACACAAAATATAATATTTATAATAAGAACATATTACTACACTAAATATATTTTATATTAATATTTATAACATATATCACCACACTAAATATAATATTTATATCATTTTACTATTAAAAAATTTTAAAGTGATATTACAATATATTTTATATTAATTAGTGTTGAGTTGCTCAGCATCCATAGGAAGCAAACCCACATGGGAACCCCTCCCACTTTTTCTCCTATCTCCATCAATGGGTAGAGATTTTCCATTCCCTGCCTCTCTGTCTCTCTCAAATTTCACCATTATTGCTCAAGATTTGAGCTTAGAATGGGAAAGGATTTTGCAAAACTTTTTTTCTCAGAAAGAAAACTCACCAAAAAAAAAAAAGAAAAGGTATCAAGACGATATAAATAATATTGAGATCAAAATATAATTTTAATTCAAAAATATTATTTTTTTTAAAGAATTTTTAATGATTTTACTTGTATCACACATTATACAAAATTCAATTAAAAATAACAACTCTGCCTAGGCTTAATGTAAATTAAGAAATAAACATAAAAAATTTATAATGTTCACTAATAAAAAAATACAGTCCTCAATTTATTTCACCAATAAAATAGTGAAACAGAAAAAAACATGTAACAACAAAATTGTTTTGCAATTATAAGAAAAAGCTTTGCCTACTACACTCTAGTCCTCTATTCTTTTACACCCACAAAGACCAGACCAGGAAAAGCCATATTCAGCCGAGAGATCCAGTTCAAAAAAAAAAACAAAAAAAGAGAAGGCTGAGAGATCTCACAAAGGCAAATCATGTTTCCACCTCTCTCTCTCTCTCTCTCTCTCACAGATCATGACCCGGTAATATGCAACAAAACATCCTTTCTTTATAGCTTTTCCACTACCAAAGAAGATTGCAGATTCTTTGCTTTTCTTGTTTTTGGATTGTTGAGGATCAAAATATATATATATTCAAGAGAAAAATCTCCATTACTGGGTTCCTCCTCTTCTCTCTCTTTCTTCCTGAGAGATCAAAGATGATTGAACAGATGAAAATACAGTCCTCAATTTCTTCCAAACAATCTGCAATTCTTCCTTTGCAAAACCCATCTTCCTACGTCAACATTCCCCACACAAAAAAAAAAAAAAAAAAAAAAAAACACAATCAACCCATGACCCACTTTAATTATTTGCTCATCCAAATAGTACTTAACCTCAAAACAACATAAAAAAAAACAGTAAAACAAAACAATTAGTAGAACCCATCTCTTATTTTCCTCCAGTTTTGCAAGAAAATTAAGGAAACACAACTTCCTTCTCTTGGAGAACCAAAGCCTTCGATGTCCACATTGCGACTTAAGATGGATATCAACAGTTAAAGAACTGAAACCAAAACCAGAGAGTCGAAATCGGAACTCTCCAGAGAAGGTTTGTGTGATAGCATGAGGAAGAGAGTTTAAAATCAAGAGGAGGGAGGGAGAGAGAGAGAGAGAGAGAGAGAGAGAGTGGGGTAGATGGGCAGCCTTTAGGAGACGTGAGGAGAGAGAGAGAGAGAGGAGAGTTTGGGCGGGAACCAAGTGGTTGGTACATTTGAAAGGATTGATCTGAACCATTGATATTGTAAATCATAGCGGATGATTAATTTCAAAGCCATACCTTTAAGCAGAATCTGAAGTGAAGGATCTCGTGGGTAAATCACGTGCTTCCAGAAAGTGAACAACCAACCTAACAGTGGAGTGATATTACAAAATGAATATCACTCACACAAATCACAGTGCAAAATGGCTTGATCGTTGTTTTTTTGGAGAGAGGCAGTATATGGGAAAAACATAAAACATACGTTGTTTTTCTAATTAACCATGTCCCATATCATATCAGATATATAAGATATCTATATCATCTATCCATATCAGTTGATATGATAAATATAGATATCTTGAGTGGTTATCCAAATAGGTTTTGAATTCAAATTCAAACTTATTTGGATAAGGTTCAAAAGGTTCAAAGGGTCATGCCACATGGGCGCCCAATTTCTAACAGATATAAATATAGGATTGATATAAGCCATTGATTCAAATTATATCTCTTATACATTTTATATATTTTCAAAAACATTTCTCCCTTATTATATAGATAACTCATAATTATTAACTTTCAAATTTTTTATTTTTATCTTTTATAATTGAGTATGTAAGTCAATTTATACACACCTCGACTAAATTTAAAATTATAATATATGCATCAAAAGAGTCTTAAAACATTCTAATTAATAGTTCATAGAAATTTCCTAGGTAAGAAGAAAAGAAAAAAAAAAAAGGCACTTTTATGGCTAAGTCTGTGTTTCATAGTACCAAATAATTGCTACGGATGGCCCAATAGATTGACATGGATTAGTATCCAAAATTTACTACATAGATTTAACCACCAACATAAGCCCATAAGCCAAGGCACAAGCCTCTTTTGAGAACATGAAAAAAATTAATTTATTGGTTTATGTTGATTATATTGTCTCTCTATTTTTTTTTGTATGTTTAAAAAAAAAAAAGAGTAAATAAATTAATTTTTTTTCTTATTTTTCAAAATAAGGCAAAATGAGCTTTTTGTTTGAATTTCATAACAAAGTCTCTATGACCTCTAAAAAGTGGATGAGGGTTACCATTTCACATAGGAAATAACTTTGTCATTAAGGGACCTTAATGGCACAAGTTTGAGCAAATAAAAGTAACTTCTCTTTAATTGTCCATAAATTTCAAGAATTGGATCACCAGTTTTACAAAATTAAGAACAATGTTTGAAACCTCTATTTCATATTGTCCAAATCAATCGAGTTATTTTAACTCAATGAAAAAAATAATAATTTCATACAAAACTTACACTATGATTTAAGATTTTGGTATGACTTGTCCAATTTTGTCCAATCTCACTGAGTAAAAACAATACTTGATAGAATGAAGTTGTTTTAAAATTATACTATAAAATTATATGAAGAGAAAAATAAAACAAGAATCTTCATAAAGTCTTAAGATTCAAAATTAGTAATCCATTAAGCTATTTATTAAATAAAAATACTAAAAAAATTAAATGTGTGATATATCTGTCTACTTTATCAAAATACTAAAAAATAGATCAAGATTTATCAAAATAAGTATTTAAAAAAAAAATTTGTTAAACAAAGTAATTGAGATGGACATGAGTGTAGGTTGTGACACAGAATGAAGTTCAAAATTTAAATTGATGAAATTAAAACTTTCGAGTTTAAATTAAAAAATACGTAAAACTCTGGAGTTTTTTTTTTTATAATTTGTCCAATATTTTAAACATGTTTATGTTCATTTGTTGGCAAAAATGAAAATAAAAATATATTTAGTATACACTGTAATGTAAAAATTTCATGCCACTAATAAATGTAATTTTAAGAATCAAATAATTTAATGCTAAATGGTATACCTTTTTAAAAATAAAATTTTGTTCTTCACAGGATAGTAATTCATTACCAAATGTCTAATTTCATCCTTAAATAGTAGAGACAATTGGTGAAAAGTTTATTTCAAAGGGGTATAAAGTATTACATTCAAGGTAAAATCTTGTTTGGTAATAAAGTGAAAATTGTTGATGATGTTGAAAAAGTTGCCAGAAAAAATTATGTTTGTTTTTATCACACACCATAGATTCGTCATTGTATTTGTATCATAGAATAGCATAATAGACTTTTAATAATTCTAATTTTTATCATAAAAAATTAGAAATCTCTTGTAAAATTTATCCAAAATTAATAAAAGATCTTTAGAACAAAAACTTAGCTGAATTATGACATAATGTGATTAGTTATAACATATTGTAAGGTCAATTATGACATTATTTCGATTATGATGTAAGAATTGTTTAGTTATTAAGTATGTGAAAATATAATTTTCCCGTCCCCATCTTATTTTCTCATTGAAGTAATATTGAAAAAAATTACCATCTCTATTCAAAACTCAATTAAGTTATGAGCAAATTTGGATTTAATGGGTATTGAAATTCATCTCCATCTGCAACTCAATAGCGACCCATTGCTGATTATAGATCAACCACCGTATATCTCATGATGATATCGTTCGAAATAGCTATAAAACTTTTGTTGTGGTATAATGCGATATTTATACCACATATACACATGGTAGCTATATGTATGAAATTATTGTAAACAACTATGCATCAGAGTTGTCACGTCAACTTTTATGACCTGAACAACTATGCATCAACTTTATAGGAGTTGTCACTTCAACTTTTATTTACTACTCAGTGCATATCTGAAGGTTTTAAGCAAAGTTCAAATCCGCTTAGAAATTTAATTTAATTTTTCCGCTTACAAATATAATTCAATTTATTTTGCCTTGACAATATATTTAATTTCACTTTTTACCTTACATATTTCATTTAATTTAATTGGAGAAATTTGACCAATTTAATTTGAAATTAATTATGTTTTGATTTAAGTCGGTGTTGTTCTTGTCTGCATACTAGACTAGGTTTTATCTGTAACACTTTCAAGTTCTGTACATCGAAAAACCCATTCATTCTAACTCTACTACAAATTAATCTTCAATACATTCTAACTCTATAATATTTTATCTTCAACGTTTATGAATCTATTTGGAGCTGCATAGGGTGGCTTTTTAAACACAAAGGGTCTAATTGTTTTGTTATTTTGTTCTGACACCCCCTCATCCCATTATGAATTGCAGAATTCACATGGGCACAGTAGGTATGGTACGATAATAAATTGTAGCTCGGCGCAGTGATACGTCCAACATTTCTCAGTGATGCAGTGCAGTGACTTGAATAGACGTAATAATTTGTATGCTTTGTTTTTTCCTCAGATGCTATGTGACTTTGTGCAGCGATGCATGTGACTTTGTGCAGCGCAACTTAGATGCTTTGTTTTTTCCTCACATTTCAAAATTCATCTAAGTCACATTAATACGACCACATGGCAATAGTGTTGATAAACAATTATATAAAGGACAGAAGGAGTGAAGTGTAATTTACCGAATATAAAAAGAAGCAGAAAATGCAAAGAGGAGAAAAGGGGATGACTGTGAAGTTCATTAAGTGAAAATAAGATAAAATATAGGCTGCAGTGCCAATCTTGTTTACATATCAGGTGACCATTTTATTATTTTGTTTTCTTTTGTTTTGAACATTGTTTTGGTGAAAAAATCAACGATAGTTTTGTAGGTCGAAGTGAGTTGGACGGTTGTGTATTTACTTGCACTCTGTTTCATAGGTGTTTATGAACAATATTACTTTAAAACAAAGAAAATTAAAGCCGCTGTTTCATTTTATGATTTAATTTATAATTTTTTGAAAACACCAATTTGTACTGAAATCGTCAATTCGAAGTGACTACTTATTGTATTAAAAAAGTAAGCATGAAAAAATAGTTTAATGTGGTGATGTGACAACTCACTGCATTATTGATTAATTTGACAACTCACTGCTCGAATATGAAGAGATTGCATTGTGAAAAGGACGGCCTCCAATTATGATTTTATCTGACAACCACGTCCGTGACTACATCAGAGGTACACAAAGTCACGGGTACTCAGGATTGCAAGAAATGAATAAGATAAAATAATATCACGGGTATCACTTCTTCCATAGTGCCCCAACTCAATTATCGTCACCAGATCATCTCTAGTTAACCCCCAGTATGATGTCTATAAATAGCGCTACCCCCAGTATGATGTTTGTTCAAGTCATAATAATAGTAATATATCTACAATTACTATTATTATTAATTTTTTTATTTTATGAACAATGTCTTCAAGAGGTGCAGGAAGTTCACGCCAGCAAAGAAATTCGAAAGTGTGGCTGCTACCTCAATTTACTTATGACTACAAGAGCGAAAAGTACTCGAGTCCGAAGGATTATTATGCTAGTATCTGAGCAAAATGGGCGTTCAGGGTAACGGAGCAAGAAGGATTGTTTAATGATCTACGTAATTTTGGGGCACCGGTATCTCATCGTCGTTCATTGACCATGGCTAGACGAAATGTGAGTGACTATGAAAAAGCAGTTAGCATAATTAAGAAGGAGAACAATAGAATGTTGATGCGGAGATGTCGACATTTCATGCTTCAGCTAGCCACCGAAATGGCAGAAGCAAGCAACAGAGATTTGACAGTGATTGAGCGAAATAATGTCTTAAACAATGAAAAATATCTCTCTGACTACTACATGTCAGATGAGGAATGAGAAATCAAACACCTTTATCTTTTATATATGTTTGTATGTTGTGTCGTATCTTCGTTACTGGAGTGTAAGACAATGTTGTTGTTCATCTAACTTACGGATGTATTTCAACTATTTGTTATATGAACCTGAAGTTTGTGAAATAACTACATTTACAAGTACATATTTATTAGTTCATGACTTTCTTTATTGAATTGCAATGAGTTAATGAATGTTCTGGATTAATGAATGGATTAATGTATGTTGAATTATGTGAATACTTAAGGTTTTTTTTTTCAAATATGATATACAACTCCATTTTTTGTACCCACTTTTATAGACTCAGTGATGTGTGAAGAAGATGATTGGTTGATAATCAGATAATATTTAATTATCAACCAATCCTCTTCTTGACATATTAGTAGACTTATAAAGTAGGTCTAACTTTTCCGCTTGAATAACTATTATTTTCTTTTTGTTTGTAAAAAAGATTTTGTTGCAATTTAATTTTGTAATATGGTAAGTCTTATTATTATTTTTTTTTCTTTTTCTTCTTCTTCTTCTCTTTTCTTGGACTGTATTTGGATTTAGAATATGAAGGGAATTTGTTGAGTGAAAGGAAAAGGGAACATTAAAAAGTTAACCCTTTTTATTTGATGACTTTTTTTTTTTTTTTGCTTTTAGTGAACTGGTTTTATTTTGATTTTTTATTGAACTGCTATTTTAAAAAGTTTAGGCTTCTCCGTCTCGAAAAAAAATTGTACTTTATTTAGTTTTTTTAATTTTGTTTATGAAATTTTTGTTTTTAAAAAAAAATATTTACATGTTAGATGTTTATGAAGACATTTGAAAAAACTTAAACTTATTTTAAAAATTTGTGTTAATAATTTTTTTTATGATTTTTATGAGAGTATTACTAGGAGTATCATGAAAATTTAATATCAAAGAGAGAGACAGACAGAGAAAACAAAATTAAGGTTTGTGCTTTCAAATTTGTAGACACTAGGAGTGTCATGAAAATTTACCCCTACCAATTATCTCACAAAATGAAATTAAAATAGAAACATAATATCATGAATACAAGTAAACACAAAATCACAACAATGCTGCATTGCATAACAACAATATATTGTACAAGTTCACATTAGAAACATACAAAACTTAATGTACCATCTATTCCAATCGAACATGGAAAATGATAGGGAGAGGAAAACAAATGCATTTTGACAGATAAAACATAATTTGTTAGCTGGAGAAACAATCTCAAGGCCAAGTGGTTGGTCCAATTAGGGGACTAATAAAGTTACGACAGACGAACTGTCGCCTTGAACAGTACAGAAAACAGAACAGGTAGCTCAGTCAAAAGCTTCCCTTAACTGGGGCTCCTCAAATAGTGATCTTCTACGTAAAGAATTTCAATCTCCATCAGGAAAGACGAAAGAGTCGTCTTTCAATTTCTGGAAGTCCAGTCAAAATGATGACTCTGGTAAGGAATGGGGGGTTGACAGAAAACTAAACTTGGGGACGGGACAAACAAGCTCAAAGCCAAGTGATTGGTCCAGTTGGGGGACTAATAAAGTTCAGACAAACGAACTACCGCCTTCAACAACACATAAAACAGAACATGTAGCTCAGTGAAAAGCTTCCCTTAATTGGGGCTTGTCAAATAGTGATCCTCTACATAAAGAATTTCAATCTCCATCAGGAAAGAAGAAAGAGTCGCCTTCCAATTCCTGGAAGTCCAGTCAAAATGATGAATCTGGTAAGGAATGGGGGGTTGACAGAAAACTAAACTTGGGGGCTGGACAAACAAGCTCAAAGCCAAGTGGTTGGTCCAGTTGGGGGACTAAGTTTAAAACCCAATTGGTTTTACTTAATTTTCTTGTCAAAATAACTATTTACAATTAATTATACCCAAACAGATTATTTTCTGCACCTCTTTAAAGAAATTGACGATTCTCTTAGTATAGAATAGCAATCAACGCAAGGCCAAAAATGTAAGAAACTAAACTTGTAACCAGTTCTAATGACGCTGATTTGATATTTTTCGAATTTATACCCAAAGAGAACAACACTTCCGAAATTACTGTTTAACACCAGTTTTCTGGACAGATTTGAATGCACCAGTTAGTATAGATTTTGACTCCCAAAAATTATGAGAAAATTTTTATATGCAATTCAATATGTAATTAATCATCTGTAAAAATTTCAGTTCAAAATTCATCCGTTTGATAAGGTTTCTTCATTTTTAAAGATTGTGGTTATATGCAGAATTTCATACTCATAGATTGTACCCTCAACTTTATGTACCCATATGATATTCCTCAAACTACATAAAATACACATGATATTTACAAACATTGGTGGCCAAGTACTCCTACCTAACCCATGTTCCACTTATAAGATCCACCATTACAAGCAAAAATACTCATGAAATATAACCCATGCCATATACTTGTTCTTCATACATCCACTATACCCATTACACTATTTCACACCAACTATTAACCTGATAGATATTCAAGCCACATAATCAGTTAAGCTTTCATTCCATCCTCTTCCAATGAATGCACAGAAACATAAATACAAAATAACCATATTCACAGAATATTGGTTTCAACCTTGGAGATGGAGTTATTAAAGCACCAAACTAGTTGTTCAATTTTCACCAAAAGCTACTCCTATCTCCTCTTCATGGCTGCTAGTTGAATAATATGAGAGTTTAGGGTTATCCACACACTTTAAAAAATCTAACTCCCTTATTCTTTTGCTTTTATTTATTTATTTATTTTGTTATTATTAAAATCTTATCTCTAAATTAGAGATTTCCACCATAAATTTATTTTAGGTTTAAAAATTAATTAAAAGACTTTCCAAATATTTAATTTGCACTTTAGGATTGACCACAAAAATATTTGAGATTGTAATATTATTATTATTTAATTATTTACTTAATTTTTATATTCGGGTTCTCACAAAACAAGTAGCTCAGTCAAAATTTTCCCTGAACAAGGGCACCTCAAATAGTGACATGTACGTAAAGAATTTCAATCTCCATCAGGAAAGAAGAAAGAGTCACCTTCGAATTCCTGGAAGTCTAGTGAAAATGATGACTCTGGTAAGGAATGTGGGATTGACAGAAAACTAAACTTGGGGGCAGGACAAACAAGCTCAAAGCCAAGTGGTTGGTCCAGTTGGGGGATTAATAAATTTCCAAAAAACTGTTCTTGGAAATTGGAAAACCAAGTAAGTTTTGGATTTAAAATTTATAACAATTATTTTAATATATACATTTTCATTCCAACAATATTTTCATACACTAGTCTTCCAATACTATTGGGTTAAGTGGTTGTTCGTGAGATTTATTTGCAAATTTATTACGAGTGATTTCAAGAAAAAATCAAAATAACAATTAATCTTCCATACCTATGGGGTTAAGTGGGCGTGTGTGGGATTTACAAATTTGTTACGATTGATCTGCGGATGGGTACGTTATGACCAATGTTCAGTTGATGTTGTAAATGTTTCTCAAAATATTACAAATTGAATATTCAGAAGTTGATTTTAAAATAATTCCAAATGACAACAAAAATTCAAATAGTTGGTCGTAACAACGAATGATGCATAGCTAAGTGAAACACAATATTGCCTATATAAGCTTCCTTTTTTCACACATTGAGTAGTCAAATCGTGGAGAAACTTGTCGATATATGCAGATGGATTGTCAAGTCATGTGACTTTGTGCACAGGCTTTGGTTTTCTCGATTTTTTGATTACAGTGATAGCTCATCTCTTATTGATATATGTGGGATTCTCACATCAGAAAGTCACATGGCAATAGTGAATTCACTGATTTACCTTATAGTGAGCATGCCCTTATTTTGTCGGTATATGCAGATGGATTGTCAAGTCATGTGACTTGGTGCACAGGCATTGCTTTTCTCTGTTTTCTGATTACAGTGACAACTCATCTCTTATTGATATATATGGGATTGTCAATTTAGAAAGTCACATGGCAACAGTGAATTCATTGATTTACCTTACAGTGAGCATGCCCTTATTTTGTCGGTATATGCAGATGAATTGTCAAGTCACGTGACTTGGTACATAGTATTTGTTTTTCTCTGTTTTTTCATTCTAGTGACAACTCATACCTTATTCGTATATATGGGATTGTCATGTAGAGGCATTTATTTTCTATGGTTTTTCCTTCAATGTCTTTCTAAAGCCGTTCATAACCAACTATATAAACGACTATAGGTGAAGACACAACCTTATAACTCATTTCGCCCTACGAAATTATCATTCATTTGTTTAAAAAAATTAGCATGGCTACACGATTCATGGGAGGGAGTGCGAATCGCAGAGGTGGTAGGAACTTGCAAAGGGGTGACAGTTCACGACGAGGAAGGGGAAGGGGACGTGGCGATGCTGAAGACGAAACAACAATACATGTTTTAAATTATGCTTGTGGTTATCGTGATAGGTTTGGGAAGCGGCATTTTTTGATGCCCAAGTATTATCGAGTTCAAGGAGGTTCATGTATGGAGCCATCTGACAATCAAACAGGATATGGTTTATCTGACGCTGCTCGTCTTAAGTGGCCCGCACTATTTATAGAGCGGGTACAGCTGGAAACCTTAAGTCGGGAAAATCAACTTAAGGTGCCAAAAGCACGTTCTATTGAAATCCAAAAGAAAGATCCTGATAATGTTGATCGACTATGTGAAAGACTACAACGTGAGATTTCTCAAATGCACCGTAGGTTAGCCCGTGATATGCAACTATACATAGTTAAGAAGGATGCCCAGAAGAACAAAACAGAACCAAATGTTGCGGCTATCAAGGGTATCATGGAGGATCCTGAACTTGTCTCTGACCCTGAGCTTTCGGATTATTCAGACTTTGAGATTGCCGATTTAAGCGCGAATTAGGTGTTTATGTCTATACTTCGGCAATATTAGGTCATACATTAATATGTAATGTCTGTGTTAGACTAAGTGTTTTCGTAATGAGTTTGTCAGATTGTCTGCCTAAAATTTGTCTATCTAGCTGTTATGTTTATATATTGTGTGTTCAGTTCAGGGTGTCCAGGATGTATATATTGTATGTTCAGTTCATGGTGTCCAAAATATATTTTTGTGGGAGACTTATGTCTGTACTACCTATGTAACTGAAAACTGTTACATTTGCAACTTTAGTTATGTTGTTTTCATGTCTGTATCAGTATTTAGTAAATTAGTGACTTCGTATATTATGTATTAAGTTTTATTACAAAAATGTTGACAAAATTTATTTTAAGGGAAATACACATTCTCTTAACTTGTTCATCTTCTCAATCATGACAACCCAAAAATGTAACCATTATTTATTGAATATAACAAATAACGTTCTTATTCTTACAAAAAATACACTACCAATTGAATAAAACAAATAACCTTTCCATTCATTCATTGCACAACATTAGTCTTATGAAATAAGCGAAACCAATTGAATCACAATGACATCAACTCCAACCCAATACTTACATTACATAAGTTCCTGTTCGTAATCAGAATTCAAATTACATACAAGTTACATTACATAGCAAAAAAAAAAAAAAGTACCATTCGTATGTAAAAAATACATCACCAAAATTTGAGGTCTTTCTCTTCTTCCTTCTTGCTGCAGCTCTCGTGGTGGCCTTCGTCTTCTTGGCCTCCTCCGCGGTGCTCTTCGCGTCTCACCCTTCGTCGTTGTTCGTCGAACTGCATAGTGTGTGGGTGTGCTTCGGACTGTAGAGCATGTATATCACCTTCTAACCCAAAACAAAGACGAAAGAAAAAAAAAAAAAATTCATGAAAACGGCTAGAAAACGGTTTTACTAAAACCGGTTTTCTGAATTACATTATCACCTTCTAACCCAAAACAAAGACAAAAGAAAAAAAATATATTTAAATAAAAACGGCTTTAGTAAAGTGAAAACAAATTTCTGAATTACACCTTCTAACCCAAAACAATGACAAAAAAATTTACATGAAAACGAGTTTAGTAAAGCCAAAAGAAATTTCTGAATTACATTATCACCTTCTAACCCAAAACAAAGACAAAAGAAAAAACAAAAAAAATTTACGTGAAAACGGCTTTAGTAAAGCCAAAAAAAATTTCTGAATTACACCTTCTAATCCAAAACAAAGACAAAAGAAAAAAAAAATTAACATGAGAACGGCTTTAGTAAAGTCAAAATTTTTTTTTGAATTACATTAACACCAAAACAAAGACAACAGAAAAAAAAAAATTTTTATTTACATGAAAACGGCTTTAGGAAAGCCGTATTAGAAAACGGTTTTAGCAAACCCGTTTTCTGAATTATACCAGAACAAAGACAACAGAAAAAAAAAATTTACACGAAAACAGAAAAAAAAAAAATTACATGAAAACAGCTTTAGGAAAGCCGTATTAGAAAACGGTTTTATTAAACCCGTTTTCTGAATTACATTATTTTGTGGCAATTTATATTTATGTTGAAAAATATAAATTGGGAAAAAAATTACTAAAAAACGGTTTTACGAAGAAAAATATTATTATTTTTTTATTCATCAAAAACGGCATTGGAAAAGCCGTTTTAAAGAAAACGAGTTTGGCAAATGACGGGGCTGGGGAAGTTTTTATATAAGTTTTAAAAACGGATTTGGGTTAAAAGCGTGGTTATCATCCACGCTTACTTTGGTGAACAATAAAAGCGTGGTTCACAACCACGCTTTCAGTAGAAAATTTTTTTTAGTTAAAAGCGTGGTTCACAACCACGTTTTCAGAAGAAATTTTTTTTTAGTTAAAAGTATGGTTCACAACCACGTTTTCAGAAGAAATTTTTTTTAGTTAAAAGCATGGTTCACAATCACATTTTCAGAAGAAAATTTTTTTTAGTTAAAAGCGTGGTTCACAACCACGTTTTCAGAAAAAAATAATTTTCAGTTAAAAGTGTGGTTCACAACCACGCTTTCAGGAAAAAAAAAAATTTAATTAAAAGTGTGGTTACAAAACACGCTTTCTTAATTAAAAGCGTGGTTTCGAAACACGCTTTTACGATTTTACAAAATTTCCGCGCCATAGGCACAAAAAGGTTGAAAGCGTGGTTCACAACCACGTTTTAACCTAGTTTGAGAATTAAGTTGCTTATTTGGCTTAATTTGGGAAAAGTCCCCTTAAAACTTGCTACTCTCATCATTTTCCCTTCTATTAATGTTTCCCTGGGGAAGAGGGAGTTTAGGAAACTTGCTACTCTCATCATTGGCCTTCCCCTCCCTTTCCCCTTTTCTCTTCCTCTTCTACTTGTTTTGCCTCTTTTTGATTACTTTTCCGCTGTATTTAGTTGGGAAATTTGAAAAGAGATTTGAAAAGGGAAAGATAAAAATAGGTAAAATGTGAATAAAATATACCTACATTTCACATAATTTTACAAACCTTTTTTCTTTTTTCTTTCTAAATCCATTCACAAATCCATCAACCAAACACAACGTTAGGCAGATCTTTTTCCTTTGTCCCTTCCCCTCTGTTTTGATATGGTTCTTTTGAACCCTCCATAGCAAGGCAATGGCAATAGGATATATTTAAGTGGTGATGTTCGGTGCTCGAAGCGGAATTGCAGCGAAGAGCAACAATCTAATATTTTTCTTCTACTATATTGTAGTTGTGAGTGATCTTTCTTTGTAGGTGGCTTCTTGTTGTTATTGCTACTCTGTTTATTTTCTTTATTATTCTAGCTACTGTTGTGGTTGTTTTGCTGTGGTTGTTTTTGTTGTGCTCTTGGGGGTTGTAGTTATGCTGAAAAAGGGGTTTCTTCTTAACTCTAAGCTGGCTGGAAAGCCTTTATCTAAGGACAAAGGTAAAGGTCTTGTGATGGACAGGGGTTTAAATCAAGACATATTGAAAACTAGCTCACCATATGATATGTTTGCTTATTTGGATCCACTCGAAATTGCTTTAATCCAAGATCCTTGATGATTTCAGCTTTGACTGGGAATTTACTGTGAGGAATATTAAAGCAATAGATTTAAAGGTTTTGGTAGAAGATTCGCTTAAGGAAGACTCTTCAATTGGGCAAAACAAGGCAAAGCCATGTAATGTTGATCTTGGTATGGAAGATAATGTCGTTGTAGATGGTGTTCCAACATTTCTAAAACCTTTGTCAGAGAAATGTGGAACAAGAACTGATTTTGGAATGGATGTTCCTACGCAAGGTATTGATCCATCTACAATTTGTAATGGTGGGATTGATAATGGTCCAAAAATGGGTGCTCCTCTCAATAAGCCTTGAAGGAAAAAGGTGATTATTGGCAGAAACTTCCTCTTCATTGATCATAACCTAAGCCATACTCTACAAGCTGAAAGCAAGTTTAGATTCCTATGTAAGTCTAGCTAGTTGGTCGTCGAGGCCAAGAAAAAAGAACAATCTCAATCAGACATGGAATTTGATCAGTCGAATATCCAAGAGGTTGATCAATTAGACATTATCGGATGTCCACAACCTGACAGTTGAGTAACTTGTCACCCGAACAACCATGATTGACCCAACCCCACGACACTTAGATGGGTTCTCATTGTCACAACAACATTCCCACGGTACAAATGATTGTGATGAGCAGGCACAAATTCTGAATTTAGAGTCAAAGGTAATATTTCGCAGGGGAGGCTCTAAGCGCATCCTAGCACCTAGACACCACTCTAAGGGTCTTCTAGACAAGATTGGCATCAAATCCAATCATTCCCCGTGTCCACACTCATGATAAGAGGAAGAGGGAGCCATGTATTGAATATAGCTTCAGTGATTCAAGCCTTTCTAGATCTCCTCAACATCGGGCTCTTCCACTTCATTAACCAGTTTTAGGTGGTGGTGGTGTTTTTATATGATTATGTGATTTTGGTTTCTTTGCAGGAGTTCGATGTTTCGCAAAAGTTGCAGTCCTAAAGTCTCTTCATTTGGGATTTTTCATTTTTCCTCTTCAGAGTCTGGTATCTTGTTGTATGTTGGAAGGCAATGTTTATTTTTTAACCTATCCTCAAAATAAAATAAAATAAAATAAAAATGTGTAAGTACGTATATATATATATGGATACAAAGAAGTTGGGGATTGAAAGGAGTCATGATCCTCTAGAGTAATTTTTCTACTGGACTTTGGTGAACTAAATTTCAACCATCCAAACAATCACTCTAAGATCACTCTAAAAAAAATCACTCTAGAAGATCCTCACTCACTCTCAAAGAAGTAGGGGGGTCCTAAGGAAAATAGTGGGGGATATTAGCAGCGCCCCAAACATAATATGGAACATAATGTACTCCCCTTCTCCCACCCGGACATTCTGCCACCATGAAATAGAAGAAAAAGCACCAACCTAGTTAGTCCTTAAATGTTGCATAAAGACCAAGAAAGTTTATTTCAGCACAAACATTTGGGAAGTAACATAAATTAATAAGCATGGTGTAAGTTCCATCTGAAATTAATATTACAATGACATGTTTTCAACTGCACAACAACATCATGTCCATTGGCACGATAGATGCAGGTAGCAATCACACTTCTATAAAGGAGGAAGAATCTACCAGACTGATTTATTCAGCACTTGGATTGTAGTCGCAATGTAAAGGCCTGCAAGGATAAAAGAACTTCTTTCAACTTCTCCTTGGTCGCCATATCAATCAAGTTACCATCACTATCAAACTTCGAAGGAGCTCGGAAGGCATTCAGGAAAAATTCAGGCTTGTTAATGAAATGAAGATCAATGTAAACTCCAATTTGACGGAGATGGTGCTGTGATAGTCCCCCTCCAAAACCACCTCCCGCACTCACAATAGCAGCAGCCTTGTTAGCCCAAACATTTGGTGGTCTAGATGCCCAATCGATTGCATTTTTCAAATGTGCTAGTACAATAGCCAAAAATAGAAATGCATTAAAGCATATGCTATGCACTGATGGAGCATTTTGAAAGTCATTATGTTATACTATCTTCAAAATTAAACTCTTAATTCAGCTGCAGACTACTGTCATGCAGTTTTTTGAGCAAATAACCATAAATTGAACTGTGCCAAGTATGTTAGGAGGTGTCTTACATGTGGGGCTAAAACAGTTTTGTTGGCAATAACCATAGGTTCAAGAATATTCTAGGAATTTCTCAGGATCTTGTAACTAAGGATAAGTTCTTTGATCACCACTACAAGAGGAGCAGCAATGAAGAAAAAGCATTAAGGTCTAGAGACATTACCATCAAATGGCTTTGGACTTGAAAGAAGATACATTTTCCAAAATCTTTTTTTATCATAACTCTTGCTGCTAAAGAAAAAGGGTACAACAATTTATCCCCATTCTAAGATCATTCTAAATTGTTCATTACATTTTTTTTTAAGTCCAAAAACGTACATTTTGGGGAAACGTGATCTACAGAATCAAAAATTTGACATAAGGGTATATTCATGTTTGATGGTACAAGTCTCCTTTATGTTACCTGGTCTAACATTTTAATTTTCTGATTCTTTATGGTGGTTGTTGAAACTTCTCATGAAATATCCCAAGATCTACAAAATCAAAAATTTGACAAAAGGGTATATTCATATTTGATGGTACAAGTCTCCTTTATTTTGCCTGGTCTAACATTTTAATTTTTTGAGTCTTTATGGTGGTTGTTGAAACTTCTCATGAAATATATTTTACAAACTATATCACATCTAGGTTAATAATATAGGAATTTTTTTCCTTTAGAAATTCAGATGGAAGTTGCATCCATTTCTTTTGTACAAGAAAAGTGTATGCACTACTGTACAAGTCACTACTTGAAGCTACCAAACTTTTTAAATATACAATTTCCCTTATTTATCAAAATATATATATACAATTTCCCTTGCAACAAACAGAGAAAGCATAAATTGTGATAAATGCAATAACTTTAGAATTTCATGTTCCTAATTAGGTCAAGGATATAGTGACACTGCAATTAGGGCCAACATGATGATTGAAAGAGACTTAAATTTTATCTGCAATTAACATCATGGGTAACAGAAATAAGCCTAACCCAGATAATATAGCTCACTCTAAATGAACATCAAGAAGGCCTTTTTTCTATTTGTTTTACTAATTTTATTTGTTTCTTCTGACCCAAACAGTGGTCCCACTTCAATATGATTAAAGCATTCCAAAGAACAAATTAATGAACTCATAGAATAATTATAAAGTTGATGCATGTGTTCACAAATTGATCTTTTCTCTACATTTTTTTTATTATTTATTTTTTCGTTTGTTTTGTGGCTTGCATTAAACTTTATGAGAATCACATACTTTTCGACAATCCAATTTCTTTTAAATTTACAATTCTCCATCCAAATTTCATTGGATTCCAAACAAAATTGCTTTTTCTTTTGGGTGCTCTGCTACAAAAAAAGAAGAACATGAGCCGCTTGTTGGGTTTTTGCTCCCCATGAGGAGTGGTGTACGTGGAAGAGGAAGTCAAGTAAGGCGGCACCACATTCGGTGGAGTGCAGAACACGAGGAAGCGCCGGATCTGGTGCAGCAAATCTGGCCATGATTTGCGGCCCAATTCGATCTCCGCTGACATAAACCAGGTGTACTTATTCCAAATTCCAAGCTGATAATTTAAAAATATCACCAAACGGTTTTTGAGAGACAGTTTATTTCTTGGACCTAGACTCTTGGGTCGTGAGAGTTTATTTGGTAGAGTTCAAGTCTTATTGGGTACTTCTTGTTGTCTCTTTGAGCTACAGATCCACTGTATATCGTTTACTTTTAGCAATTTATTGCTCACTTGTAAAATATATTTCTTTCTTTTTGGGTGGTGTTAATGCCACGAACAGAACTGTTGGGCACACTATTTTAAAACTTAATCCTCGAAAGACAAAATTGGCATCACAAGTTTTGGGGTCCTCATCTTTTCCTCCTTTTCATCTTCTCCTTTGTCATGGCCTAAAGCTTCCTACACAGCATTTTCTCCGATCATGACTAGTTTGTGATTTTCTTGACCCTTGATCACTGGCATGCCTTCCAACAACGAAGTCAAATCTACCACTACGATCATTTTCATATGACCAGCTCGCTTCCAACTTCTTAATCCGGAACCAGATATATTACTACAAAATACATCACTCGCGACAACCACCACAACCTCCTCCAATCATTTTTTTGGCCTTGATTGAAAGTCTACATACCCAACTCCATCCATCTGTCCCCACCATATTTCTTGCCACCCCCTCAGCTACGAAAGATCCTTCCACAACTCCACTCTCGTACTACTATCTATCTGATGTTCACCATAAACAGCACCAAATTCCCAAACCCCACAACAAAGTAACAAGAGAACATAAATATATAGAAAAGGGGAAAAATATAGAGTGAAAGAAACAAGAGTAGAGAAAAAAATTAAGCGACAGTAGCAAACATCCATGTCAGAATGCAGATGCAGACTGAGACAAATATGGAAGAAGAACAAGAGATACATCTGCACCTGGCATATCAACAAAAGAACATGGGTTGCTGTGGAGCTGCTGTAGAATAGAGCAATGTGGAAGAGAAGAATAATGACGGCCACAGAAAGAGGAAGAGAGAAAGGAACGCAAAGCAAAGCAGTGTTATCATGGTGCAGAAGAGTGTGAGCAAAAAGTGTTTATTAATAGTTTTGTCCTTTCAGTTCCAAGGCTATTAATGTTAGGGTAAATAAAAATATACCTCCTTAACCTATAACCCATTTGCACTTAGTCCTTCTAAACTTCATAACTCAACAGTTAACCACCTTAAAGTATTATCTTCTTACACTTCAGCCCTTCCGTTAGGATTTTGTTAGGGATTGAAATGAAATCAGGTCATATATGAATCACACGACACACTAGTTGAACTTTTACACCTCATTTGGATTGAGTGATTTGGAGAGGAGAAAAAAAAAAAAGAAATCAATCACTCGTAATCCCAGGGCCGGCCCTGGGCTAAGGCGAGTAAGGCCTATGCCTAGGGCCCTCAAAATTTGGCCCAAAATAGGGCCCCAAATTTTGAAGATCCATTATACTATCAAGTTTTAAATAAAGTCTAATTATTGTTAGAAGCCCTCAAAAACAAAACAACCCATTAAAATAGAAGCCCTCCAAAATAAAACAGCCCATTATAAAAGGCCCAAATAAAAACATGTTGCAGGCCTATATTAAAAACAAATAAAAAAATTAGTTCAATTGAAAAAACAAACAAAGGGCCCAAATTTACTCAAGCAAACTTGAGTGGCCACTAACAAATATCTTTTTTTTTTTTTGGGCGTATGTACAAGGAGCCCAAATTTATAAGCTCGCCTAGGGCCCCTGAATTCTCAGGGCTGGCCCTGCGTAATCCTAATAACTTGCTTGGATTACTAAGAAGAAGAGAAATGAGGAGAAATGGAGAGAAATATTTATCTCATAACTCACTTCTTGAATCTCTCCAAGGAAAGAAAGGAAATGGAAAGATTATTAATTTTGTATATTACCAAAATTACCCATCTACCTACATAAGAAATACCAACATTAAGGTTATTTTGCTAAAATAATCTATAAGAATTTCTTTTCTTTTCTTTCCAACTTAACCAAACAAGAGGGAGATAAATTACAATCATTTCTTTTCTTTTCTTTTCTTTTCTTTCTCTCCTAACTTAACAAATCATTTATTTTCTTTTCTCTGCTAAATATCCAAGCATAGTAATAATGTCCTTAACTACAAAGATAAGAGGGACACATTGCAAATGGGATCACTAAATAAGCGCATTATTATCTTAAAAATTCAACAAGTGTGTCATTACGTCACACATTATTTGAATCAATTTAAATTCCTAATAGAATCCTAACAGAACGAGTTAAGTATAACTAGATAATATTTTTTGGTGATTTTGAACTTCAGGGAGACCGTGCAAACAGGTCAGGACCTTGCTCAAAGCAACAATTTCTTCTTCTTCAAAATTGTTTGTAGTGTTAACCATAATCACCATGTCCATAACCACATAATAATTTTGGTGAATTTTAACGTAACCAGTACCCGTGATGAATCCTCTTTGCCAAAAACCCAAAATATTCATGAAAATTTCAAAGCAAAATGAAATGATTGTATACAACTATGGCCCTGTTTGGGAACTGAATTTTTGGCCCTTTCAAGCTAAAATTCACAAAAAGACAAAATAGACTAAAATAACCAATAAGACAAAATAGTATATCAAATCCATAATCATTTCACTTCTTCTCTTACAAATATCACATCCAGCTTACAAAAAAATCCAACAATCTTTCCAAACACAAAAACTTTAGCCTACTAAAATAGCTAACTTCCCAAATGAGGCCTATATATATATAGATAGAGAGAGCAAACTAAACCCTAAACTAAAATGCACAACAAATTATATAATATTAATGGAGAATTGTATTACACATGCCCTATACTATATGACCAATTTTCTTCTTCGACATTATTTTGAGATCTTTGAATTTGATTTTGATTTTGATTTTGATTTTGGTTATGACATTTTTTTAGTTATGACTCACAAAATATATTCCGCATACTTTGCCGGTGTGTACCATGATCTTTATCAATATAATACATATTCAAAAAAATAGGGAAGAAGTAATATTGGGGTTGGGGTAGCAAGAAGCATACCAGTGACAGAGTAATTGTACTCAGGGGAAGCAAAAAGAATGCTGTCAGCTTCACGAATCTTCTGCCGGAAGGCCTCGACGATAGGTGGAAACGTTCCATTGACCTCGAGATCAGTATTGAGGATTGGTAGTGGGGCTATCTCGATGTACTCAATCTTGATACCGTTTATGGACTCGTTGCATATCTGAATCGCTACACCACCAAATAAATAATACCCAAGTTCCCAATTCAATTCAATGTAAAACACACGCTCACAGTGACACACAAGAGAGAGAGTACGGACAAAATACACCATATGTGTCGTTTTTATTTATACATACCTGAATGGAGGAGGCCTCGATTGAAGGATCCTTTACGGAGAGAACCGCAGAGAGCTGCAACTGTTATCACTGGTTTTGTTGCCACTACTGCTTCCATTCTCTCTCTCTCTCTCTCTCTCTCTCTCTAAAGCTCTCCTTCCTTATCGCTCTATCTCTAAAGCTCTCCTTCCTTGCATGTATGCACAGGTAAAGTCCGACGGCTGTTCAAAGATGCTCTCTTCTACAACTAAAAAAAGGAAAATCTTCCTTGCACGTATGCATAGGTAGAGTCCGACGGCTGTTCAAAGATGCTCTCTTCTACAACTAAAAAAAGGAAAATCTTCCTTGCATGTATGCATAGGAATCCGGATCCTCCGTCTTCCTTTCCTGCTGCCATACCCTGTCTTCCTTTCCTGCGGCCATACCCTGTCGCCCTTCAAAACGACGTCGTTTTGAAAGATTTTTTTTTTTTTTTCTTTTCTTTTCTTCTTCTTCTCTCTCTCACTGATAACTCTCTCTCTCTCTCCTTATTACAATCATCGACCCAAATCATCGACCCAAAAAAAAAAACGCAGCAGATTTGTTTGCCTTGAGGCTCTGTTCTGTAAATTTCATTATAAAAAAAACGCAGCAGATTTGTAATTTGCAGAACAAATTTACAATCATCGACCCAACTTCAAGCAAACCCTCAATTTCATTCAGAGTTCTGCAAATTTGTTTTTTATTTTTTGAAACAAACAAAGTGAGTTTGCTTGAAGTTGTTGTCAAGACTTTGATTCAGAGTTCTTCAGCTTCCATGGCTCTTCTTCCCCCCTTTTGTTTTTTTTTTTTTTTTGGTTCAGATTTGAAATCTGATTTTTTTTTTACAGATTTACTCACAGATCTGTATTGAAAATACCAGGAAAAAAAAGAAAGAAAAAAAGAAGGAGAATGAGAGAATAATCATCATCTGTGACTTTGAGGGTTCTACAGGTAGTGCTTTAGAAGTTTAAAAACAAAGAAAGAAAGAAAAGATTTGATTATTGAATTGGGTTGGGTTGCTTTTGACCAGAACCTTTTTCATTTTTTGACGGTTTGATATTCCAACCCACAATCCTTTGAAATTCTTACTACTACCCATTTTTAATTGTAGTTAATTTTGATTGTTGGTTTTGATACTTCCTTCACTCCCATAAATTAATACACACATTTCTTCTTCTTCTTATTCTTTTTTTTTTTCTTTAAATTCTGATCATTAATGATATATTATCTTTTTCTGTTAACTTGTTTTAGTTTTTGGATCTTGGGTTTCACTCAATTTTTTTCTTTGTTAAAGGTATTGTCAGTTACTTACTGGGTTTTATGTTGTTTTGAGGTTTCCAGAATGAGCTTCTCATGTCATGTTCTTGAGGTTTCTTACTGGTTTTTGAGGTTGTTCTATCCCAGATACGCAATTGCCAAATCTAGCCCAAGCTCAAACTAGCTTGCCCCATATGTTCGGCCTAAAACCCCCTCTCAATTGCCCCTTAATCTGTTCTGCTCCAGCATGAATTGGATTACCACAACTGGTCGAGCTAAGTAATCTGCGCAGCCAAAAAGGTTACATAGTTCAAATCTGACGTCTCAAGGCACACATTACGAATCCCATGCTGCTAGGAGCTCGGCACAAATTTCGTGCTGCTAGGAGTTCAATGTGCATCTCACGCTGCAAAGAGCTCGGTGCAAATTCCATGCCAGAAGCAACCCGGTCTAACCCATTGCTCTGATGCAACGTCTTCTTAGGGGAACGCGCGTCGTCATGCTATGATGATGGGCGCAATTCCCCAAGAGGCCTTTCAAATTTTTGGTGCCTCTGCGTAGGTACAATACATGTACCCTATTTGTCTTTTCCACATTTCTCACCACTGTCCACCGTCATCCTAGAGAGAATTCTAAGTCGAGCCAGAGCACCGAGCTTCCATTCTCCACATCTCGAGCTTAAATCAGAGCATTTCCATCGGGGATTCTCCTTTACTGGCGTTGTCAAAGCCTTCCTATCCGATTAGAACATCTATAGAGGCCCTATCGTGGTGAGTCCCTCTATTTTCCCAAACCCTCTATTGTTGTTCTTCATGCTGTTGAGTTCTTTACCATATTTTTCATGAGTAAAAGATGAAAATGGAGCTTAAAACCACTAAAAAGTGGAATAAACTAGGGTTTTCGGCCATTCCCAGCATTGAATGGCCTCTGCAGCGATTTTTCCTCACCCAGTTCATCCTCTGGGACGAACACAGGAAGAACTGGGTCCAACTAGGCTAAAAACCATAATTTTATCCAACATTATAACTCAACCGGGTGAACTTTGTGTTTGTTATTATTCGAAGAACAAACCAGGCTAGGAATCGTAGTAACTTAGGGCGGCCGCGCGACCGAGCTAAATTCTGTTTCGCTCGTGTGGCTGAGCTAAAACCCAGCTAGGTATACAACCGAGCAGCATTTCGGCTCATTGATGACAGAGCTAATACCCACCTCCTCTGAATGACCGAACTGCCGCTTGTACTCAAATTTGAATTTCTACTTATGCAGAATCCTAGGAGACCAGACACACCAACATAAGCACTCTCAAAGATCGAGCAATCGCTTCTTAATTTCGACGAGCACGCTTTGTCGACCAAATCGCACAGGCCTACATAGAGCAATAACACTTCCTAGTAAACACGCCGGGCGCCCTAGCCGAGTTCCGCCAGGAGTATGGCATTCCTGCCGACGTGCACTTTGAGCTCAGCAAAGAGAGGGCAACCCCTTGGGGCAGTTTGGATCCCTGCCCCTTTACCGTGTTGTCCATTATTGAAGGGCGACTCTGCTTCCCGGTTCAACCATTGATGTGTGAGTTCTTAAGACACACCAGGCTGTGCCCCACCCAAGTCCCCCACCAACACCTTTCGCATAATAAACAGCGTCGCCGAGCTAAATTGTCAGCTCAACTTGAACTTAGGCCTAGCTGAGATACTTCGCCAATACACGCTCGATCATACCAGCTACGATTTCAATTGGTATCTTAAAGTGAGACTGGGCAGAGAGCGCTTAGTGATCGGTACTCCAGATAAAGATCTTCATGACGACAACTTTTTATAGGTATTTGGTAACTACGAGACTACTAATGTGCCCAGCTGGTACATTACCAAAAGGAAAGATTCAATAAGTAAGCCAGCTTAACTAATTGTTCAATTTCTCTTGCTCATGTTCTGCTAAGCTAACAAGCTTCTTTTTGCAGGTGTCACCGAGATCCACGCACTATATTCATGCACTGACGAAGAGGCTGTAAGAGCCGTGCTATGATATAAAAACTGTAGTTGTAACGACCTGCTCGGTTACGTACCAAGCTACAGATATTCGGCCAAAAGAAAGAGCAAGGTTACAGATTTCTTGTCTAAGCCTTTCCCCCTCTAGATTCAAGCCTTCCAAACGTCCCTTTTATTCGCCTAACTAAGGAAGAAAACATAGCCAAAAGAAACAGAATCAAGAATCTGATGACGGCTACCTCCCAGGAAATACCAAGCAACATCCTTCCACTTGCCCCAATAGTCGGTCAAGGTTTAGCAACCATACTGACCTTGGCCTCTGCCACTCAACCATTTGGTACTCAATCTCGCCGGGCTGGGAAAAGGGCTCACTCAGCCGATCCTTCGATTAAGCTAAAGGCCGAGCTCAACGCCAAGCATGTCGCCACCGAGGTCTAGCCAGCTCCTACCTGGCAGCTGAAATTGAAGTCCCGGGAAAAGCTCATCTCGGCCGATGCTTCCGTCAAGGGGGACAAGGAACACCTTTTTGATTTTGACCTTTCCAAGTCCCTACTTCTGCCAGAAGACATGGTCGAGACCGAGCACATGCCACACACTCAGATGATCAAGTCCGCGATGAAATCCATGACAAGGGTAAACTTTTTAATAAAAATGTCTAACTGTTTGCTCGGTCTTACTTTCTAAACCTTTCTTTTTGTAGGCAATTTAGAAGACCCACATTGTCATGGACCGGGTTATGACCCTGCGCCATAAAGTGGCTGAAGTCACCGCATGGGACAAGTATCTTGAGACCGAGCTAGCACAGACCAAAGCTTCTTTGGAGTTGGCCAACGCAGAGAACGCCCTGCTCGTCGATCAACTTTCCATCGCCGAGCAAGAGAGAGATGCGACGCGGGCTGAGCTCGAGGCATTGAAAATGGAAAAGTTTGAGGTTGTGAAGGAGGCTGAAGACCAAGGCTTCAAGGATGCCGAGGAAAGCTACACCAAGCAAGTCGAGGTGACCAAAGACATCTTCTTCCAATCTGGCTGGAAGGCCGCTTATGAGAAGCTTGATCATGGTCCTTTGACCGAGGTGTTTACCGCTCATTCCCTTTACTTCCTGTTGAGCTACATGGTTTCATACATTGAGAACGTCTTCAACGCTCTGCAAGAAGAGGAAGCCAAGGAGGAGATGGAGGTCCTCGCTTCTAATCTTAGCGTTGAATTAGACGATATTGCAACTGAGCAGGAGGGAGCTGCTCCGACCGAGCAAGAGAGAGTTGCTGCAACTAGGCAAGAGAAAGCTCTCGATGACGACTTTGCAGACAATTTATCCCCCATTGTTTGACTTTTTTTTTTTAGGGGGGAACATTGTAACCGGGCTATCTATCCCACCTTTTGTACTTGAATTTCTAAATCAATGAAATTTGTCAACTTTTTTTCATCTGTGATTATACATAATGCATGTTATTCTTTGAGCTGTGCAGCATCATCGCGGCATTGAACAAAACATAAACAAGTTTGGCCGAGCAAAATCAGCTCGGCAAAGAGCCTTAAGACGAACAAAACAGCAACCCGTTTTGCTGAGCAAAATCAGCTCGGCAAAGCACTTTAGAGTCGACTAAAGCATCAACTCATTTGGCTGAGCATAATCAGCTCGGCAAAGAGCACTAAGTTGAACAAAACATTAACTTATTTGGCAGCAAAAATCACCTCGGCAAGAATCTTAGAGTTGAGCAAAACATTAATTCAATTTGCCGAGCAAAATCACCTCGGCAAGAATCTTGGATTTGAACAAAACATCAACTCAATTTGCCGAGCAAAATCACCTCGGCAAGAATCCTGGAGTTGGACAAAACATCAACTCATTTTGCCGAGCAAAATCACCACGGCAAGAATCTTGGAGTTGAACAAAACATCAACTCATTTTGTTGAAAAAAATTATCTCAGCAAGAATCTTGGAGTTGAACAAAACATCAACTCATTTTGCGGAGCAAAACCAGCTCGATAGCTTGTTGTCCCTTGTCAATGGCAATCCATCAAAAAATTAAAAGAAGTATAACAATTTTTCAAGTGATATGAACCTTTATTTCCATCACATACAAATTTTTAGCAAGATTGAAAAAAAATATCACAGAATGGAGGGGTTATATTGAAAGCAAGGCTAAAAGTAAAACAACTTTAAATTTGCCGTGTTCCAAGGCCCGAGTATGACTTTGCTGTCTAAATCCTCCAAATAGTATGCCCTTTTTCCTGCTAAACTGGTTATCTTGTAAGGTCTCTCCCAATTTGGCCCCAATTTTCCTTTGCTTAGAATTAAGGTGTTGCCCATCACCTTTCGCAAGACCCAATCCGCAATTTTGAATTGTCTAGGATGAACTGCTTTGTTATACTTCTTAGACAGTTCTTGTTAGTATGCTGCGGCATGATTAAGCGTCTTTTCTCTTCGTTCTTTTGTGAGGTCTAACTCCAGAGTGATTGTTTCTTTGTTTAAGTCCGACTCTCAAAATTTTCACTTCGGATGGTGGGCATGCCAATCTCCAGTGGGATGAATGCCTCCATGCTACATGCCAAGGCAAATGGCGTCTCTCCTGTCGAGCGTCTTGGCGTTGTTTGGTAAGCTTAGAGGACATTTGGGAGCTCTTCGGTCCATTTTCCCTTTGCTTTCTCTAGCCGCTTCTTTAACCCATCCAAGATGATCTTGTTTGATGCTTCAGCTTGGCCATTAGATTGAGGGTAACCTAGTATCAAATTGTAGAATTCTATATTTAATTCCTCGTAGAATCCTCTGAATAACTTTCCATCAAACTGGGTGCCATCGTTGGATATCAATGCCTTGGGACTCCGAACCGCATTATCACATTTTGCCAGACAAATTTCTTTACATCCTTCTCCTTGATAGTCGCCAAAGGCTTAGCTTCTACTAATTTTGTGAAGTAGTCTATTGCAGCGATGAAGAACTTGCGGGTTCCTGGTGTGGTTGGGAGTGAACCTACTATGTCCAGCCCCCATATTGTGAACAACCAAGGACTTGTAAGGGAAAGTAATTCTCTAGCCGGTTGATGAATCTGTTGTGCAAACTTCTGATACTTTTCACACTTTCTCACGTACTTTTGAGCATCGGCCTGCATGCATGGCCACCAATATCCTTGTAAAATAGCGCGATAAGCCAAAGATCTTCAGTCGATGTGACTTCCACACATGTCTTCATGAATTTCAAAAAGAAAGGTTTCAACTTTGCTCAAAATCTTTCAAACTTGGCCCAGATTTTGTTTGTTTCCTTTTTGTCAGTCGGCAGAACTCTATCCTTGAGGAAGATTATGATGGGGTCTATCCAAGAGGGTCCTAATTTGATCAGTAAAGTTCCAGGTGTCGATTTGTCAGCCATAGATGCCAGGCCGGCTAACTTATCCTCCCGATTATTCCTTTCATGGTTAATTTGTTCAACTATAACTGCTTGAAACTTCTTGAGCTCCTCTCTTACCAGGGTCTGGTACTTGGCCATTCTATCGTCCTTGGCTTCATATGTTCCAGATACTTGGTTGACAACGAGTTGAGAGTCATTGTAAACCATTAGTTCGGATGCCTTTAGCTGAAGTGCACTCTTTAGTCTAGCTAGCAACGCCACGTACTCGGCCTCATTGTTAGATGCTGGGAACTCGAGTGTGAATAAATGTTCTATCGTTAGACTATCTGGCGAGATCAAGACGATACCCAGTTCGGCGCCATGCTTGTTTGAAGCGTCATTGATGAAGAGTTTCCACATTTCACCAACAAGAAGTTTCCAACATTTTGAAGGATCTTGAGATTTTTGAGGAGCCAAGTGTTCTCCGTCTTTATTGCTCGGCTCAACAATTCTTACTTCGAGCATGCCATTATTGATTACAACTTGTATGACCTTCTCCCCCTTTGCGATGCGTTGTTGGGTCCAACAGATTATCCTGTTATTTCCAAACCCATTAGCGCATTGCTAGGTCCTGCTTGTACAACATGTAGGTTAACGGCTCGACGCGTAACATCCACGATGCCATCCTCGTTCTGTTTGGTTGGTGGTTCGAGATAAGTTAGAGTGGGAGTTAGCTACGCTACTTCCACGGTGCCAACCTCTGGTTATCCGGCGGCGTCGGTGAGATCCACCGGGCAAACTGAGTAAGTTCTTGGTGAAAACTATGCGACGAGGTTGGCCAGTGCTTGGGCTTTGATGGCGGTTATAGGCTAAAATTTGCTGTCAAACTGCCCTAACTCGACCGCCCATTTCAATATTCGACTGAAGAAGTCAGGCATTTCAAACAAGGTTTTTAATGGAAATTTCGTTAGCATAGCAATCGTGTGCATATGAAAATAATGTGCCAACTTCCTAGAGACCATCATTAATGCTAAGGCAAGTTTTTCGAGGGGCAAGTATTTCTGCAGGGATCAAGGTCTTGCTCACATAGAAAATTGGAAGATGCTGTATGCTTTCTGCCCTGACAAGCACTGCATTGATGGCATGTTGAGAAACGACCAGATAGAGGTAGAGTTCTTTACCTTGCTTTGGCGTGACAAAGAGTGGAGCAGAAGACATGTATGTCATTAGCTCGGCCAATGCTCTATCACATTCTTCATCCCATGAAAACTTCGACTTTAGGGCTTAGAAGAAAGGGCAGCAACGATCTGATGACTGACTTATAAATTTGTTAAGCATGGCTACCATCCCGGCAAGATGTTGCACGTCCTTTGCCAAATTTGGCTCTTTCAACTCTTGTATAGCTTTGATCTAAGATGGATCCGCCTCAATCCCTCAGTTTGTTACCAAGAAACCCAAAAACTTCCTGATCCCACGCCGAAGGCGCACTTCGATGCTTTGAGGTGCAACTCATGCCTCTTAAGGATTGTGAACATATCTGCTAGATCGGTCAAGTGGTCGGACTCGTTCTTTCTTTTGACCACCATATCGTCAATATATGCTTTCATTGTCCAGCCAATGAGAGGGACAATTATCTTGGTAACCATTCTCTGAAAAGTTGCTCTGGTGTTCTTTAACCATAAGGGCATGACTTTATAGCAAAACAATCCCCTTGGTGTCATAAAAGAAGTAATCTCCTAGTTAGGCTTGTGCATGGCAATTTGATGGTAGCTGCGTATGCGTCCAGGAAATTGAGCCTATTGTGTCCGGCCATAAGGTCCACCAGTTGATCAATTCGGGGCAATATGAAGCTATCTTTGGGGCAGGCTATGTTGACCATCTTGTAATCAACGCAAACTTGCCACTTTCCATTCTTCTTCGGTACAATGATCGTGTTAGAAATCCACTGAGGGTAGTGCACCTCTTGGATTGTCCCCGCTTCCAGTAAGTTCTCAACTTCTTCCGCTACCACCTCGGTGTGATGAAGTACAAATCGCCTTGTTCTTTCTATGACTAGTCGGGCGTCAGGGAAAACATTGAGTTGGTGGCAAATAAAGTTTAGGTCAACGCCAGGCATATCGTAAGGCATCCATGCAAACACTTCGATGTTTGCCACTAAGAAGTTTACAATTTCTAATCTCTTTTGGGCCGTCAAGGATGACCCTAGCAGAAAGAATTTACTCAGATCACTTTATTTGATTTTCATTTCCACTAAGTCCTCAATAGCCTTTTCTTCGGCATTTTTGTCGACGTCGTCTAGGACCTTCTGATCTTCTAGTCCTTCGATCATTTGCACAAAGCCTTTGGTAGCTTGACTTTCATTTATAGCCATGAAACATTGCTTGGCCATGACTTTATCGCCCTATATTTCTTTTATCATCCTGGTGGCAAAAGGAAACCTCATCACTTGGTGGTAAGTTAACGCCACCGCTTGCATGGCATGAAGTCATCCTCTGCCCAAGATCAAGTTGCATGTTGAGGGTACCTTCAACACCGAGAATTCCATTTTCTTGATGACAGATCTCGCTTTGACTAGCAAGATGATCTTTCCTATCGGCCATTCTGGTTGCGAGTTAAAGCCAACCAATGGCAGGTTACTGGGGCTAAGTCCTAGTCATCCAATTTAAGCTTCTTGAATACGTCATAATACATTATTTTGACCAAGCTGCCTTGGTCAATCAAAATGTGTTTAATGTCGAAGTCTCTGACGCATAGCATGACCACCAGTGTATCATTGTTGGGGTTTGAATTCGTTCTAGATCTCTACTTGAAAAGCTAAGGATATCTGTCGCTTTGGTCTTTCCTTTTTTCATAGTAGGTTGGACAGATAAAACTTCTCTCATGTGCTCTGCTTTTTTGATCATCCCCCTGAGCTTACACACCCATGTTGGCTTGATGATTCCATGGATTACATTGATTATGCGTTGGGAAGGTGCGTCTAAAGTGGCCAAACTGTTAGACTGGGCTTGAGCTTGGAGTGCGGCCTTGACGCCCCTATCAATGTAACGATCCAGGTGGTTGGTTGCTACTAACTCTTCTAAATGTTGTTTCAAAGGTACACAGTCTTCTAGGCGGTGCCCACACTCATCATGGTAGGTGCAACGATACCTCGGATTGAAGCATTTTTGTGCATCTCCCAGCTTAACCGGCCACCAGACATATGTCTCGTCATGGATCTCACTAAGTATGTAGTAGATTAGGATTTTGAAGACCATAGTGATGCCTGTTCAGGCATTCAGTTTTCTCTTGGGGTCATCCACGGCATCGCAAGGGTAGTTAGCCCGGTTATTGTTACGATCTTTATCCCGGTTGTTGCGGCTTGCACCACGATTCTGTTTTGTTTCACAGTTGTTTGGACGGCTTGCCTCCTGTCTGACCGCGTGAACCTTTTCGGCCACCCTTTTGTCTGCTGCTACAGGATTCACCTTCACGGTAACCGTGGTCACATCATTCTTAACTCGGATGTGCTCATTGATATGCTGCATCAACAGCTTCATAGTCGTCGATTAGCTCATGGTGAGCAAGTCTGAGTCTATGTCCGACTGGGAGACCGCACTTATATTGGGTGATTACTAGGTTTGTTAGGCAATCAAGAATCTCGCTGAATGTTTCACAATACTTGGCATTGTACGCCTTCAAAGAGTTGCCCGTTTCCATCTTAATTCTCAGAAGGTAGTCAACTTCCTTAGGAGTTTTGTTATTTGTTTTGAATTGTGTCATGAATGCTTCCGCTAATTATTGCCACTTCTCGATACTCTTCTCCAGCAGCCTCTCAAACAATTTTAGGCCTAACTCACCCAAACCCAATGGAAAAATAAGGTACATCATTGTATCGTTTCGCCTGTGTCCAGCCATAACCTACCAAAAGTGGCTTACGTGCATGTATGGATCGATTTTTCCATCATAGAGCATGAACTTGGGCTAGTGAAAGCGAGTGGGGAGCGATGTGGTCTCTATCTCTATGGAAAAAGGGGTGGCGCTCAGCCTTGCCAACTTCGTGTCTAGTGGTGCGTGTGCTGGCAGGCGTGGTGGCGGCCTTATGACTTCTTTACTAATTTGTCCTTTGGGGGGCCAACTGCTGCAACACTGGCACCCTCAGTGCCTCTCACCGATGCACTCGTTCCTTCAACACATCTTTTAGATCTTCTGATTGATCGAAATACGAGTATCTTGATGTTATTGACAGACATGAAAGATGATATGTCACGACCCCATTCCGCCCCTAGTAGAATGGTGCCATGATGGCCAGTAATCTGAGATTACCAAAGGCCACTTACAAGAATCCACACGCAAATCAGAGTATACATATGGGGCTTACAAATGCGGAAGAAATAAAACAAGGCTAAGTAATCCATAAGAGCAGTGCATAAGTTGAATGAAATGTCATACATCATTACATAGCTTTAATACAACAAATGGAGTACAAAAATACATCTTGACCAAAAGGCTTCTCAGCCATCAAATACAAAATACAATGGAAATAACTAAGAAGCATAGTCTTCAAGATGTTGCAAAACACAATCCAAAACACGTCGGCAAACACATCGGCAAAAGACATCTAGGCGTCGCCGCCGTCTTGCTCATCACCTACATATATATAGAGAGGGTGAGCTTGGATACTCAGTGAATGGTATAAATAATAAAGGGGTTTACATGAATGATATCCGAGATCTTTTAACACAACAACACAAGGGATAAATCAAGTTCGTCTATCAAATCTTTCAAGCCTCAAGGGATGCTTACTAACATCATTATAATACAAGAGATGACATTCCGGACAAACAAACCCACGCGGTAAAACCGTCAGTGGTAAGGCAAGACAAGACAAGAGAGATCTCTAAACAATGGTGTCGTTGCATTATAGTCCCCGGACACTAAGGACTTGTGCTACAAATGCTTATAGTCCCCTAGCACATACGGACTTCCAAACTTTGTGCTACAAATGCTTATAGTCCCCTAGCACATACGGACTTCCAAACTTTGTGCTACAAATGCTTATAGTCCCCTAGCACATACGGACTTCCAAGAATGTCATCAAAGCGAGATACAATATTTGATACGCAAAATAGGGATGATCATTCATGCTTGTAAGTAATATCCGAACAAAGCAAAACAAGGTTTTATCAAAGCTTTATAACATATCTTTATTAAAATACCACTCACATAGTTCTTCAAACGTCGGGGTCAAGGCAAGTCCAAGTCCTACAAACACATGGCAAAAGTCTGTTGAATGCACTTTCAAACAAGCTTCACATGCATACAAAATGACCTCGGCGTTCTCCAAAAACTAAGTCAAACCAAAACAAACACTGTTTCTCATCTCGGGGAAACATGCTGGGCACTAACCAGGTCTTGGCCGAGGTCCCACACCTTCTTGCCGAGGTGTGGTCCCGAGGGCCACATCCAAGAAAATGAAGTCGGGAAAAATCTGGGTTTTCCCTCTGCTCAAGAACATAAGGAACATGAACATGAAGATCATGAAGGAAATGAATGCAAAGATCATAACTCATCATTGTAAAACCTGAGATTTCATGCTATGAGTTTGAAAACATGGACCTGGGTACCCATAATAGAAGATCTTACGAAAACAAACACAAAAGCATGTAACTTGTTGCAAAACTTTCGGATCAAACGAGGCTTTCCTTCAAGAACACTTGAATTTCATACTTTCTTTCAAAACCAACTTTGAATCAATGCATGGCATGCAAAACAGATTCGATCGCACAATGCAGTTAGATGATCAAGAAGAATAACAAGAGTAAATCAAGATTCTAACCTCAAATCAAGGTTCTAACGGTTTGAACTCTAAGAATCAAGCTTGCTAATCCACTTCTCACTCTAGAACTCCTCCTTCTTCTCCTAGAGCTTCTCTCTCTAAAAACAAAGGCTTGAGACAAAATGATTTGTTTCTAAGTCTGTCGGCTGACTTAACCTTCAGCTCGGACACGTGGCAGCGGTTGGTTGGCTCAACTCAAAAAGGTGACTGATTGAAAAGACAAGACTATGACAAGGCGTGCTCAACAAGCTAGGCGGCAAGGGACTCCGGCGAGTAATGACATCGGCTAACAACAAGACTTCGGCAAGCAAGGGAACAATGACCTCGGCCAGAAAGGACAACACTTGGCCCAGCTGTGCCACACCTCGGCCTAGGTGTGCCACACCTCGGTCTAGGTCGTACCAGTTTAGGGCAAGATCACTTGGGTTCAAGGGTAACATCTCGGCCTAGATAATACACATCTCGGCCTTGGCGATGAACACCTCGGCCAAGATAATGACATCTCGGCCAGTATGCCAGGATGAAGGTGGAGGTCAATCAAAGGGGTTCTAAGGCAGTTCTAGGCTTAAGGTGACCTCGGTTTGGTTGGCCTAGGCTGACTACTCACACCGAACAAGAAGCAAAGCATGCAAACAGCACTTAAGCAACACAAGGACAAGGTCTGAAATGCAAACATAACAAGACAAAGCATATAAATGCATATGAGTATGGCTAAGACAATGTGAGGGTTATTATATCCTACCCTCCTTAAAGAAGTTTGGTCCCCAAACTTGAGTTACCTTGACTCGAGAATAACTCCGGATATCGGACTTTCATTTCTTCCTCCATTTCCCATGTAGCATCCTTGCCGTAATGCTCTTTCCATTCAATCTTCACCATCGGTATTGTCTTATTTCTCAATTGTCTTACTTGTCTATCGATAATACACATCGGCTTCTCTTCATAGCCTAGATCTTCATCAATCACAATCCCAAAATGATCGATCACGTGCAGTGGGTCCCGAATATACTTTCTCAACATCGAAATATGAAACACATTGTGAACTGGACTTAATCTTGGCGGCAAAGCAAGTCTGTAGGCAACCGGGTTGACCTTCTCAAGGATTTCAAACGGTCCAATGTAACGAGGTGCTAACTTACCTTTCTCCCCAAATCGGGAAACTCCTTTCATCGGCGAAACTTTCAGGAATACATGATCCCCAACTTTAAACTCTAATTCCTTCCTTCTCTGGTCGGCGTAACTCTTTTGTCGACTCTGAGCAGTCCTGATTCTCTGCTGGATAAGTTTGATCTTTTCAGTTGTCCTTTGAACTAGATCGGGGCCGATCAAAGCTTTATCTCCTACCTCGGTCCAACATGTCGGCGATCTGCACTTCCTTCCATACAGAGCTTCATACGGCGCCGTGCCAATGCTAGCTTGATAACTGTTGTTGTAAGCAAATTCCACTAACGGCAAATGCACTTCCCAACTCCCCTTGAAATCCAATACACATAGTCTAAGCATATCTTCAAGTGTCTGAATTGTCCTCTCTATTTGGCCATCGGTCTGGGGATGAAAAGCTGTGCTAAACTTCAACTCTGTCCCCAAGGCTCTTTGTAGACTCCGCCAAAATCTAGAAACAAACTTCGGATCTCGGTCTGACACAATGGACATCGGCACTCCATGAAGTCTCACAATCTCATTCACATATAGTACAGCAAGTCGTTCAACATTGAATGTAGTCTGAACCGGCAAGAAGTGTGCTGACTTGGTTAATCTATCAATTATGACCCAAATCGAATCCATCCCTTTTTGTGTCTTCGGCAAACCAATCACAAAGTCCATGGAGATGTGTTCCCATTTCCACTCAGGAATCGGCAAAGGTTGAAGAAGTCCTGCTGGCCTCTGATGTTCTGCTTTCACTTGTTGGCAATACAAGCACTGGGATACGAACTCGGCTATTTCTCTCTTCATGTTCGGCCACCAAAAGGTCTGCTTCACGTCTTGATACATCTTAGTGTTCCCTGGGTGAACAGTGAATCTGGATCCATGAGAGTCTTGTAAAATTTTCCTTTTCAACTCTGGGATGTCGGCCACACACAATCTTCCTTCAAACTTAAGCACCCCATTTTCGAAGGTGTAACCTGACCTCGGCCTGGTGATAATCTCGTCGGCTGCCTTCTTCAGGAATTCATCCTCCATTTGCCTTGCTTTTACTTCCTCAATGATAGTCGGCTCCACTGAAATCACGGTCAAGCATGCCAGACTTCCCACTGACTTCCTACTCAATGCGTCGGCTACCGAGTTTGCTTTACCTGGGTGATACTGGATCTGCATGTCGTAGTCCTTCAGTAATTCAAGCCACCTTCTCTGCCTCAGATTTAGCTCCTTTTGAGTGAACAAGTACTTCAAGCTCTGGTGATCTGTAAAAACTTGGCAGGAGGCTCCATACAAGTAATGACGCCAAATCTTCAAAGCGAACACCACGGCTGCAAGTTCTAGGTCATGGGTGGGATAATTCTTTTCATGAGGTTTCAACTGACGAGATGCATACGCTATGACTTTGCCCCTTTGCATTAATACACAACCCAAACCCTTATGCGAAGCATCACTGTAAATCTGAAATTCCTCATTACCTGATGGAAGTACAAGAACTGGTGCTGTAACTAGCCTCGTCTTCAACTCTTGGAAGGCTGCCTCTCTATCTTCGGTCCATTCATATGTCACTCCCTTCTGAGTTAACTGTGTCAATGGTACTGCAATCCTTGAGAAGTCCTTTACAAACTTTCTGTAATAACCTGCCAAACCCAGAAAACTACGAACCTCGGACACGTTGGTCGGCGTCGGCCAATTCACGACAACTTCAGTCTTACTGGGATCAACTGAGATACCCTCTTCGTTAATTACATGCCCCAAAAATGAAATGCTGGAAAGCCAAAACTCGCACTTGCTCAACTTAGCATACAACTTCCTGTCCCTCAAGGTCTGTAAGGCAAGTCTCAGATGACTCTCATGCTCGGTTGTACCCTTGGAGTAGATCAATATGTCATCAATAAAAACAACTACAAATTCATCCAGGTACGGCTTGAAGACTCTGTTCATTAAGTCCATGAATGCTGCAGGCGCATTGGTTACTCCAAAAGGCATTACCAAAAATTCGTAGTGGCCATACCTTGTCCGAAAGGCAGTCTTCTCAACATTCTCGGCTTTAACTTTCAGCTGATGGTAGCCCGACCTAAGGTCAATCTTAGAAAAGACTCGTGCTCCTTGTAGTTGATCTAGCAAATCATCAATCCTAGGCAACGGGTACTTATTCTTAATAGTTACCTTATTAAGTTCTCTGTAATCAACGCAAAGACGAAGTGTGCCATCCTTTTTCTTAACAAACAGGACTGGCGCTCCCCACGGTGAAGCGCTCGGCCTAACAAAACCCTTATCCAACAATTCTTGTAGTTGCACTTTCAATTCCTTAAGTTCGGCTGGGGCCATTCTATAAGGTGTTTTGGAGATCGGCTGTGTTCCCGACATGATGTCCACAGTAAACTCTATTTCTCTATCGACTAAGTGGCCAGGCAATTCATTTGGAAAGACGTCGGGGAATTCATTGACAACTGGGATATCGGCTAAACTAACATTTCCATTCTGATCACTCAGTATACTACACAAGTACCCATGGCACCCTTTCTGAATTAGCTTATAGGCCTTAGTGGACGAAATCAAGTAAGGTGGGGACACTACACCTTTACCCTGGAAAATAACCTCGGCTTGGTTTGGGGGTCTCAACGTGACATTCTTCGAAACACAATTAATAGATGCATGATTCATTACTAACCAGTCCATTCCTAATATGACGTCAAAGTGGGTCATGTTTAATAGCATCAAATCAACTAATAATTCTACACCCTCAACCACGACAACACACGCCCTATAGATAGATGCAACAATCATAGTTCTCCCAGATGGAGCAGATACACATAACACGTAATCAAGGGGTTCTGGTTCTCTATTCAACTTCTCGGCAAATTTAGCAGATATAAATGAATGCTTAGAACCCGAATCAATCAATATGTATGCATCTTGAGAGCAGATTGGGAGTATACCTGACACTACTGTCTCAGCATTCTGGGTGTCTCCTGGCACTAGCGCGAAAACCCTGCCCTGCCTCATCTGTGCCCTTCCGACGTTACTTCCCTGTGCAGAGCCCGAGGTGCTTCCATTTTTCTTACCATCATCAGTCCTTGACTTCGGACAGTCTCTCACACGATGACCCATTTCTCCACATTCAAAACAGGCGCCTGACGCCCAACGGCAAACCCCAGAATGCGGCTTCCCACAGCTTGTACACATCGGCTTAGTGTTACCTTCCTGGTTCGAGTTGCTGGAGCTGCCCATATTCGCCTTCTTCTTGGCATTAAACGGAACTCGACGGTTATCATAGTTCTGTCTCTTCCTCTGATTCTCTCCGACATTCTGATATCGGTTCAAGTTAGCTTCTGCAAGAATAGCCTTGTCCAAGACTCCGGCATAAGTCGGCATGTTGAGCATGTTGACTCTATCCTGTATCGGTCCACGCAATCCGCTTTCGAACTTTCTAGCCTTCCTATATTCATCACTGACCATATGAGGCGCGTACCTCGCCAATTCGGTGAAAGCACGGTCGTATTCTGCTACTGTCTTGTTTCCTTGTGTCAGAGTCTGAAACTCCGTGGTCTTGCGATCTCGGACACTAAGGGGAAAATGCTTGTTGTAAAACAGCTCCAAGAATCTGGCCCAAGTTAAGTCAGGATTTCCTTCTCGGGTTATCATCCACCATCTTCGGGCGTCGTCGTCTAACGTAAATGCGGCCAATGCCACCTTCTGTGCATCGGTGCTGGGGAAAATCTCAAACAGCTTCTCCATTCCTAAAACCCACGCTTCGGCTTTCATCGGCTCTATGCCCCCTTGAAACCTCGGCGGGTTCATCTTCTTGAACTCCTTAATCAAAGTCATAGTTCCATCCCCATACAAGGCTGGCTGTGGAGGCGCTTGAGGCACTGGAGGAGGTGGAGGCGGAACTGTATGTCGGCCATTCGTCTGTTCGGCCTGGGTAGATGTAGCACTAGCATTCTGTTGTCTCACTTGTCTCAACTCCCGAGTCAAACCTTCAACTAATCTTTCTAATCGGTCCAATCGGTCTTCTGATTGATCTCGGCCAACTGGTGGTCTTCCTCTCCTCATCGTGCTATGAGTATGCAAAGTGTGACTTTAAAACGAAATGAGTAATAAAGTATGCATGCAAGCAACAAGCAGTTATGCCGAGATGATGCACATATTGTCAAGCAGCAAGCAACATGGTGCAATCCTAACATCTTTCTAAGGGAAATCCTATGCTCTTTAGGACTCAAAGTGTGTGAATAACGTTCTATGAGGAACCTGGCTCTGATACCAATCTGTCACGACCCCATTCCGCCCCTAGTAGAATGGTGCCATGATGGCCAGTAATCTGAGATTACCAAAGGCCACTTACAAGAATCCACACGCAAATCAGAGTATACATATGGGGCTTACAAATGCGGAAGAAATAAAACAAGGCTAAGTAATCCATAAGAGCAGTGCATAAGTTGAATGAAATGTCATACATCATTACATAGCTTTAATACAACAAATGGAGTACAAAAATACATCTTGACCAAAAGGCTTCTCAGCCATCAAATACAAAATACAATGGAAATAACTAAGAAGCATAGTCTTCAAGATGTTGCAAAACACAATCCAAAACACGTCGGCAAACACATCGGCAAAAGACATCTAGGCGTCGCCGCCGTCTTGCTCATCACCTACATATATATAGAGAGGGTGAGCTTGGATACTCAGTGAATGGTATAAATAATAAAGGGGTTTACATGAATGATATCCGAGATCTTTTAACACAACAACACAAGGGATAAATCAAGTTCGTCTATCAAATCTTTCAAGCCTCAAGGGATGCTTACTAACATCATTATAATACAAGAGATGACATTCCGGACAAACAAACCCACGCGGTAAAACCGTCAGTGGCAAGGCAAGACAAGACAAGAGAGATCTCTAAACAATGGTGTCGTTGCATTATAGTCCCCGGACACTAAGGACTTGTGCTACAAATGCTTATAGTCCCCTAGCACATACGGACTTCCAAACTTTGTGCTACAAATGCTTATAGTCCCCTAGCACATACGGACTTCCAAGAATGTCATCAAAGCGAGATACAATATTTGATACGCAAAATAGGGATGATCATTCATGCTTGTAAGTAATATCCGAACAAAGCAAAACAAGGTTTTATCAAAGCTTTATAACATATCTTTATTAAAATACCACTCACATAGTTCTTCAAACGTCGGGGTCAAGGCAAGTCCAAGTCCTACAAACACATGGCAAAAGTCTGTTGAATGCACTTTCAAACAAGCTTCACATGCATACAAAATGACCTCGGCGTTCTCCAAAAACTAAGTCAAACCAAAACAAACACTGTTTCTCATCTCGGGGAAACATGCTGGGCACTAACCAGGTCTTGGCCGAGGTCCCACACCTTCTTGCCGAGGTGTGGTCCCGAGGGCCACATCCAAGAAAATGAAGTCGGGAAAAATCTGGGTTTTCCCTCTGCTCAAGAACATAAGGAACATGAACATGAAGATCATGAAGGAAATGAATGCAAAGATCATAACTCATCATTGTAAAACCTGAGATTTCATGCTATGAGTTTGAAAACATGGACCTGGGTACCCATAATAGAAGATCTTACGAAAACAAACACAAAAGCATGTAACTTGTTGCAAAACTTTCGGATCAAACGAGGCTTTCCTTCAAGAACACTTGAATTTCATACTTTCTTTCAAAACCAACTTTGAATCAATGCATGGCATGCAAAATAGATTCGATCGCACAATGCAGTTAGATGATCAAGAAGAATAACAAGAGTAAATCAAGATTCTAACCTCAAATCAAGGTTCTAACGGTTTGAACTCTAAGAATCAAGCTTGCTAATCCACTTCTCACTCTAGAACTCCTTCTTCTTCTCCTAGAGCTTCTCTCTCTAAAAACAAAGGCTTGAGACAAAATGATTTGTTTCTAAGTCTGTCGGCTGACTTAACCTTCAGCTCGGACACGTGGCAGCGGTTGGTTGGCTCAACTCAAAAAGGTGACTGATTGAAAAGACAAGACTATGACAAGGCGTGCTCAACAAGCTAGGCGGCAAGGGACTCCGGCGAGTAATGACATCGGCTAACAACAAGACTTCGGCAAGCAAGGGAACAATGACCTCGGCCAGAAAGGACAACACTTGGCCCAGTTGTGCCACACCTCGGCCTAGGTGTGCGACACCTCGGTCTAGGTTGTACCAGTCTAGGGCAAGATCACTTGGGTTCAAGGGTAACATCTCGGCCTAGGCGATGAACACCTCGGCCAAGATAATGACATCTCGGCCAGTATGCCAGGATGAAGGTGGAGGTCAATCAAAGGGGTTCTAAGGCAGTTCTAGGCTTAAGGTGACCTCGGTTTGGTTGGCCTAGGCTGACTACTCACACCGAACAAGAAGCAAAGCATGTAAACAGCACTTAAGCAACACAAGGACAAGGTCTGAAATGCAAACATAACAAGACAAAGCATATAAATGCATATGAGTATGGCTAAGACAATGTGAGGGTTATTACATTATAGCTACTGTCTTAAGTGCGAAATACCCTCGCTGGTGCGACAGAGTTGTCAGCTCTGAAGCTCCTTGTAATGGATAGTGAAGAAGTTTGACATCTGTTCCAACTGCCAGAACGGTGGGATTGGGCACGCTCACTGTGGTTTCCTACTCTAGCAATGCCCTTTCCCTTCAATTGGCATTTCATGGCTTCCATCTCCGTTACCATCTTTCTAATGATGGTATCTTGATCCCTCAGCTTGCTTTCCAGGTTCTCAACATATGATTCTCGCCGTTAGTGATGTCCTTCTGGGCTCAATAAGCATCCAGAACTCCTTCCGTGTTTGTCTCACGCGTCTCTGGAAGGCCCTCACGTGGAGGTTCCCAGACCAGCCATCGTCGGAACGACGGACAAGTCATCACGATGTCGAACTGACTCTGGAGTAATGCCGTTGATGGCAGACTTCAAAACGTCGTCATTGTTCATCATGAAAAGTGGATAGAAAAGCTTGGAGAACAAGGTTTTGTCTGTCGGATTCCCACAGACGGCGCCAATTGTACAGGGAGGAAATATTCGTCGCTTTCCGTACTCCTTGGGTCCAAGCTTCACGTTACTTCGAGTAACATTGTCCAACTTGTGAACAAAATGACGGTAAGCTATCCAGCAGGTGTGTTACTGAAAAACCCCTCCGACAATCAAATTAGCACACTTGGAGAAGAAAATAAAGCCAAAAAAAGATAAAAGGGAGATAGCTCTAATAGCAAGAATTCTAGGTCTACTGCATGGAGGCGCTGCACAGTTTATATAGTTTCTGCGTGCACCACTCTGCTCGTCCTTTCTTGGACACGTAGATGTACTATCCTCTCTTCGTCTTACACATGTGTATGTGACAATATTGCCAAACAACATTAACAAAACAACTTTACGGTATTGATGCGTACGGATGGTAAGATCTTTCCCTTAACTCTTGATTGGACCATATGGCAATCTCTGTCGAACTACCCTTAGCATGGTGCTGCGATCCGCCCTTCAAACTGCGTTATTTGCTCAGTCCTATCAAGTGCCCATGATAATGTTTGACCGAACTCTTCAGCTCGGTCGCTCTCATGCTCAGCTAAGCCTAATTAAACAAGGACAAATCTCATCCAAATAGAAAGCTTGGTCAAGAACAAACCACAATTTGACCAAGCTAGAACCTCGGCCTAACCCATTCTGGGTCGTTCTATCCCGGGTAGGTAATCCCTAAATCTAGCCTAAGCCCAAACTTGCTCAGCCCATATGTTCGGCCTAAATCCCCCTCTCATCTGACTATATCCTTCTTAGCTTCGATCACCCCTTCTCAACCCTTCACATCACGCTGTCATTATCCCCTTACACTGGTTTCAATTATTATCTCATCGTTCCCACCTCCCAAAGCCTCCATAAATTCTCTCATCATTATCACTCATCAATTTACTAGTTTACTGCAAGTTGAAGCCTGTGTATTGATCTTGCTTTTCTTGCAAGGCATATATCACAAGTATGATTTCCACAACTCTATTCATCTTTGATTGCTTTTACTTGTTTTACGCTATCACCCTTCTTTTCTACTTTCTTCATGGCTTATATATTTTGGGCATGTGTTAATTTCATATGTTCTCTCTAGGAATTTACTTGAAATCTAGGGTTTGAGAAGGAAAAGGATGGAGAGAAAGAAGAAGAATAATAAGGAGGAGGAGGATGAGGAGGAGGAAGAGGAGGAGGAGATAGGGCAGATGGCGGCAAAGGGAGGGAAGGGAGCGGTGGATAATTGGAAAATGGTGGTCGGCGTGTGGAAGCAAAAATGGCGACAGAGGAAGAAGTACGAGAAATACAACAAAATGTCTTAAGGGCATATATCTTTTCAAGGCCAGGGCATTGAGTACAAGTAAATAGAACACTATCCAAAACAGGTAACTTGGTAGCTGTAAGCAAACAACATATCAAAATGAGATTATGTGCTCCATCAAAATCCCCACTAGCTCCTTAACAGGGTGGAGGTGCATCATCACGACCTGTCTAATGTTTGTCTATAAAAGGAATGATCAATGGCGCTCAGTAGAAATAAACTTAACAATGTATATAAATAGTTGATATGATTTTGGTCATGCTAATGTAGGTGCCATGCTAAAAATCCATAGTTTTCTCTTTTTAAAGAATGATTCTCCATGCATAAGTGTTAAGTCAAATCCAACATAACCAATGGGGGAATAAATACGCATTAGAAATCCCAAGGTAAAAGCCTAAAAATACATACATATAGATTTTATACATCAAAATAGTCCCATATTGATCAATTTTGGCATGGAAGGGCAATTAGGCAACTAAAGCATATATTTTTTCACATTTACTGGCCTCAAGTACGAATAGGTAGTTGGACACCTAGAAAATGTTTCCCACATTTATCTAGCATCAAGCATGTGATAGGACAGTTGGACATCTGACTCCCCGTGTGGGTACTGTGGAATGCCCCTAGGTACCCGAGTGTGTCTGACAGTTCGGACCCTCAATGTTCAATCCAGTCTCATGAGTGCAATCTGAAACATAAATAAGGGTCCAGATCCAAAAATCTTATAGAAAATCCATTAATCTCAATATTTGCTAGAAATGGACTGGATCACTAGATCTTAGAGTCACTACCTAATCTTTTAGGAAAACTAGAAAACCTATGACTTATGCCAAAAGCCATTGTTTGTTACAACCAAAGATGCCTCGGTTCGGAATCGTAGGTTATGAGGGGGAAGATCATTAATTGAGCACCCCATTCACCCAATCAAAGGATCAGTCTCTATTAAACCATGATATGAGTTTTATAGACAATATATGCTCATGTTCCGATTATTGTTAATGCTAAGATTACTATGTAAAGCAATCAAGTATAGACTATGTCATTCACTTTGAAACATTTTGATCCCATGCATTGTAAAAGAATTTTTGGAAAATGTACAACCCAAATAAAATTGAGCTCACAAGCATAATAATCAATACTATTCCAATCTAAGCGACACAACCTCCATCCATTGACAATCATAGAGATAGATAAATTAAGCAAATAACAGCATAGTAAGATGCCAGACATAATAAGAAAATAATGCATATGCGAGATGCTAAAGCTATAAATGCTCACGTAGTATTTACTCGCATCTGGCAAAAAGATGAACAAAAATGTTAGCAAAATATGCATGATCTTAGAAGCAAAATACTAATGCAATACATACATAAGAATGCTACTAAGGACTCGACTACTAACACATGACACGTGGATTATCTCAAAGCATGAGGCAGCACACAAAATCACATAAGAAATGATAAGCCCACAAATGCAAATGAGCCGAATCTAGATGCATGAAATATGGATTCAAGGCATGGATATTGTTAGACTTATTTATTTTGATGATTTATTTAATTATATTTTAATTTATTTGAAAGAGAAACATAGAATCCAAAATTTATTTTGATGATTTATTTAATTATGTTTTAATTTATGTGAAAAAGACAAATAGATTCCAAAATTTATTTTTATGATTTATTTAATTATATTTTAACTTCTTTGAAAAAGAAAAATATAATCCAAAATTTATTTTGATGATTTATTTAATTATGTTTTAATTTATTTGAAAGAGAAAAATAGAATCAAAATTTATTTTGTCTCATTATTTCTCACCTAAACTTTTATCCTAAATATTGTTTGAATGTATTTAATATTTGCTTAAATCAAGAGTTCATTTCAACCCAAAAATAATGCCCAAAACCGAGGTTTAAACAGCCCAGCACAGCAGCAGGCCAAAAGGTTCAAATGGAAGATATTCAAATTAGTAATGATGGAGTGGAACATATTCAAATGAATACAACGGCTATAAACGGCTATAAGTTTCATTATATATACCAAAACCTCTAATGTAAACAAGTTCAAAAAAAAAAAAAAACTATAAAATATTCTTTGATCTATAATCACTTACATCTATTCTCTGAAAAATTCTCTGAGAAGTGTTCTTCAATTTTTGTTTACATCCTTTTTCAGAAATTATACATTGAGACGTATAGCTTTAAGCCCATCTTTCCTGTGCGAGGTTTACAAAAAAATCAGAGCTTCATTTTTATATCTATCTTTGAGAGATAATTCTTGTAGTTTTATGTGAAAGCAAAAACACATTCTTTTCAACCTTGTAAGAGTGTAGTACACTCAGTGTTCTTGACTTAAAAAGTCTGTGTAAAATCTGTGGATGATTGCTCTATTTATGAAAAGGTTGCTAGCACCCTGTGAAGCTAGAGTATAGTGAAAAATCTCAAGTGAAGCTTGAGGAGTGGACATAGGCCAAGTTGAAGCCGAACTACTATAAATTTGTTTGCCTCTCTCTCCCTTATCTCTTTATTTTATTTAAATTGCCACAACTATATTTCATATTTTCACTGTGCTAAAATCATTAATTGACATAGTTGTTAGAATGCTTGTTTTGATTATTTTTATTTCATTAACTATATTTATCTATTGTGCTAGTCATAATTTTTATTAGGGTATTATTATTTTTATTTGTAAAAACCTAATTCACCCCCCCTCTTAGGTTGTCTTTTGGGTAACAGTTGGTATCAGAGCCTAGACTCTTGTATTATACTCCTTAGAGCCTAGACTCTTGTCTTTTGGGAGTTTCGATCCATGGCAACCTTAGCTGAAGGACAAGCCACAAATAGGCCACCATTGTTTGACGGAAACAACTATAATCATTGGAAGGATAAGATGACCCTATACCTACAAGCCACTGATTATGCCATGTGGATTATTGTCACCAAAGGTCCAAAAATTCCTACCAAATTAGTAGACAATATTAGTGTACCTAAAACTGAAGATGAATGTGATGAGAGGGATCATAAATTATTGTAAGCCAATGCTAAAGCCAAACTCACCCTTTTTTGTGGATTAGACTCTAAGGAGTATAATAGAATTTCAAATTGTGATTCGGCAAAAGAAATTTGGGACAAACTTGAGGTGACGTATGAAGGTGCAAATCATGTGAAGGAATCTCGTATTGATATGCTTGTTCATAGTTATGAATTGTTTAAAATGAACTCTAATGAATTTATTTCAAGTATGTTTACTAGATTTACTGAAATTGTAAACTCTTTGAAATCTATTGGCAAAACTTATATTAACAGTGAGTTAGTGAGAAAAATTCTTAGGTGTTTACCAAAGAATTGGGAAGCAAAAGTCACGGCCATTATAGAAGCCAAAAATCTCTCCACACTTGGATTGGATGAGGTTATGGGTTCCCTTATGACTCATGAGATCACCATGAAAGGACATGAGGATGTTAAAAACAAAAAGAAAAGTGGAATTGCATTCAAAACCTCATCAAATGAAGAAGAACATGAAAACTCCAGTGAGGATAAAAGTTATGCCATGTTTAGTAGAAATCTCAAAAAGCACTTCAAGAAAAACAATTATGGAGGAAGAAGACCTTTCAAGAAAGAGTACAACAAAGATAATAAGAAAAAGCCTATTATTTGTTATGAGTGCAAAAATCCTGGATATATGAAGATGGATTGTCCAAAATTGAAGAATCATGGAAAAGACTACAAAAGACACAAAAAGGCTATGGTAACAGCTTGGGGAGAAAGTGAAGATGAAAGCTCAAGTGATGAAATTGAAAATGAAGTAGCCAACTTATCTCTCATGGCTCTTGAAGATGAAGACTCTACTCAAGATGAGGTAACTACTCTTTATGAAGAACTTGAAAGTGCATTCCATGAACTACAAGATGAATTTAGAAAAGTTTGTGCCAAAAACAATGTGTTGAAGAAATCTGTTGCATCTTTATCTATTAATGTAGAAGAATTAAAGAAAGAAAACATTGTTTTGAAAAATGATTTTAATACTATCTCTAATGAGAAAATTACTTTAAAAAATAATATTGATGATTTAACAAAAACACTTGAAAATTTTGTAAAAAGTAGAAATAATCTCAAAATGCTTCTTGGAAATCAAAGATGTGTTTTCGATAAAGCGGGCATTGGATATGACCCTATTAAAAAACAAAAGAATCTCAATACAATTTTTGAAAAGGCACCTCTCATGACTCACCCTCATATTACTTGCTATTATTGTAGAAAGAAATGCCATTACATATCTTCTTGTCCATTCAAAAATAATATAAACATGGGAATTAAAAAGATTTGGATTGTTAAGGGATCTAACAAAACTAACCAAGAAGGACCCAAGAAACTATGGGTACCAAAAACCAACACTTGATTGTCATCTTGTAGGTTTGCTTTAAGTCCAAAACTAAAGAAGGGAAGTGATACCTTGATAGTGGATGTTCCAGGCACATGACCGGAGATAAATACTTCTTTACTACACTGTCATCCAAAAATGGAGGCTTTGTTACTTTTGGAGACAACAAGAAAGGAAAAATCATCGGTATTGGTAGCATCGGTATTTCTCCTAACCCTTCTATTGAAAATGTTTTATTTGTTGATGGACTTAAGCATAATCTACTTAGTATTAGTCAATTATGTGATAAAGGTAATCGAGTTATTTTTGATAAATCACATCGCACAATTGAAAGTACAAATGATCATAAAGCTTTATTCGTTGGTAATCGTCATGATAATATTTATGTTTTTCATCTCAATTATGTGATAAACAAGGTTTTCTAGATTTTCTGTCTAGTCGGCCAAGTAAACGTTACAACCAACAGATATGCCATACGGTGAGACCATTTATTTGTCCGGCCAGATGACTTTTCCAAAGGATACTCATCCTTTCTACCCCTTCCTATAATGAGGATGATCAAGGAAGATGTAGATAGGCTTCATTCATCATACCACAACAAAAGATGCTACATAATACGTACAAAAGCTATTAAATGAAAAAAAAAAAACTAATATGTGAATGGATTGAAACAAAAAGAAAGTCAAACCTAAAGAAATAGATGGAAACCTGCATTCATCTCTTTGTGAACAAGGGTAAATTAATACCCAGTTCTGTGTTATTAATTGGAGAGAGTAGATTGCTACCACTTCTAAGGGAGAAGCTTAGGTAAGAGATTGCATCATCCAGAGTAATTGGAAACTTATCCTCTTACTCATGGAATATGTATTCAACATCCATTTCCATGCTCATAGTTGATTGAGAAGAGAGTTTCCAACACTTTTGATAAGGAGTCTTTCACCTAGACTTTAAAGAAAACAAGGAGAACGGGAGAGACAGTAAAGGATCACCCAAAGGACTCCATGAAACAATCACAAATACCCATTAGGATTGAGTATTAGTTGAATCACATGAGCCAAAACACTTGGATGATGAAAAAGAGATAAGAAAATTGCATGAAAGTAAAAAGAGATTACACTACAATGCTATGGATGGGTGGCAATGCCCTCCGCATCCCAAAGCTAAGAGAATTACATGCTAGAAGAGTTACATGAAAATAAAGAAGAGAGTACACCACAATTTTATGGGTAGGTGGCCAAGCCCTCCACAGCCCAAGGAAAATCACATGCTAAAGCAACAAAAACTATGGAAAATAGGAGAAAGAAGAGAGAAAAAGATGAGAAACTCTACCTTTCAAAGGAAAGGAAGAGCTTTTAGTTGTCAAACCTCCTTCTAACATCCTCAAGGCTCTTGGAAATGGCTTGAACCCTTAGCAACATGCTCCAAGAACAAGCTTTAATGGTGTTTGGGTTGTGTATCAATCAAAAGAGAGGTGGAAGAGATGAATGGCACTGAGTTGGGGTGGTGAGTTACCCAAGACAAGTAGGCTGGAGCTCTAACTTCTCAAAGACAATTCTCCTCTCTTGCAAATGAACCCAAGAGATGAAGTTTATAGAGTTTTGGCAAAAAATATTTGAAAATATGGACAGGTGGCTTTTCCATGTGCATGGAGCTGACTTTCTCGAAAATACTCTGTTTTCCAAACAAAACAGTCCGCCAGCACCTATTTCATCCGGCCAACCACTTTTCATCCGACCGCAAGTTTTATGTACGAGCAAATGGAAAAGTGTACGACCAGACCAAATCTTGTACGACCATACTGTTTTGAAGAGAAAATAGGGTTTTTCTAGAGAATTACCTTTCTTTCCACTCATTTCCACTTTGTTCTTTGCTCAATTTACTGAAAAATATATAACACTTGAAGTTTAAAATGTGAGCTTTAGAACAATGTAGAGTTTTTTGGAACTACACGACCAAAACATTAGAAAAGGGTTTTGAATAAGTCTAAAGTAGTTTGGCCAAAACAGGTGTGAGGTTGGGATTAAAGCTTGTACCTGACTCTCCTGCTGAGGAATTCGTAAGATAGCAGATTCCAATTTTCATCATCGAGTGTTTGCAAGGAAGCTCCCAAGTCTTAAGGCCAGTCAAAATGGGGTTTCTACAAGTGCCAATATAGTACTCAACTCATTTTCCAAAATCAACTTTACTACCCGGATTTACTGCGCTACCTATCCCCTTTCTTGGACTCATCGCTTTCCAAAATAATATGCCATTTCAAGTTCAAAACCATGTGATGCTAATGAAATGTGTGAGTTACAAATATTTCAATTTGCCTAAGGTTCAATTCAATTCAATTTTATAAGAAATAATCTCAATCACATATTCTCAACAATTTCCATATCATCAGCAATTTTAACTTAAATCTGAAAGTTATACCATTTCAATGTTTCCATGTGCTCCAACACAATATAAATTTCAATTTCACTATAAAACATTACCAAGTTTCAAAAGCCTTCTTTTAAACAAATCTCAAATCTAGGGTTTCACAAAAATTAGGGGTTTTCTTTATTTCCTTCACCAAACATTTTCAATAATCGATTATTAACCATTAACGTGCACATATACTTAAAAAATTTCAAAAACTTGATTGAAAACTCCATTATTACACAATAAAATCTTTTGATCAAAATCTCTAATTCATAGGTCATCATAGCTAAGAAATTACCACACAATCACATCAAAACATAGATATACAAAGGTATAAGTATTCCTACCTCAAAGTAGAGAATGGATGAACACCTAAAAGTCGATGGTGACAAAATGCAATCTATTGGGCTCAAAACGTTTCTCTCGACATGCTCTAACTTTTGGCCTTAAGGGCTATGGGTATATTTTGCCTAAAAGTAGATGAATCTAAAGCTTGAAAAGCTTAAGGGTTCAAAAATAGCAGATTGAAGTGTATGTGTGTGTGTGTGTGTGTGTGAGTGAGAGAGAGAGAGAGAGAGAGAGAGAGAGAGTGAAAATAAAATCAGCTTTTTCGTGCATTGAAGATCTTTTATGGTGGGGACATCGCGGTCGTGAGCCATGCTTGCGGGCACAACAACTTTTCGCAAGAAAAGTACAAGATGGTGTTGTTGGTTGCGAGTGCTATTGTAATGCTCCAACTTCCAAGTCGTTAATAAATTACATAAATCTCAAATTTACAATTTCTGATAAGCTAATAACCTCAAATATACAAATCAGTCTCCAAAAATAATTTACACAAATGTCTCCAAAACATAATTTATACATCTTCAAAAATAATAATCCTTTAAATACTTCAACCTCAATCGCCACTAAATTGCTCCGCACCTGAAAAATAAATTAACTCAGGAAGTATATAATACGATAGGAATAACAAGGTTCAAATAGAGAATAAATCAACAGTGATCCAATAAATTACGACATGGCACAAATGATTTGATTTGATAATCAACTAATTTACCAAATTGCATATAGAAATAAACTTAACATATGATAACTTATCCAGGATCAAATACCCAGTCTTACTCAATACATAACCAGTGACCGACATAACCCACCTTACCCAAACACAACTACTTATCTGGGCATATTGGTGCAAGTTATTGGCAAGGTCCACTCAATTCATGTACGGAGCATTTTCATGTCATTTAGTTAAACAAATCAACATTTCTACACAGAACAACTTGACAAAATTGAATCAAAAGATAAGAATAATCAAACATATCAACAAAGAATAATTTAATAGAATTTATCAAATCGCCGAATAATCAAGAGGAATACAAATAAGAAATAATTAAAATAAAACTCTTTGCAAAGAGATTTAGAGAAAGCATCTTGTATACCACCCGAATTACCTCAAAATAATCTCATCCGTCACCAACACTTTAATCATATGCTATTCAACATAGATATCCAAAAATGGTGGATTAAAATTTTAGAACATAAGGTATGTGAGGTTTGACAAATTCTACCACTCTACTTTTTTGTAAAATTACTAATTTTCACTCTAAACATGCTAAAGCTAAACTCAAAATCTATATAACAAATTGGGAAGAGAGAGAGAGAGAGAGAGAGCTGAGGGCATAGGATGATGGGGAAAGGTTTGAAATTGCAACTTAAATAATATCCAAGAAAACTTAGAGCCAAAGAAAAGGGGAAAAAAATAAATATGAAAGGAATGGAAAATGAAAGGACAAAGAATGATGTCAAATAAAATAAGAAAATAAAATTTACTTGGAGGGAAAGAAAAGAGGAAAAGAAAAGAAGCATGGCATGGCACCCATGTGGATTTTGTTTGGAGCCCAAGAAAAATAAAATAGAATTTGAAAATAAAATAGATGAATAAAATGATGATAATAATGAGGGGGAGATAAAAAGAGATAAAATAAATATAAGGAAATAGGTTAAGTTCTCATCTAAAAATCTCACTACCAAACTACTATAATAAACCACCAATACCTCTCATTAAAATAATAATACCTCAAAAATATGGGATTTCACAGCGATCGTTTTCTGCGGACAAGATATTGGGAGGTGTTTTTTGTTGCGGCTATGACGCGGCTGTGACTATATCTACACAAAATGCTGATCCTAGATTTCTGGGACAATTCTAAGAGTAACCTGTGCAAAACTCAGTCAAATGACATGGAAAACAATCCTAAGCATACAACAACAACAACAACAACAAAGAGTATAGCAACCGAACTTATCCAAAACTATCACTATGGAATTAAAAGAGTTATAAAAATGTCACTTAGTATAACAAAAACTAAGAGAGAAATTTACAAAAGAAGAAGGAATTAACTATCTACAAACAAGCCTAGATATTTACTGCGGGACCTCTGCTCCATACTGCGAAGTCACTTCATCAACCCCGTGGTGTCACCACAACATCTTAACTAAAGGAATAATCTTACCTCTCAAGGCTTGCTCTCAAGTGTCTAAAACTTTTATGAGTCTCTCTTCATATGATGCGTCCTCATCTACCTCCATATCCATCCAATCCAAGACGTGCGAAGGGTCAGGCTCATATTTGCGAAGCATGGAGATGTGGAATGCATCATGTACCTCGGAAAGTAGTGGTGGCAATACTAGACGATAGGCTATCTCTCTAACTAGCTCACTAATGTCAAAGAGACAAATAAACCTTGTAGAAAGCTTTACACTTCGCCCAAATCTCATCAAACTCCATCTAGGTGAGATCTTCAAAAAGACATGATCGCTGACCTCAAAGCATAGATGTCTCCTCCTTCAATCGGCGTAGCTTTTCTGACGACTTCGATCCGTGACCAACCTCCATCAGATGAGAGCCACTTTTTCAGTGGTCTCACACATTAATTTTGGTCCAAGCATAGGTGAATCTCCCACCTCGGTCCAACACACCGGTGACCTACACGGACGTCCATACAAGGCTTCAAAAGGTGTCATACTAATGTTATACCAATGCTAACTTAAAGCTATTATTATAGGCAAACTTTACTAAAAGCAAGTGTTTCTCTCATGACCCCTTGAAATAATATACGTAAACCCTTAATGTGAGAACTCATAATTTTGGATAATAATAATAGTAGTAGTAGTAGTAGTAGTAGTAGATGAAAAAAATAAAAAATAAAAAATATTGACGATCTTCCAAGTATTAAATTAAAACTTTATAAACTATTATTCTTGCATGATTGCCAATTATTTTAAGTTCTTTGAAATTTTTTTCCATACATTATTTTCTGTGATATTTCTGTGTTAGTCTCTATATTACTCAACTAAGTTAGTAAGTTAGCAACTAGATTAACTGTTTAGTTGCAAAGACTAGATACTTACATGGATACACTAAAAATGATTTTTTACAACTCTTCAAATAAAACAATAAAATAATATAAAAAAATAAGGGAAAAAGCAAGAGTTGAATGACCACTTTTTTTCACTTCCCTTCTGTTACACCCCAGAGAATGCCGCGTGCTATAACTATATTATTATCCATCCTTGAATACCCTAAGTCAAATTAACTATCTTATTACACAAAATACTTAAAGTAAATCTTAGAAATGAATAGTTATGAAGTTTTGAACATATGAATTTCACTGTCAACTATTCAGAGTTAGAAAGTAGTCACCTCTTAAACTTAGTAATCAAGTATGTACCACATTGGAAATGTTTTTATGTGACCTGATAGAAAACTTGTCCTAATTTAATTACCTTACAATGCTCTAGAGATAGAAATATGAATTGCTAAGATGAAGCCTTAGAAGAAAAATACATTTAATAAAAGATTCAGATGTGAAAGGCATGCCTTGATAAAACAAATCTAAGAATAGAAATACTTGAAGATTATTAAGAGTTAGGGGAATGGTTTTGACTTGAATTTAGAATGTCATAGATATCTTGAAGTCTAATCAAGGAGCTCAATAACCTAGGTTTAATTAGTAGAGTTTTCATAAACAATGTACCAAAACTTAATCGGGATTAGCGACAATTAAGCAGGATTAATTAGACCTAATCAAGATTAATTAAGTTAATGATGATTAGAGAATAACCTTGATTGATTAGAGCTAATCTTGATTAACTAAGCTAATGAGGGAGATTAAGGAAATGGTGAAGCACACAAGGAGGTGAAGTAAACACCTCTCCAAAAGATGATCATTTACCCTTGAGAGACAGGTGTCTTAGTTTCAATTAAATATACAAAAATGAGAGGAAGATAGAGATAAATTCTGCAAATAATTCTTGAGAGGAAAGAGATGAGATTGAAGAAAAGAACAACAACAAGGATAGCTTCAATATTAGCCCAAAAATTAAGCAAAAATCATCATAAGGTACCATTTTCAACCCCATTTCACATGATATAAATATTAACTAACAAGAAAATGATTTAGGATAGGTTCTTGATAGATTAATAGAAAAGAAATGGAGAAGAGTTGAAAAAAAGGTATGTTAAGAAGAAATTGTAAGAATTTAATCATTTGCTTGAATAAATCAAATGATTTTGTGTAGAATCTTTTAAATAAGTATCCTACAACATTTTTGTATATTTTACATCATGTGTAGATGATTTAAAGTGAAGAAAATAGGAAGAAATGAAAGAAAACTAAGTTAGGAAATAAATTAGCATGAAATGGTTAAGATAAAAATGAATAGCCTTCACTAATTTAATCATAACTCTTTTTTATGGTAGGAATTTGGATGTGAGACCACCACTATTAGAAACTAGACTTCCAGGGCTTGAATTTAGACTCATTAATCACCAAAAATTGAGTCCGAATAAGGGAGATATGATCATTTGAAGTCAGGTTAAAAAACCAGTCCGAGACTACTTCAATCTACACATGCAGCCCAAAGGTCCAGCACGTGTGGCCAATAGAACATTTGCTCAATTTTTGACCTTTTTAGCTTACGGAGCCTCGTTTCTCTTAATTGGTACTTGAAATAAACTTGAATAAGACTTGAAAATGGACCTAAAGGTGTACAACTGAGAAAAATAATGTAAACATAATCTAGAACATTAGAATTAGAACCAAAAAGAGTAATGTTACATCCCTTTGGACCATATTTCATCAAATGCTTGTATTGTACTTGTGTAGGTCAAGCACTTTGGAGGAAGTAACCCTTTGTTCAAGAGCCATTTGTGAGTAGTAGTGTGGTAAAGTTATGCTTGTTAAGCTATGGTTTGAAATGCAAAACCTATGCATGTTTATGAAAATTATGTTAATGTTTTATCATTAATGAATATCATGTACTCTTATATCACATATAAAAATGGCATTCTTGGATAATGTCCCAATTATTGGGGGATTATACCAATAACATCTTGATGGCTGAGCTCACCTTACCACCTTTGTGTAGGTCTTGATTTTCTTATAATCTTTAGATTGTTCACACACACACACACACATATATATATATAGTGTTTGAAATCCAAGTCTTGAGGTATTATGCTCATGTTAAGCTATGATTCTTGTAATATGTTTTATAAAACTTGTCAATGTTCATTCATTTATCACTTTACTATATTACAATTCACTAGGCAATAGTTCACCCTATCCCTTATATATATATGTGTGTGTGTGTGTGACAAAGAGCTTGGTTATGAAGAGAAATTTGATTAGAAGTTAGTCTTTATATTGTATTGATTTTGTAAGGTTTTGTCATAAGCAATGTACTTTACTTTGTTGTATCAACAATGCAATAATGCAAGATAACAATCCAAGAGGAATGTACGCTTTGATTTCATATAGTTATGCATTGCTCTAAATGGATGTTTTCAAATGGATTCAATATAAGAAAATAATAGTGTGATAACCCAACCCGTATTATGTTTAATTATGCATGTGATTATGTGTTTGATATGAGTTTGCATGTTTAAGTGTGTGATCTATGTGATTTTGGAGTTACATCTGTTGAATGTAGGAATATCTGTTGCAATTACAACTTTGAACTGAAATTGAAAGCCTTAGAGGCGCTAGAAACCAAAACCGACTTCATATCTGTGTTTAGCATGATTTTTAGAGCCAACTGTGAAATTTTTTAAAATTACGATTCGTAATGATTTAATTAAGTTATTAGCCTAAGTTGTATATATGTATATAGCTATCTTGAGATCATCTCATTTGCTAGAGAGTGAGTTAGAGAGAGAAGAAGAGGAGAAGCTAGGGATTTGGAAGAGATTCAAGGGGCAAACCCTAGATTTGAGCTAAGGTATGGAAATCAACTTAGAATCTTTGTAAATAACTCATCTTTTGCTTGAAATCAAGAGCAATTTGAAGATTCACCACTTATATAAGTTAGGGTTTTGGGGATGTAATTGTTTGAACTAAATTCAAGAAATGGAACCTTAATCTCTTTAACCTTGTTTAAATTGAGTTCAATCTTGTGAATAATTCATGAAATAAGCTCTAGATTGTTCATACACCAAAGATTTGTTAAAAGATCATCCATGTTTATATGTATTTTGAGCTTGATTATGTAATTCATGAATATATGAAAAAGGTGAGACGTCGATTTTGTCATTGAAGCAAGAATGATGTGTTTGAGTTGTAATTATACTTGAATCGTGCTAGTATATCATGTTTTTGAGTTAGTTTTGCATGAATTTGGGCTTGGAAATGAGTATGGAAGATTACACTTTGTGTCATTTTCGGACTGTTTGGTTTTTGCCCATACCGCACGAGCGGAGCATGGACCAAAATAGGGGACAACATTCTGCTCGCACGAGCGGCCACTGCTTCTGCAAGAGCAGAGCCTAACCACTCCAGCAGTTGGACCTGCAGCACGAGCAGTAGGGCATCTGCTGGAGGGAACACCACAAGACCAAACGCACTGGGAGTAATAATAGTATTATAAAGATATGTTCTCAATTACTTATTTTGATCCATGAACGGTGATTTATTCGGATATTGTGTTTTGATCGAAATGAATGGGTTTCATGAATGTTATATGACATATGCAATGTGGACCTAAGGTTGTTCTGTTATACTATGATATGTTTGGGCCCGAGGCCGTTCTGTACAATGTGTGGGCCCGAAGCCATTCTATTAATGATATGATAACTTATGATTGGACCTAAGGTTGTTCTGAATAGCTGTTAATGTATGGGCCCTAGGCCGTTCTGTACTATATGTGGGCCTGAGGCCGTTCCGATAATGATGCGCCTAAGGCCGTTCTGTTATATGATGGGCCTGAGGCGGTTTTGTATTATGTTGGGCTCGAGGACGTTCCGTAATGTGATAATGAATATTGTGTGAAACTTATGCTCATTTAGTTAAACCTCCTTACTATATTATTACTCATTGAGCTTTGCTCACTCTATATTATGTATGTATATGTAGGTGATCAGCAGCAAGCAGCCCAATCTTAGAGTCTACTTTAGGAGTTATTTTTGTGAACCTGTTGGTCGAGTCTCCAAGATGGAGCTTTTGTCTTTGAATCACATTCTATTATGACTTTTGTTTTGATTTTGCTATAATGGTCTTGGGATATGTAAACTATATGCATCGAGTTTATGTACATGAGTTTTATATGGGTACTCGAATGTGTGAATGTGCTATGAGATAAGCAAAGTATATTTCTTTTTTATCATATTGGCATAGCTCAATAGACTTCTTCATTTGTGATATGATTCCGCTTATGGCCCCATTATTATAATTATTCTGTATGGTTATCTGAGGCCGTAGGTAATCAAGTGATTACTAGCTGGTTATGGTCTAAATTTCTAGGCTGTAGGTAATCAAGATTTGTCCCAATTATTATAGGAGTCTGTTTATACCAAAAATGACATCCCAATGGGAGGTTGCCACGTGTCATTCTGGTGACTAAAAGTGGAGCTTTAGCATTTCAAATGGTGACAAATTTGGTGGTAGATTTGCTGCAATCATGGGCTTTGATGGTGATGAGATCAAATCCCTATAAAAGGGGACATGATCACGTGCTCTCTCTCTCTCTCTCTCTCTCTCTCTTAATGGATATATGTAAATATATTAATATATAATAAATATACAAATATATTTGGATATTAATGGAGATATGCATTAGGAGGAAACTTGGCCAAAATCTAATGGCCACCATACCATTACCCAAGTAAACCAATGGTGAATTTAAATGTGCTCAACAGCTCCTACAAAAGAGGCGTGAGTTGACCAAGCATGGACAAGTGGCATCCATCCAAGGGCTGAGATTTGAAAGAGGATTTGGTCAACCCTATCCTTGATGAACAAACCAATAAATCGCTGAGAAGAATGAGGAAGTTGGGACAAATGTCACTCTAGGAGGCTCTCCAGCAAACAACTTTCAAGATTTTATGGAGATTCTCAAGAGGCTATTGCAAATTTTCGAGAGGCATACGTGATTTTAAGGAGGCTCCAACATCTATAAATATAATAAATGAAGATAGAACAAATCCCAACCAATCAATCATTCAACTCAACGTATTACAAAGCACCAGTACTTTTTATCCTTAGTTTAATCCTAGTTCAACTTAGAAGTAGACTTGAAAGGCATCTTTGCCATAGTTTTAGCCTTAGATCATGACATCCGTGTCAAATTAATTGTTTTTGGCCGTCATTGGCATTGTTTTGAAACTTACATTGTGTTTAAATCCATTTTGTAACAATTTCATGTTTTCCAGCTTGTTCTTGCACTTTTGTAATGTTCAATCTGTTTGAATTTATAAAAGTAAGTATTTTGTTGTTCATTTCCTTCTACTAATCTCTTTTCTTGATTTTGTAAAATCCGTGGAGATTTTGAGTCCTCTTAATTGAGGCAAAACAAGAACCATGAAGTTTTTACCTTTTGGACCTCAACACAATCCCCGTTTTAAAAGTCAGATTTTTCCAAAAATATTTCCACAACTTACGCATTGTTGCCTTGGCATGCCCGCACCCAAATCCTTTTGTGTTTTGGTCAAAAGATATAATTTTTGTATTTTTTGCACAAACATCTTTTAACACGCCCAGTAGGACCCATGGAGTTACTAAGGTAGAGGAAAGAATCCCGCAGGAGGCCAGCAACTTGGTAAGACATCACTAAATAGTTCTGCCTTGACTGCATAGCACGCTTCTACAACACAACAGGTCCTATCCCAAGAGTTGCATAATGTCACAGAAGAACTTAGATATTGTCTCATTAGAGGGAATTGTGAAGTTTCCCAGGAGATCTCTAGAGAGACCCCATTTTGACCGACCTTAAGACTTGTGCACTTTCTTCTGAACACCCGAAGATGAAAGTTAGAATGTACTATCTTACGAATTCCTCAGTAGGAAAGCCTGGTTCAAACTTTAATCCCAACCTTACACCGGTTTTCGCCAAACTACTTTAGACCTTCCTCAAAACTCTTTTTCAAAATGTTTTGGTTGTGTAGTTACAAACATCTTTACACTGCTTTGAATCTCGTATTTTAAACTCCAAGTGTTACATTTTTTTAGCAAACCAAGCAAAAGACAAAGTAGATATGAGTGGAATGGAGGATAATTCTCTAAAATAGTCTAGTTTTCCCCTCAAAATGAAACTGGTCGTACAATATTTGGTTTGGCCATACACTTTTCTATTTGGTTGTACATAAAACTTGTGGCCAGATGAAAAGTGGTTGCCCGGATGAAAAGTGTGTCGGCCGAATGGTTTATCTGGAAAACAGAGTAGTTTCGTAAAAATTGGCTTCCTACACAAGTTTCACACAAATATCATAGATATTTTGCCTCAAAAGTCTATAAATATGCCTCTCCATCTCATTCTTTTGGGGTTGTCAATTAATTCAAAAGGCTTAGGGACCAAGAAGATGATAGACCACCTTGAACCTAAAGTTTCTTACTTTACCACCTCTCTCCTTATATACACACCACACTAACACCATGGAAGCTTGAACTTTTAGCTTCTTGCTAAGATTCAAGCCATATTCTAGAACCTTGAAGGTGTTAGGAATAAAGTTTGGCAATTAAGAAGCTTTTCATCTCTAATAGAGGTGAACTTCTAAACGATTTCATCTACTTTCTTCCTTATTTTTATTGTTGTTGTATTTAAATATGTGAGTTGGGTCTTAAAGATGTGGAGGGGATTAGAAATTAGCCACCCATCCACAAGAACTGCTTGAATGATGTAATTTCTTTATTGTCCCATACTTTCTCTTGCTTTCTCACCTTGTGGATGTTGAGGGATGTAGAATTTAGGCACACATCCACAAGAATTGCTTGTGTGATGTAGTTTCTTTGTTTTCATGCACTTTCCTTCATTTTTCTCATCATTCAAGTATTTTGGCTCATGTGATTCAATCCATACTCAATCCTAATGGGTATTTGTGGTTGTTTCATGGAGTCCATTGGATGATCCTTTGCTATCTTTCTCTTTCCCTATGTTTCCTTTGAAGCCAAGTGAAAGATTCTTCATCAAAAGGGTTGGAAACTCTCTTCTTGATCAACTTTGAACATGAAAACATATGTTGCATCCATATTCCATGAGTAGGAGGATGAGTCTCCAATTACTCTTGATGATGTAATCCCTTACTTAAGCTTCTCATTTACAAATTGTGGCAATCTGCTCTCTCCAATTAATAGTATGGATTTGAATATTAATTTACTCTTGTCCACAAAGAGATAAATGCAAGTTTCTATCTATTTCTTTGGCTTGACTTTCTTTTGGCTTCAATTTCTACACATATTAGTTTTCTTTCCATTTAATAGCATTTTACATATCATAGCATCTTTTGTTATGGTATGACGAATGAAGCCTATCTACATCTTCCTTGAGCATCTCCATAATAAGAGTAGTAGAAAGGATGAGCATTCCTTGGAAGTGATTTGTTTGTTATTTGTTTGCTCTATTTTGGTTTTGCTACACAAAACAAGGCTTCCCAGCTTTTTGGTCCAGCCATCCAAATAAAGTGTATAACCAACAGATTATTCAACCGGCTAGACAATTTATTTGTCCGACCATATGGTTTTTTTGAGAAAAACAGAGCATATTCTCATTAGCAAACAAAGCAACCTCCAACGGACAATCTCCTGGGCATGCATAGCTCATATTGCATCTTTTCTTTTGATTTTCTCATGATTTGTTAGATTCAGCTCCTATTTGGTTGAATCAATTCATTGTTATAATAATTTCCAACCCCACGTCTTTTTATTCCTTTAATTGTAAAGGCTTGTTGTAATAATTTTCAACCTCTATTTCTTTTTATCCGTCTATTATGTAAAACTTCCAATCACCATTTCTTTCTATCTCTTTTATTTCCATGCTTTCCATATCTGTTTATAGTAGCTCGGGTCAGTTTAATTTGACCCGTTTCATTTTCAGTTGGGACATAGGGTTGTTTTGGGTGACATGGACCATTTCCGGGTGGTTAAGACCTTTGGCGTGCCTCAGGCTGGCTGCTAGGCAGTAGCCTAGTTTTGCTGGGCTTGGTCGGTCGCGCCCACAACCACTGGAGTCACGTCTGTGATAGGTTGTACTAGAGCTGTCACCAGCAACCAAAAAGGGGACTCAGGTCCTTTGGCCTAAGAGGAGGGTGCGTTGTCCGCGATAGGCTATAGTCAGGGGTTGCGACACGCATGGTCTCACTTGCGGTGTTTAGGGTTACGCCTACGACTAGTTATTCTAGGTGGTCATGCTCGCGGTTATAGGGGGTCACACCCGCCACCTGGTTTGTCATCATTGTCGCGGCCACAATGTGGCCTTTGTGCCCATGACCTGTTTACCTATAAAAGTCCCCAAAAACTAAAACATCTATTTTTCTTGATCTTTTCCCTCTCTTCTCTCTCTCTCGCCATTTTCAACCCTCTTAAGCTTTAAAGCTTCGGTTTCATTTATTTTTACCCACTTTTGACCCCTAGTTCCATATACGAAAATATGGAGCTCAGCGAGAGTTTCCATTTAATTTTAGTGGATCGTCTCTTCCTCGCTGGCGATTTTTTCAGTTTGTCTCCTCTCCTCTTCGCTTTAAGAGGTAGGGTCTATTTCTTAATCTTGATGTGAGTTCGGTAGTGTAATTGTGGTATATTTTGATATATAGATTTTGTTGTTGTTGAGTTGATTTTGGAAATTTGTTTTATGAGTTCAGGTCTTATTCCAAATGGGGTTGTTGAGCTACGATTTTGTTACTAAATCTATTTTCTATATATAAAAGTGCATATGGGTTTCTAAAAGTGGAAAATTCCCAATTTGTGAAAAACCCTAAATGATATCATTTTGGGAAATTGGTTGGACTTTCGAAAAAAGGATTTGGTTGGAAAAAAAATGTTATGAGATTTTGAAAATAACAAGTATTGTTGTTCTTTTGAAAAATCTTGGGTTGTTAGGAACTATTTATATGAGTTTTGAAAATATTGGATTGTATATCCGTATTGTTATCTTTTAATTATTGTATTAGAGATAACTGTTTTGGCTATCGATGGAGGATAGCATTGTGGTGGGTTAGAAATTGCATATGAATTAGGCAAACTGGAATATTTATAAAATCATGCATATCATGAAGCATATCATGGATTTGGAATTCGGAAGTGTATGTTTTGAAAATGTTTGTATTATGTTTTAAAAATATTTGTATTGTTTTGGAAAGTTGGTTTTTTGAACACATGTATTGTGTAATTAAAAAGGGTGAATAAAGTGGTAAAGTTGTAAAGGGGGTGTTTAAGCTGAATTAAGTTGGCCTGCATGTCCTCGGTGTAAGACCAGAAACCCGCGCAGTAGGTGCCAATTCCATCCAGATAATCCCGATAAAATGGCATAATGTATGTATTATGAACACTATCGGTTATAGGTTACTATTATGAACACTAGCCCTGGAGATTTACCAATTTTATTTATCATCATTTTGGTTTTGAAAAGGATGTTTTCAAACAATTTAGCAATGTATTTGCTGTTGTTTAGAGATGTATTCACCTTTGGTTTAGCAATGTATTTGCTAGTTGGTATTGTGATATATGGATTGGTTTTGAAAATGGGTTTTCATCAAACAAATATTTTATTTTGGAAAATGTTTTGAATAAATGAAAGATTTCGATGATTGGAAAGAATCGATTTTTGTTCATAAATCAGATGAGTTTGAAAATGCATTGGGGCATATTGTATATATGTATTGCATCATGATCATTTATGCTAGTGGAGCATATTTAGTTTTTGAAATATTCTGTACTGGGCTTTATGCTCACCCTACGTGGCTGAAAATGTTTTTTAGGTGTGTTGCTTGGAATAAGACGTTGGAGTTATGATTTGTCATGCCCCCAAACTCGCCTCTAAAAGTTTAGGCCTGACCAACTCGTTAATAGTCTCAAAACTCAATAATTATATAATGTGGGGCCTGAATAGAAGCAATTATCAATTTAAAACAAACATCCATTGAGCTAACGCTTACATGCCAGGATCACAAACAATCCATCAAATAGTCCAACATATAAGGAACAAACACGTAAGAGACAGTTATGCACACACATATATACAGTCCCATCCTCGCAACTGGGGGTATAACAAAAACATCCAGTGAAGGTTAAACATGCTTTCCTACATTTGACAAGAGTCAGTGACCCATGCTCAGAGCAAAGAAAAGAACTTCACAAAAATGGGTAACTTCACTGGACTGCCTGAATACAGCGGGATGATCAAAAATAGTTGTTAGGTTGGACTAAAACTGACCTCCGGGTTGGTTACCTACAGAGACAGACATAACATGGAGTGAGTAAAGCTCAGTGAATAATAGTACATAGAGAATTATAATGAATAAACTTGAATTACAACAAATATAAGCGCATAGGTCACGTGTTTGATCTTATTCTGTAAACATTTCTAAAACGGCCTTGGGCCTAATCTTTATACAAAATGGCCTCAAGCCCAATGTCATGTAGAATGGCCTCAGGCCCAACATATCATACAGAACGACCTTGGGCCCACATATTAACAGTTGTCTGAACAGTGGAGGGTAAGTGGTAAATCGACATGTACACCACCTCCCTTGGCCATGGGCCATGAATCATATTTAATTCCAATCACATTACGGTCGGTGAGACATCGGCATAACCTCACCTTCCTCTTCTTTAGATTTGTCCACCCTTAGTGGCTTATAACTGAGCGGCCTCGAGCCCATCATTAGTAAGACAGAATGACCTCAGATCCACAAGGATATCATTACTCATTAACGCTCACAAGTTTTCCAATTGTTCTTCATGAGGAGACATAGTTAACTTACGAATAGCAAAATGTTAATAATACTTATTAACAGTAAACGAAACATATCACTACAGTACTATTACTCACTGTGCTGTGGCGGAGCAGTAGTTCCTTCCGGTATGTGACCTACATGCATATGCAACTCACAAGTTAGTCCCTTTCCTTTTAATCAATCTCTGTTTCGTTTAATCTCTACCAAATTACAAACATTTTAAAAGCTTCAGATACATATTTTAGCAATCCCAGAGGGTCAAATAGGAGAAAAGACACACACATAATTTCCCCTCTTGGGCCGCACATGCGGTAATCCTCTCCCGCACGTGCCTTTATTTCAGTAGCTTAGCTTCAGATTCCCCTGTTTCCCGCACGTGTGGCTCTGAGCCCCGCACGTGCGGTCGAAGCCCCTGTTTTGTGCAATCCGATTCAAGGCACACACCCAACAAGGATACAACATTTCAAGGCACAAAATAGAGGAATTTAACATCATATGATGATATAATACTACACTAACATGAATCATAGGCTCAATTAGGTCTTTAATCCCTTCAAACTCATAAACACAATTCAATTCCTTGAATCCCTAGCTATACTTAGTTTTCCAAGCATATGTACATAATCATCCCAACACATAAATGAGTTCAAACATGACAAATGAAAGAATAACATGTAATTCTACTCCATATAGCTCAAACTAGTTCAAATCAATCAAATGATAAGGACATCTCTCCAATTAATCAATTATCACACTTTTGGCTTCAATTACAAACCCTAGCTTGCATGAATGTCAAGAAATTCCTACTCAACCCCAAGAGAGAGGTTATTAAAAGCAGGTTGTACATACCTTGAGTTCAAATCTCTACAATCCTCCTCAATTTCCCAATCTTCTTCCTTGTTGAGGCTTCCTCTACTTTCTCCCCCTCTCTACACCTTCCCTTCTCTTAGAAGATATTTCTAAGTGATATATATATATCAAGGGACCAAATAAGGAGTTCAAGAGCTATTTAAGGATTTATTACAAATTAATTAATTTAATCATTCCGAATCAAATTTTTATGAAATTTCATATTATGATCTAAAAATCATACTGATCACAATTATAAAGTCGATTTCAGATTATCAAGTTTCTAAGGCTTTCAATTACTGATCCAAACATCGCAATTGTAACAGATATTTCTCATAATTGACAGATATAAATCCATAATCATATAATTCACACAATTAAACTCAATTTCACATGGAATTTCACATTAACTAGATAAATGCACATAATAGAGACCGTAAGCATACCAGAAAGCATATAAGAGGGTCGGGTTATTACACTATCGATTTCAGATTATCAAGTTTCTAAGGCTTTCAATTACTGATCCAAACATCGCAATTGTAACAGATATTTCTCATAATTGACAGATATAAATCCATAATCATATAATTCACACAATTAAACTCAATTTCACATGGAATTTCACATTAACCAGATAAATGCACATAATAGAGACCAGAAGCATACCAGAAAGCATATAAGAGGGTCGGGTTATTACATGATTGGAGTTGTGTAGGGCAGTTCCATTATTTGTAGGCCTTAGGCCATTTGTTTTATTTATTGGGTCACGTGCCATTCTTCTAAGGGTTACATCCTTGTATATGATGTAAGTCTGCGGGAAAATCATTTGTATATGATATCATTGCATATCTTTATGTAATAACATCCATTTGACTTAGATGTTGTATGTAGAATGTATAAAATCAGATGAACACATGTATTGTGTGATCTTATTGTATCCATCTACATGAGAGTTATTACTTTTCTTTATTATTATTGGCGTCTTTTATCTATCGGTTATAGGTTTATTCACATAGGTCGGACCCTATAAATCTGGGGCTTGACAACTTGGTATTAGAGTTAACCAGGTTTGAAAACCTTGGGCTCACGGGAAGTGATTAGCCATAATGGGCTTATCCTGCTTAGTGAGGACATTTGTATGTTGTGTGCTAAGTGATAACATGATTATGTGTTACATCTTATGTGGGCATGGTGTTGAGACTCATAGATATTATTCGGTGTCTAGTTGACTAACTTGAAAGTCTTATTGGAAACGTGCTTAATTGACATTGTTTCTAATGGGAATTCTAGGGGAGCACTGGAACGAATAACTATCTTAGTAGACTTAGCTCGATTATGTTTGAAGTGTTATGTGAATTGACTGAAGTCTTGATGTGCTTGTCTGAATAGTTAGTTGCGTTGATTGTTATGTGTGAGTATTCTGATGATGGGTGCTTCTGTTGAGTATGTTAGGTTAGGTGTTTTATTCTTTTAGAGACATTTTGGGAGTGAGTAATAAACTCAGAATGGGCACCTCAGTGTGTGCCATATGTATTATGTGTGAGCATTGATTGTGAGTTGATGTTAGTTGCCCTGGATGACAGTTGGTACGTCTTTGGGAGGTGTTGGTTTCTTAAGTTTTGTGGTTGTGTGTGAGGGTTGAGTTGTTGTACTCACTTAAGTGATGTCGTGTAAGTTTGGTGTTGGTTGATAGTCTTTGGACTAGTGGAATTTCGATATTAGTTATGACCTTGGTCGGTCAGGTGTATGAGATGTAGTGTGGGGTATGTTCCCCAATTGAGGTGTGTTATTTAAGTTTTGTAAACTGACGAAAGAGTGTAGGCAATGTTCGAGTTTTGGAACATGAAGAGTTGGGATTGAACTCGTATGTGTTGGTAGTGTTGGTGTATGGTTCCAACTTCGGTGTTGGTAACCTATAAGTCCATGTTGTGAAATGTGATTGATTGGGATGAGAGTTGTGGTTTGACTTCCCTCCGGGGTTGGTGGAGTCGATTGTGTCATTTAGGCCAGGGGTTTCTCATTATAGATAGTGCGTGCTTGGTTAGAATAGGTGGGTTGTTGCCCTATAGTTGAGTGAAGTAGTTGGTTGAATACTTGGTAGGGTTAGAGCTGTTGTGAGTAATTTGGTAAGGCATGAGGTGTGCTAAGATGTTGTGGATGGTATGGTTGGTATTGAGTTGGTGTTCTGCTGACGGATTGTCATAGTGGGCTTGTTTAGGGTTGACCCAGTGGAATGATAAGGCGTGGTGCTGGGATGTATCCAAGGGTAGAGTACCCCCATTGGTGGTTGAATTATAAGTTTTAGATTGATTTCTTTTCATCCTAGGTATATAGAGACTGAGGGTTACCGATGTTTTGGGAATAAAGTTGTTGTTGTTGTTTTTTTTTTTTGAGGGATACAGCCTTGTATCTTAGTTGTGAAATATGATAGCGGGATTGTGGGGCATGAACGATTGTTGAATTAAAATAGGGATGTGGGTCTCCCGTATTATTTGTTTCTTGTTGTATGTTTGGTTGTTCTTTGTAAGGGAATGTTGATCTCCTGGTTTAGTTCATGTTGTAGTATGTTTAGTGAGTGGTGTGTTTTGAACACCTTATGCTTTATTTTTGGGGTTAGTATGGTGAACTTTTTCTAAGTTCTAGGATTTAATTATTGTATCTGGGTACGGGGAGGTGTGTACCTCACTTTTGTTTGGGATAGGAGATGTTGTGAAACAGTTGGTTAGGTATATAACCCTTGGTCGTGTTGTAACCATTATGTAGTGTTATGGTAGTTCTGTATATATTGGTGGAGGTTTTGAGATGGTTTAGGGATGTGGTTGTTTTTCTGGGGTAAGCCGTGCTTTTTGGCTTGTGAAGTGTTATAGATTGATCGAGGCGGTAGTTGGGAATATGCAATTATGACTCGAATGGTGGAGAAGATTTAGTACTTCGTTTGTTGTTCCGCGGAGTTAGGATAATATGACTTTGAAAAGTCTACAAGTGTTGTGTGTAATTGTTGGGGTTTGGTTTAGGGTGATTGTTCAGTAAATGTTAGTAAACTAGTGAGTTGGTCGTGAGAATGGTGTTTTTGATAGTTATTGTTTGTTGCACATGTAGTACGTGTTGGGTAGTATGTTGAACCAAGGGTTGACCTTATTGGTCACTGAGGGTTGCAGTGTGGTGTTTAACTGTTGTTTGGAACGGGTTACTGTGTAGTAGTGATAGTATTGTGGCGTGGTAGGCTCTTGTGAGTTGGCTTGGCAGGAGAGAGTGGGTGTGTGTATTTGGTTATTGTGAACCTGGTCGGATCGTGTGAACATTGGCAAAATAAGAAAGGGATTATGTTTTGCATGTCGGGTAACGAGATCTGGGTATGTGTTGTTAGGTAATATGTAGAAAAGGATTGGTCATGGGACTATGCTAGGTGATGGCCTTAGTGTTAGGCAATTGTACATTTAATGTGTTGTTATGTGGTGTAATGTTTGATAGTGCTGAGTCACTTTTGGTGTGTGTGTTTATTGTTTGGTAGTCTTGTGTGGAATCTCTTGTATTAGGATGATTCTTGTTGTGATTTCGGTTTGGGGAGGAACTCTGAGTGATGTAGTAAGGTTGTGTGGAGTGGTTGGTGCGTTATGTTAGGTTTGTTTTTGGCCTTACTGGTCCTTGTATGTGTGGTGTGAGGTATTTGGTCCCCACGGGTGTATGTGTGAGTTAATCTGAGGGTGTGAGTTGTGTGTTTTAGCCTTTAGGAGTCCAACTTGGATGCATATATGAAATGATGATGTGCTTGCCATATAGGCTTATATGTGGTGGGTTATTTGAGGTTGAATGTAGTGTGGGTTAACTTTGAGGAATCCAAAGTGATTCAATGAACATGTGAGGTTGTGTACGGAACTCCATCTCGGAGTCGGTGAGGTTAGGTGATATGTTGGTATTTGGTGTCAAGTGTGGGATTGTTGCGTGGTTACTTAGTTGGTTGGTATCCAGGTTGGTTGACATATAGTCACCTCGGAAATGGCTTGGAGTTGAGCATAGGCTTGAAAGGTGGAGTAGTGCTATAGTGTGGACTTGTAAGTATGGAGTCTTGTATAGTTGAGTGGGAAGTTATTGTGAGTTTGGAGTAACCGATTTGGAGTTAAAGGTTGGAACCTTGATTTTGTGGGCACTGTTGCGCTGTTATGTGATTGGTAGTTGTGAATTTTTCTTGGTGAAATAAACAAAAGTGTAATGATTTGGGAAAATGATTTTTTTCCATAGTTTTTATGGGGGTTGTGGCATCACCGAGGGGGTGATAGGTGTTGTGGGTCCCGCCTTCGGGAAGGTTTGAAAAGAAAAGGCCTCACAGTTCGGATTCCCGCGGTTCTGAATCTAGTCTCACAAGGGCAATGTGAAACTAATAATCACCAAAGAGTTCAATCCGGCAAATCTTTTTAGAAAATCGATTTTAAATCAAATAATGCCAAAATTGGACTACTTTGCCAGATACAGAGTCGCCACCTAAATATTTTGTTTTTGAGGAAATTTAGGGAACCCTGACTCGTGCCAAAGGCCACATGTCCGTCATCACCAAAGTTGTCTCGGCTCGGGAATTTGGGTACGAAGGGGGAAGGTCATGAATTGAGTACCCTGGCTTGCCCGATCAAAAGATCGGCCTCTACTAATCATAATATGAGATTTTATAAACATTATGTGTTCTTATTCTGGTTATTAAACTAGCTTTACTATGTGACGCGTACAAGCAAGTATAGACTAATTTGCTCAATTTGGAACAATTCAACACATGTTTGTTTTGCGAAAATGGTTTGAATTTGCCACCTCAAGTGGGCTTAAAGATTACGGATTTGCCACCATACATAGTGGGCTTAAAACATGATTTGCCAGTCAACAAAGTGGGCTTAAAACGCACATTTGTTGAATCGTTCTAATTCAAACAACAAGCCTTCATCCACAGGCATTCAAGCATTTTAGCAAATAAGCATTTAGCCTCATGGCAAGCATGCTAATCATGGCAACATTCACACTTATGCAAGCATACTAAAGCGTAAAGACTCACCAAGTACTCCAAGTCAAAACAGAAACTAGTTAGAAAGATGCATGATCCTAACTAGGTTAAGTGTCTAATGCAACACATGCAATATGAAATTAATAGGCTCGGTTACTAATATGGCATATGGATCGATTTGAACAACATGCAATTTAACACGTATTCAAAGAAGATATTGAAATGGTAATGCAGTTTGAATGATGCGCCGAGCCTCAGTGTATGCAATACAAATGAATTGATGCAAGCATGCGATATGCTAATTAAAACATGACCCTAATCTAACCATCAAAAGCGATTAAATAAAATGGAGAAAGACGTGGGGTTGGAAGACATACACACATGCACACAAACTTATTACAACATTATGCCCTCGCGAAGGAGAGTCCGAATGAATAAGCTAACCAACTAGCTACGCTAATTAAGTTAACTAATTATTGCAAACCGAAATTGAATAACTAGTTAAACTAACTAATTATTGAAAATACTTAATTAGCTACTACTAATTAATTATAATACAAACTTAAGCTAATGCTAATCTAACTAGTTAATCCCGAGAAGCGAGGAATGCATGCATGCTTGATCCTTTACCCGAGAAGCCACCGTTTTGCTACCGTAAGCCTCTGTTTGCACATTTGATCATTGGAAATTCTACCAACTTCTAGAACATCTCTGCTCCACCTCAGGAACACACTGTGCAAAAATCACTGATGGCTGACAAGAGGGACAAGGGAGCGATCGGCTACCAATGGCGGCCGGTTGGCTACCATTGGTGGCTGGTCGGCCACTGCTGGTTCACACCTCCATGCTGCAACAAAGAGTAAAACAGAGCGAAACAGTGTATTCTTACAAGTTCTCTGTACTGTTTACCTTCCTTATCATCACACAAGCTCAAAGAAGAGAAACTCTTGACCCTCAAACCATCAATCAAGCAACTTTCATGCATGATGGCTAAGGGACCAAGTTTGTACAAGTTTGATAAATGCACAAATAAGACCAAAATGACCACCACCCTATCATGCATGATCAAGGGCAATGGTGATCAAGAAAAATGACACATTTCATCACTTTGAGTATGAAATGTCCCATTTTCCTTGTGTTCGAATTAACGTCCGATCCGAACACATGCAATGCAACATGAAAGATGCTTATCTTGCCTCTTTTACTTGTCAATTTTTGTTTAGTCATTTTAATTACCAAACCATTCCTTAATCAATTTGTCCATTGGTGATTGTCTTCTAAAGTGAAAGAAGTGTCAACCAAGAGGTAGTTCAAGGCATGAGGGAAGCTTCACGCCGTTGGTAATGAACCCTCAAAGGAGGATTAAACCATTAAGCATGAGCCTCAACCTTAAGCTTAAACAACCTTAAGGTTGAAACAACCCTCAAAGGAAATGAAAAAGTGAAGAAATGAAGGAGGTTGCAAAGATTGTATGTGCTGAAATTGAGTGATAAAAGCACTAAAAACAAGCAACCAACTTACACCAATGATGGTTAAAGCCTTAAAACACTAAGCCAGTGAAGGAATTAACACTTCAACTATGCAAAACAAGACTCAAACAAGCTAACAAGCCCAAAACAGAGCTAAAACAGGTTATTTCAGAAGCAAAAAATGCTGGAATTAAGCTAAGTTAAGCTAGAAAAACATGCTAGCATGTGAAGCTAACTAGGCATGCAAACAAGACATGAGGAGGGGAGGCTAACCCCTCCAATTTTGGACTTCAAAACAAGTTTTTGGCCACTGAAAATGCTCTAAAATTCAGTGGTTAAAAGGCCCGAAAAAGTTGGTTTGAAAGTGATGAATGAAGAGCACAAAAACTATACAAGCAAAGAAGCAAGAAGAGTGAACCACCCCTAACTAAAAAGAGGCTCAAACCACCACTTGTAAGTCACAAAAACAGAGCTTATTATAGTTCAAAACCAGCCTCAAATCAGCTTAAAAAGATGAGAAAACAAGTATACTAAACAAGTGAATAAAGCAAGTAAACTACCTCCTGAAGCAAAGAGCAACTCTAGGCACAAATTCAAGCCAAAACCACTTGTTAGAGCTCAAAACAAGTCTCAAGGAACCTCAGCTGAAAGAGAATGAGATTTGGTTTAAGAGGTATAGGCTAAAGTGTAGAGAAACCAAGCATATACACATAAATTTGCATGAGAGATAGAGAAATCTAGAGAGAGAGAGAATTTTGCTCCAAAATTGCTAACCTCCCAAAATGGGGGAGGAACCCCCATATTTATAGAAAAACACCCTCTAAGCTTGGAAAAATCCCACCATACACGTGTAGGGAGATGCAGCTTATTGTGCTAACAGCTGGCACAACTGTCAACAAATATATGGAAAAAGGCATTGGTGGCCGACCGGCCCCACCTCTAGCCGACAACCATCATCCATGGCCGACAGCCCATGGTGGTGGCCGACAGGTCACCAAGAGGTTCTAGACAAGAAAAACCAAGGATTGGTCCAAAACAAGGCACAAAACAGATAAGGTTTCAAGGCTGAAAGGCAGGGCACTCCACCGAGAACTTCAAGCACTCAAAACGAACACATGCAATCATAATCATTGAGTGCACAAGCGATGACGTCCAAGTCTTGAGGACGGTCAAAAATGGGGTGTCTACAGGTCACCGGAGAAATATTAAGGAAGTGATTTTTGGAAGGGAAAAAAAATTTGTGTTATGGACTGGAATGGTCTTAATGAGCTGAAACTGTTTTCATTTTAATCAAAAGGGTAAATTTTCAATTTAATAACAAATCTAAAAAAAAAAAAAGAATTGGTTTTGTATTATGGATAACACTTATTGTTTTCGGAAAACAGTTTTTGGAATTTTTGAGTTTTATAGCAAAAGAGTGAAAATGTATTTTGGTTGTAGGTGGTGCAAGGTTGAGCACCTTTTGAGAAAGAAAAGTTTTTAAGGAAAATGGAGAAAAGAGGCATATTCTTTAACTTGGTTGTCTTGTTTAACATTTTATCTTGTGTTGTTGAATAATGTTGTAATCTAGCCAAAGTTGTTCGTTATGTGTTATGTGTTATGTGTTTGTTTTACGGGGAGTTTAGAATTGTCAAGGCTTGTTATGTTGTATCTGTTGTCTGTTTGACTGTGTTTTGTTTTGCGTTCTCTCCTTATAAGAGTTGGCCGATGCTTTGTGTGAGGCAGGTTGTTCTATTCGCCGTGTTCGAGTGTTGAATACTTGGTAGTGGTTTGGGAATTGTTGATGTTTGAGACGTGGTTGACGTTTTTGAGTTTGAGTGGTTGTTGTTGTTGTTGTTGTTGTTGTTTCTTGTCTCATAGAGATCTCAACGGGTATTAAGGTTGACGAGGCATTCATGCCTTTTCTTAGTATTCTTGTTGTTCAAGTGTCTTTTGGACCCCGAGGTGTTGGATCGAGATCCAGGAACTTATCCCAGGATGGATCTAAGCTTGGGTTGGTATTATGCTTTCGTTTGGTGGTTGCTAGCCTTTTGGCTTTCGGCTTTTATCAATTTTGGGGATGAAATTTCCTTAGTAGGGGAGATTGTAGTGGCCCGGGTTAGTTTAGCTTGACCCGTTTCATTTTCGATTAGGACACGAGGTTGTTCCAGGTGACGTGGACCATTTCTGGGTGGTTAGGACCTTCAGTATGCCTCGGGCTGGCTATTGGACGCGCTCGTGACCACTGGGGTTGCACCCATGATGAGTTGTGCTGGAGGTTGCACCAGTGACGGGTCACAACCAGGTTACGACCAAAAGAGGGCCTCAGGTCATTTGGCTTGGAGAAAGGGTGCTTTCCCTGTGCTAGGCCGCGGTATTTCGGGTCATGCCCGCGACCAATTATTCTAGGTGGTCGTGCCCGCAGTTATAGGGGTTGCATCCGCGACTTGTTTTGTCGTCATTGTTACGACAACAATGTGGCCTTCACGCCCATGACCTGTCTACCTATAAAAGTCCCCAAAAGCTAAAAATGTCTATTTTTCTTGATATTTTCCTTCTCTTCTCTCTCCCTCTCGTCATTTCTAACTCTCAAAAGCTTTTCAGCTTGGGTTTTATCTATTTCTACCCACTTTGACCCCTAGTTCCATATACAAAAATATAGAGCTCGGCGAGGGCTTCCATTTAATCTAAGCGGATCATAATTTCATCGCTGCCAATTTTTCTGGCTTGTCTCCTCTTTACTTCAAAAGGTAGGGTCCATTTCTTAAACTCGATGTGAGTTCGATAGTGTAATTGTGGTATATTTTGATATATAGATTTGTTGTTGTTAGGTTGATTTTGGAAATTTGTTTTGTGAGTTGAGGATTTATTCCAAATAGGGTTGTTGAGCTATGATTTTGCTACTAAATCTATTTTCTGTATATAAAAGTGCACATGGGTTTCTAAAAGTGGAAAAGCCCCAATTTGGGAAAACCCCTAAATGATATCGTTTTGGGGAATTGGTTGGACTTTCGGAAAAAGGATTTAGTTGGAAAGAAAATGTTGTGAGATTTTGAAAATACCGAGCATTGTTGCTCTTTTGGAAAATCTTGGGTTGTTGGGAACTATTTATATAAGTTTTGAAAATATTGGATTGTATATCCGTATTGTTATCTTTTAATTATTACATTAGAGATGACTATTTTGGCTATCAGTAGAGGATAGCATTGCCATGTGCTAGAAATTGCATGTGAATTAGGCAAACTGGAATATTTATGAAATCATACATATCATGAGGCATATCATGGATTCGGAATTTGGAACTGCATGTTTTGTAAATGTTGTTTTGAAAACGTTTGTATTATGTTTTAAAAACATTTGTATCATTTTGGAAAGCTGGTTTTTGGAACACATGTATTGTGTAATTAGAAAGGGTGAATAAAATGGTAAAGCTGTAAGGGGTGTTAAAGAAAAATTAAGTTGGCCTGTGTGTCCTCGGTGTAAGACCGGAAACCAGCGCAGTAGGCGCCGATTCCATTTGGATAATCTCGATAAAATGGCATAGTGACTTGTATAGTTACTATTATGAACACTAGCCCTGGAAATTTTCCCATTTTTTTTATTATCGTTTTGGTTTTGAAAAGGATGTTTTCAAATGGATTAGCAATGTATTTGCTATTGTTTAGCGATGTATTCACCTTTGGTTTAGCAATGTATTTGCTAGTTGGTATTGTGATATGTGAATTGGTTTTTGAAATGGGTTTTCATTAAACAGATATTTTATTTTGGAAAACGTTTTGAATAAATAAAAGATTTTGATGATTGGAGAGAAGGGATTTTTGTTGAGAAATCAAACAAGTTTGAAAATGCATTGGAGCATATTGTATATATGTATTGCATCATGATCATTTATACTAATGGAGCATATTTAGTTTTTGAAAGATTCTCTACTAGGCTTTATGCTTGCCCTACGTGTAACAATCCCGACATATGATTAACCAAAAAATCATGATTAAATGTGCCTAATAAGTAATTAAGATGAAATTCCGAATTAATTGCACGTGAATTGTATTATTTGTGTTTATCTATGTCTGTTGTAGGAATATCTATTTGTTTTTTTGTTTGGTTCTGCGACTTAAAGGCCTTATCGGTATCCGAACACGAATTTGACACAGTATATGCGTTATTTAGATTTTTTTTTTTTGAAAATTATGGTAGGTTTAATTGAAATTTGATTCGGAACGAATTAAATTAGAATAATTAATATCAATTTGATTAGCTTAAGTCAAGTTTAACTAAATCCCTAATCAAGCCTATATAAGGCTTACAAACCACTTGAGTCATCTTTTCTTCATCATTGTTGAGCCTACAAACAAAACGTGAGAGAGAGGAAGAAGAGACCAAGAGGGTTTGAGATCAAAACTTGAGGTTGGAAGGAATTTGCTAGAGAATTAAAGGGAATTGGTTTGGAAGCTTAAAGACGTAATCTAGAGCCTAATTAAAGATTTTAGGTAAGGATTTCAACCTTTACTTGTGTAATTGAGAGTTAACACATGAATTCAAGAGGAATTAGAACAAGAATTAAGCTTTGAGAGGTGAATTAGAAGTTAAATCATACATGCATGTTCATTTTTTCATATGTTGAGTTTGATTTCTAAGAAATTCTCACATGCATGCCATTGTTCTAAGTTAGTTTTGGGAATTCATCTTATTCTACACCATTTTATCTAAATTGATCATGTTTTGGACAAGTTTAGTTCATAGCATTGCACACATGTCATATACATATAAGTTTCAAAGTTGTTTTGAATAATTGACTTGCTTTTGTGCTTTGATTTTGCGAAATGATTTTGAATTCACAATGTTTTACAAGTTTACAAGTGTTTTCTCAAGCTTTTAGCCCAAAAGGACTTGTTTTGTAACTTTGAATTTGAGTTTTCAAGCGTGGGAGCAAATCTGGAAATTCTAAAATTTTGTCTCACCGCTCGAGCGACAGAACCTGTGCTCAAGCGACCATTCCTTATTTAGCCCTTTCGTATTTTTGCTCGAGCGAACAAAAGTTGGCTCGAGGTTAAAATTCAACCCCCCAGAAGTTTACAAGTTTTGCAGACTGCTCGAGCGACCAGAGTTGCGTTCGAGCGAAGACCTCAATCTCACGCTCGAGTGACCGTCGAGCGTGCGTCAAGCAAAAAAATCAAGCAACCCATACTTTTGCAAAGTTTACAGACTGCTCGAGCGACGGAAGTTGCGCTCAAGCGACCACCCTTATTTTTGACCCTCCGCTTGAGGGAGAGAAACTATGCTCAAGCGAGGACCCTATTTTTAGCAAATTTGACTAAGTGTTAAATAACATGTTTTGGCATCCTCATTACATCTTAGGCATTCTTAAGCCCTAATTAAGACATAATAATGAGAAGAAGACTTAGAAACACACTAAGAACGAAACACAATAAGTTAAGTATTATTCGAGTGTCTGTTTCAATGTGTGTGTCTGTTATGTTTGTATAGGTCAGCGCCGCAAGTTAACTGATTTGTCTGCTCTGTCTGTCTGCTTTGGAGCCATCTGTGAGTAATAACTTAGTAAAGCCATGTTCAACTTTATTTATTTTCTATATGATGAAATAAGATTTGTTTTCTGAAATGTTATGTCCAGTACAATGAATGATTATCCAATTTCTAACATGTATTCGTGGCATCCTTAGCATCATGTGATATTTGTTAGCTGTTACCCAGTATCGGAGGTTCCATCATGGAACTTAGTATGTCTGTTATTTGTTACTAGTACCGGAGGCTCCATCATGGGGCTCAGCATATCTGTCATCTGTTACCCAGATCCGGAGGTTCCTTTATGGAACTGGTTACTCATAACCACTGTTTGTTTTGTATCTGCTCTGTATCTCTTCTGTATCTATTGTATTAGCGCCAATGGATGTACCGCGTATGATTAAGCATGAACTCTGATTTCTGCACATGATTTGAACAAGAATATGAATCTGAATTTTGATTTCTGAATCTGATATGGGACATCATTTAATTAAAACCCTTTACTCTGTTATTATTCATTGGGCTTCCACTCACTCTATTACTTATGTATGTAGGTGATTAGGCACGTGGCTAGGCTTAATGATAATTGACTGGAGCTCTATTTTGTCGGCCAACCCTTGTGCCTCCCAAGGAGATTCCGAAAGTCATGTGGTCATGTTTTGTGAACGTATAAGATTTTGTTTTCTTTTTGGAATATGAACAAGTTTTCTATTTATTTGTATTTTGGGCTATGTCCCCTTCTGGTTATATCTGTAATGAATGTGACGTAAGATGACTGTAATTATGACGTCACGCGTATGTATATAAGTTTTGAAATTTCTGTCCCATTTATGTCTACACAGCTCAATGGGGGTTGTATTTTGTATATTTGTTTCCGCAATCCCTTATGTTATTAGATATTCAGATCAAAGGCCTTTAGTAATCCCCGGATTACTGGCCGGTTACGACGCTAAAACTATAGGGGCGAGTTTAGGTCAGGATAGAGTGGTATCAGAGCACGTGTTATACCGCACACACAAGTCCACATGAGCTATAGGATGTCCCAGAAAAGAATTAGGGACATTTTATCTGCATATGTGAGAGTGTGTTAATTTCTGTAAATGTGAAAGCTGAATTTGAACATGAACATATGAAACTAAAAAGAATGAACTGGAACAGAATACTCCGAACATTGTGAAAAGAATTATTTGCCTATGTTTATAAGTGCTCTGTTTACCAATAGCAATAAAAAATACAAGAAGTGACGGTACAACTGAATCTTTAGAGGCTCGCATGAGTTGAATGGAACAAATACTCGAAGCCCTAACTGAATCAATGAGACAGCAACTATCACGCGCCGTATTTTTATTACTCGGATAACATTACCAATATTCATTAATCAAGTCTATTTACAAATAACATTTCATCCTTGGATGAAATGATGAATAATTAAATATACTTATTCTCTCTCATTATACAACAATGACATTTACATACAAATAAAAAAATGCCCTGAGGCTTACAATAAAAGAGAGGACACTACTCTTTATAAAAAAAAATAACACTCAGCCAAACAACAAATGAAGTAGTACAATCCATCACTACATTATACTTATGAAATGGTAAAACCCATTGTTTGATCTTTAAATCTGAAAAGCATTCCCTGTACACATGTACAAGCAAGGGGTGAGCAACCACTAGCTCACCAAACAATCCCATATTAAAACATTAGAAGATAATGCGGGTACCAAAATACTCATACATATACATGAAATCATATCATGTCAAAACCATATGATTTTATTACATAATCTCTTAAATCCAATTTATTTAATTAACCACAACAAGTTAACTTAAATAAATAAACATATTTCGATAGCAACAGGACATCCTTTTCAATTCATTCAATTATCTCATTATCAATTGAATCAAATAATTAAACAATGAATCAAATCCATTTTATACAGTCTTATGAGATGAATGCATATGCCATGTCATGCTAAAAATGTTTTTCTCATCTTTTGAAAATCTTATGCACAATGCCAATTTAAAAACACATTAATCCAACAATTTCAATAAAATTCCAAGATGGTAAATACGACTCAAGTAATCCCTAGGCTGGTGTCTGCAAGTAGACTATACAAGTACTACCAATTTGTCATTTTTACCAGTATTAATTGGAAGGCTCGACATCTGTAATCTGTCATTTTTACCAGTATTAACTGGAAGGCTCGACACCTATCCACGCGGTTTTTGGTCTTTCACCATGGACACTCAAGCGAACTTAACCAATATCAAACTATACCCCTAGCCGGACTTACCAACATATTTACCCAAAACAATTCAAAATGATCTTGTTTCACCAAAAACAATTCCTTTATCAAAACAATAGTTTTCAATTGAATTCAAAATCCATAATAACAATGAAATGGAATGGCAATGCAATATGTAACAATGCATTAGAAGTTCCAATTTCAATTCCACCACACAATGTTCCATTGTGATCAAATTCCATATCTTTATCAATGTAATACCATGATACAATCCCAAGAGATAATATAATAATATCAATGTTCATGTATTTACCACATGTAAATCAACAAACTTCCAACTTAGTCATTTCAAGACAAATTTCACGACCCAAACCTGATACCCAAAGTCTCAGTGTCGTAACAAGATAATCATAAAATGATTCAAATAATTTTGTAGTCGTAGCGCAAGCGGTTAAATTAAATAAATTAAAATAAAACAATTGGATACCAAATGTTTAATAAAATGAAACAAACATAGTCCATTGAGCTTTATTGTATTACAAGAGTCCGGAAAAAACAGATAGAAATCTTAAAAATAAATAAAAACAACACAGCGATTCATTCCCCATCTTGATCATGCTAACCTTCGTCACCTGAAAGGGGTAACAGCTATAAACACATAGCAGAGTGAGAAATATTATACTGTGAGTATAGGGGCATCAAAATAGCCATAGATAGTTATTTAGGCTAAAACATTAACATAATTTGAGTTGAATACATAAATTAATTAAGTGGCAGAAACTGAAATAAATAATTATAACCACGGTACATAATAGAACAGAATAGGGGTCACTAGAGTGACAATCAGAACATGGGTCAATGGATTCATGACAAACAAGGGACCACAAGGTGGTCAAACAGGGGCCAACGGTTATTTAAGTCCCCCAAGGCATGGGACTCCCGTGATGGTACTTACAGAAAATAATTGTTTACAAGATCATTGTCAAATACTTTTCAAAATTTAGACAAACATGTCCATGGGTTTTAATTTACGCAAATAGAGTTCAGAAAATAATCCACGTAATTGAAACATTAACCTAACCATAAACAAAAAGTATATAAAATGAATTGTGGTAACTCAAAATATTCATAAAATATATTATGTTAACTCAAGACATGTAGAAAACATATAATAGTAACTCAAGGTATAATAAAACTCACCTCTAATATAAACTTATCCCCCTTCTTCCCGTGCTACCGAACCTCCCGTGTTATTTCTTTGTCGACTCGTTTCATGGATTGCCTTCCCTGCTTCTACTATCATGCCCTATTTATATGCATCAATTCTTGAGCTTAAGTTAATTTCGTGTTCTCAAAAAGCGCCATCTGGCCCTTGACTCTTACCAATTGACCAAAGGTCATCTAGGGATTAGTGTTGGCGTTATCTAATTCAATGGCTCTAGAAGATTAGGGTTGGCGTCATCTAAGTCAATGTCTCTAGAAGATTAGGGTTGGCTCCTTATAATTCTAAAAGTTGTCGCCCTCTTTGGTAATCCACAATGATCTCAAAAATTTCGTATGATTATAGGTTAGGTTCGTGTCTAAAAACCTCACTACCAAACTATAAAACATGACTGACCACTCTCTAAAATATTTTAAACAATTTAATCAATTTCCTAAACTATGCATTTATTTATTATTATTATTATTATTTGAGTTCTTTTTATTGCAAAATTTGAATTTTAAAAAAAGAAAATCCGGGTGTCACACATAACCTATTAGTATACACCAAATATTAAAACTATTTATTAATTTCCCAATTATTTTGACTCACACAAAACCTTCAATCAATTTTTATTTCACCTCAACCAAGATAACCAATATGATTTTCACCAAATATCATACTTATTAAATATTACCATTTCCATCCTACTATATCAAAAAATAAATTATAATATAATCTCAATAGCACACTTTTAACCATAATGGATATAACCTTTTAACCAAAACTAATTTAATCCACTAAATTAATAAGTTTATTATATTAAAAAATTTTCAAATTTATAATACTAAACATAACTTCACATGTCTCATCTCTCAAACATAACCATATTTCAACATAACCATTTTTTTGTACCAAGTTACTTAAAGGTGTAATATTTTTCCCAAATTCCCTACCAATAATAATTTTCACAACTTTTCTAAAATTAATTAATCACATGATCTTTATATCAAAAATTATGAAATATGCTCAAGAGTAACATTTTCAAGGTAGTGAGTTCAAAAGTTCACATTTCACATTTTTTATTTTCACAAAAATAAACACAACTTTATTATCAACATATCACCTTTCATAAAATATCATGAATATAACACTTTTAGCATTTTTAATCCTAAAACAACTCTGTAATCCCAACTTAACAATTTACACAATATTCCTCAACATCAATTTATTTTTCTCAAAAATAAATTCCAAAATCAAAGATAAAAAAAAATAATTCAACTTTATATTTCTCAAAATAAATCATCTAATCATAATATGATGTAAATACAATCATACAACCTTTAAATTTTACTTTCAGATTTTTTTTACAAAATTAACAACATAAAATGATTTTTCCAAAATCAATCTCAAAATGCCAACATTCTTAATATTTCAACATAATTTTTCTTCCAAAAATTATCAAACAAAAATCTGAAAATTATATATATATATATATGCAATACCTCTTAAAATGACATATTTTCTCAAAATAACCCTAACATAGCTTTAATGTAAAAATATGAAAAAAGTCTCTACTTCAAATAATGAAGAAGAGCTGATCTAGAAGGCAAATCTTACCTGATCATGAATCCGAGACTACCATTGCAAATATCACGACGAGTTTTCCGACTTTTATTTACAACACTTTTGCAAAATCTCACTATAAAGACTCTCATTCTAAGCTTAAAGCTTAAGCCAACAATGGAGGGGAAAGAGAGAGAGAGAGAGAGAGAGAGAGAGAGAGCAGGAGCTCCAAATGAAACCCACCAAATGAAATGCATAAAGAAAGGAAATGAAAAGATGGAAGGAAAAAGTGGGGAGGCAACCCATGTGGGTTTGCTTCACAAAGTTTAGTTTCCAAAAAGATATAATTTTTGTAATAATACCTCAAAATTTTATAATATAAATTATAAAATGATATAATTTTTCTCGCTACAAAATATAACATTTTTGTATACCACAAAATATAATATTTTGTTCACTACGAAATATACACATTTTCATTCTTTATAAAATATATAATTTTTCACCATATAGTATACATAATAAAATCAACTATTAAATATTTATTATAACTCCTATATAATAAATAATAACAACTCCTAAGATGGTTACTACCAATCACGTAATTAAAAAGAACCAAATAGTTAAATATAAGTCACTAAACAAACTCAAATTAAATTAAATCTAATTCATGGGTCCCACCCATAAGTCAAACATGGTCCAATTATATACCAAAATAGACCCAACAAATTTATCCAAATCATGATCTAAACATTCAAAATTAAATAACAAAATTCTGTTATAAATTAAACTGAACACCAATCAGTCCGTGAATTTTTATAAAATAAATATTCATCAATAAATTCTGAAATTTTTACCCAACGTGCTAGACTTGTATGTGAACAACATATAAAAATTTCATAATTTTCTGAGATCGGAAACTATTTTAAAAAAATACAAAACCAAACTATTTTTGTACAGAATTTACACAGCAGTCAAATCCGAAAATTTGCTCAATTAAATTATGCACTATCTATTTTTTTTAAAAAAAAATTCTAGGTCATCACAGCAACAAAGGCAACAACCTCTACCTCCTTCGCCTCCTCGAGTCTAAGTAAAACCGGATAACAATGATATTATAAATCTAACTCAGAAGTTCATGAAGATGAAACCGCCGACTTTCTTGGGTGGTATTGAACCATTAAAGGAAGAGACATGGTTACTCGAAATAAAAAAATTATTTGAAGTATTTCCCTACTCCGAGACTCATAAGGTTTTATTGGCCACCTATACTCTGAAAGATGAAGCCCGAAGATGGTTTTATTGGCCACCTATAACAATGGGAACATGACATGGGCTCAATTCAACGAAATCTTCTATGACAAGTACTTTCCTCAGTGCTTTCGGGACCGAAAAGTTTCTGAATTCCAAGAACTCAATCAAGGCAACATGTCTGTAGCTGAGTACGAGGCTAAATTCACTGAATTAGCTCGATTTGCTCCTCATATGGTAGATATGGACTACAAGAAAGCTCAAAAATTTGAAGGTGGATTGGATCTAGACGTGTTTGATCGGGTAGGTGTTTTAAAGCTGCCTACTTATGTGGATGTACTTGACAGAACGTTGATGGTAGAGGCTAATTTGGCAGCAAAGAAACAAGTTAAAGCGCCAACAATAAAATGGAGAGGTAAAAGGTCTAGGTATGATTTCAAAAAGGGTCGTTCTTTTGTAAACAAAAAGCAAAACACGGGGTCTACTAGTAGCTTAAGTCAGAGCAGTGCGTCTACACCAGTTTGTTCTGATTGTGGAAAGAGACATAGAGATGTATTGTACTGTGCATCCGATGCTTGTTTCCAATACAGCAAGACAGGCCATGTAGTGAAAGATTGCCCGCTTAGATCTGATAATGCCAACCGTCTCGCAACAAGTTTACTTGGATCCGCTTTTGCAGCTAGAACAAATACGAGAGCTAACACTGGAAAAGAAACTTTGAGACAAGGCTGAGTTTTCGCACTAGTGCTTGGTGATATGCAGAACACTAAAGCTATGGTGTCAGGTATACTCCCTATTTGTGCTCAAAATGCATATGTGCTGATAGATTCTTGTTCTACACATTCCTTTGTATCGCATGCTTTCTCCTGAAAATTGACTAGACCACTAGAACCTATGAATTATTTGTTATCTGTATCTACACCATCTGGAGGTTCTATGGTATACGTGTATGTTTGTTCGGCATGTGATGTTGTGATTGGTGATATGTTGATTTGTTACTATTGGGTATTGATCATTTTGACTGTATACTTGGTATGGATTGGTTGACGAAGTATTGTGCAACTATTGATTGTGTGAATAAAACTATTTTGTTTTGATCACCTGGCATGCCTGAGTTTGTATTCGTTGGGAATGGGGCCATATTTGATTTCTTTTGTGAAAGACAGAAAGTTGTTAAGAAAAGGGTGCCAGGGTTACTTATGTTGCGTGTTAACTGTAACTTCTGATAATCTTACTATAAAGAACATCCCTGTAGTAAATGAATTTCCTGATATATTTCCAAATGATTTGCCCAGAGACTTAATTGATAGGAAAATTGAGTTTACTATTGATATTGTATCCGGAACACAATCGATTTCTAAAACCCCATACTGAATGTCAATTTTTGAATTGAAAGAATTAAAAGTTCAACTCCAAGAACTCTTAGACAAGAAATTCATCCGCCCGAGCAATTCACCTTGGGGTGCTCCAATTCTATTTGTTAAGAAGAAATATGGGTATTTAAGGTTATGTATTGACTACCGTGAATTGAACAAAGTAATCATGAAGAACAAATATCCATTGCCTTGAATAGATGATCTGTTTGACCAAGGTAATGCCATTTGGGGTAACTAATGCACATGCGGCATTCGTGGATTTAATGAATAAGGTGTTCAAATAATTTCTTGATGAATTTATCGTTGTATTTATTGATGATATACTGATTTACTCCAAAAGAAAGGAAGAACATGAAAATCATCTGAGAATTGCCTTCCAAATCCTGAAAGAAAAGAAATTGCATGCAAAACTTTCCAAATGTGAATTTTGGCTTGACAGTGTAGCATTTCTGGGACATATGATCAACAAGAATGGTATATCAGTGGATCCACAGAAAATTAAAGCTATTGTAGACTGGCCAAGACCAACAAATATGTCAGAAGTTAGGAGTTTTCGGGGACTTGCTGGCTACTACCGCAGATTTGTAAGAGACTTCTCCAAGCTTAGCTTGCCATTAACACAACTGACTCTGAAAAATACACTGTTTGATTGGAATGATCAAAAGGAGTCTATTTTCCAAGAGTTAAAGACTAGGTTAGTAACTGCACCAATTTTGAGTTTGCCTAATGGTACTGATGGGTTTCAGATTTATAGTGACACTTCGTACAATGGTTTGGGGTGTGTGTTAATGCAAAATGGAAAAGTGATTGCTTATGTTTCTTGGCAACTTCGACCATATGAAAAAAACTATCCAACCCATGACCTTGAACTTGTAGTTGTTGTTTTTGCTTTGAAAATTTGGCGTCATTATCTGTATGGTACAACTTATGAGGTGTATACTGACCACAAAAGCCTCACATACTTCTTTACTCAAAAGGAGTTAAACATGAGACAAAGGCAATGACTTGAGCTGATAAAAGACTATGATTTTCAAATTTTGTATCATCCAGGGAAGACAAATACCATTGCAGATGCATTAAGTAGAAAATCGATTGGAAATTTGTCATGTCTGCTCACCGGTCAGAGAGAGTTGTTATGTGACTTGAAGAAGAATGAGATTAAAATTGTGTTGTGTGAACAGGGCGGGATCTTAGCTGCCATTTATGCTCAGCCTATAATCATTGAAGAAATTAGAGAGAAATAACTTGAAGATGAGTTCTTGAAGAAAATTTTTGATGAGATTGACTCAAAACCGAAACCAAGATTTGTGTTAGAGAACAATGTGTTAAAATTTCAGAGTCGACTTTGTGTACCAGATTATTCTAACTTGAGGAAACGTGTTATGACTGAGGCTCACAATTCGAAGTTTGCTATACATCTGGGTAATACGAAAATGTATAAGGATCCAAAACAGAACTTCTGGTGGCTAGGAATGAAGAAGAATATTCCTGATTTTGTGGCTAAGTGTTTACATTGTCAATAGGTAAAAAATGAATATCAACGACCTACTGGATTACTTCAGCCGCTTCCAATACTGGAATAGAAATGGAAGCATATCATGATGGACTTCACTGTTGGACTGCCTCGCTCCTCCCGAGGTATGGATTCTATTTGGGTCATTGTTGATCATTTAACTAAATATGCCCACTTTTTGCCTATCAAATCGTTGTATAATGCGGATAAGTTGGCTAACTTGTATGTCAATGAGATTGTGAAATTGCATAGAGTTCCAGTTCCATAGTATCTGACAGAGATCCCAAGTTTACTTCAAGATTCTGGCATAGTCTACAGTAAGCTTTGGGAACTGAGTTAAGACTGAACAGTGCATATCACTCACAGACAGACGGCCAATCAAAAAGAACGATGCAAACTTTGGAAGATATGCTCAGAATGTGTGCCTTAAATTTACAAGGCGGTTGGGTGACCTACTTACCATTGGCCGAATTTGTGTATAACAACAGTTATCACTCAAGTATTGAGATGGCTCCTTATGAAGCTCTGTATGGTAAAAAATGCCATTCTCCAATCTGTTGGGCCGAAGTAGGTGATAGACCTTTGTTGGGACCAGAACTGGTACAAGAGACGATTGAAAATGTGAAATTGATTCAACAGAGATCAAAACTACACAAAGTCGCCAAAAGAGTTATGCAGATGTCTGAAGAAGAGATAGAGAATATGAAGTCGGGGATCACGTGTTTATCAAAGTGACTCCAATGAAAGGGCAAAATCGGTTTGGTGTGAAAGGGAAATTGGCACCGAGATGTTGAACCATATGAAATCCTTGAGAAGATCAATCTGGTGACGTATCGGGTAGCTTTACCGCCAGTCATGGAACATATGCATAATGTTTTTCATGTTTCAATGCTTCAGGAATATTTACGAGATTCACTCCATGTGATTGAGCCGACCCATATGCTTCTGAAAGATGATTATACGTACGAAGAGAGGCCAATTCAGATTGTGAATCGTAGAATCAAAAGATTGAGGAACAAAGAAATACCATCATGTAGACACCCCATTTTTGACCGACCTTAAGACTCAGACGTCATCGATTGAGCGCTCGATGATTGCGCATGTTGTGCTCGTTCTGAGGTTACAGAGTCTCGGCTGAGAGCCATGCCTCCGGACTTTGGGACTCTTTTGTGCTTTGCCTCGGTTTGTGAACCAGGTTCTATTTTCTCTTGCCGAAGGGAGGGAGAGGTCTCGTAGACCATCTCTCAGTGGCCGTAGGCTACTTTTCGTGGTCGTAGACCACTGTTCCCGTTTGGAGACCAGTTTCTGATTTTCGAGGCCGTCGGTCGTGCGCCTCGGTTCGGGACCGTTTAACTTTCTCCGTTTGCTCCGGTTTTTGGCACACACCTTGTTTCCTCCCTCTAGAGGGACACTGTGGCCCGGGAGACCACCTTCGTGGTCGCACGCCAATTTTGATGCTTAACAGTCAGTTTTCGGGGCACCCGGCTGCGCATTTTGGCCCCCGAACCCTCGTTTTGCATCCGTCTTGGTTCATTTTTGGTATGGACCCTTGTTTTCATTGTTTGGAAGGTGGTACAAGGGTGGGAGACCACCTTTTCTCTTGGAGACCACCTTTTCTCCTACCGGCCGATTTTCTTGTCAGGAAGCTGGTCTCCTTGGTTTTTGAGCCACTTTTGACTGGTCTCCACCACACCACTAGCTTGCCTTCACTTGGGAGACCACCAATCAGGGCCACCGACCACCTGAACCTTTTGACCCTGGTCGGCCAACCAGGGAAGATGGTCGGCCGACCACTTGAACTGGTCGGCCTGCCTCCCTCAGTTTTGTCTCTGTGAGTTGATTCCAGCTATGCCAGCTGGAGGGCACAGACTGGATCCTCCATATATGGAGGATGTTTGCCCTTGGTTTGAAGCTTCTTTGAGAAGCTTTAGACTTGTTTGTCTATAAAGGGAGGCCTCCCCTTCCTTGTAGAAGGTTGAGATTTTGTTGGAAGGAAAATTATATATCTCTCTTTGTATCTCTCCCTTTGAGCCCTAAAGTGTGAAGTTCTTGACCTTTTTGCATATAACTCCATAGCCTAACCCTTCCACCATTGGTCTAACTTCTTGGAGGCCATTTTCAAAGGTAAAAGGTTGAGTTTTGGTCCAGAGGTTGCTGGTCTTCTTGAGCTTCAAGGGTAACACTCATTCTCCATTTTTAAGCTTTATTTTGCTCCATCTTTTAGCCATACTTGCAAGCATATTTGGGCTTTGTCATAAACTGAAAAAAGTCTTGTTTTGAGGTCCTTAACATGTTTGTTTAAGGTCATTTTTCTGTTGGGGGTCATGTACCTCCTTGCATGCTTGTTTTCACCTTGTTTTGAGCCATGCACCTAGACCTTTGCATTGAGCTTTGTTTGGCCTTCTAGCCACTAAAATCCAGTGGATTTTCAGTGGCCAGCATACTATTTTGAGAGCCAAAATCAGAGAGGGTTGACCCTCTCACCCCTTGTTTTGTTTTCTAGCATATTTGGCCTAACAAGGGAGCCCATGTGTGCATGCTTCCTAGCCTCATTTCAGGCCCTTTTCAGTGAGTTTTAGGGCCTGCATAACCTCTTTACAGAGGTGGTTTTGTCATATTGGGTGTCCCTCTTGCATGTGTAGAACAACCCTCTTCATGGCCTATCAAAGGAGCATCTCATTCTTGCATGCATAGACCATGTTTCAGTGAGTTTTTGGACTTTATTTGGCATGTCATACCTCTAAATTTTTCTGGTTTAGTGGCTTATTGAATGCTTAATATACTTGTAGTGTAAACCCTCTTCACTAGCTTGTATTGCATGTTGTCTTGGCCCTTGATTCTAGCACTTTTTGGCCATGCCTTAACCTAATTTTGTGCATGTTTTGGACTGCCTTAGCTTTGTTTTTGTGCCTCATGGTCGAATGATGCATGCTATGCATGGTTGTAGTTCAATATCCATGCCTAGCCTTGAGTTTTGTAGCCTCTTGCATGCTTGAATAGAGGTGTTTGCATGTCTTGGCATCATTGTGCATGTTATTTTAGACCTCATACTTGTGCCATGTTCCCATGTTTTCCACTCCTTAAGTGCATTTGAGAGTCGTACTTGTATGCCTCGTTTTTGGACCATTGCATGAGCTTCATTTCCATGGCTTTCGAGCCATCATTTGAGACCATTTTCCTCTTGTCTTGGACCTTCCTAGGGTCTTTTTGGGGCTGATTTTTTCATTTGAGCATCGTTTTGCATACCTCTAGTGTAATCCACTTCACTAGTTTCAGTATTTGGGCCACCTAGCATGCATTGTGTGAGGTGTTTGCATGATTCGGGACCCTTTTGTATGTCATTTCAGAGCTGGAAAATGTGTTGTTGTATGCTATATTACATGCTTGCCATGCCTTGGTAGAGTTGCACTTGGTGCCTTAGTTTTGGTCCCTTGCATTTAGGCATGTTTGCATGAGTGTTGTTGCTTCATTTCATCATGTTTGGCCACTGATTTAAGTGTGGCTGAGGTCCACTTATATTGGTTTAAGTCCATCTTGCATTGTGTATGGCATATTATGTCATGTGCATTGAGTATGCCATTGATAGTTCATAGCATTGTGCATGCTAGTTTCACCTTTGCATATCACTCCTTGCATGTTTGCGTGTCTTAGTTGCATTTCGTTTAGGATTGCATGCTAGTTGTTGCATTGTGTTTGCATGCCATGCTATTCTAGTTGTTGCATAGTGTTTGGAGTAGGGTTTAGTCCAAACACGAGAAACGAGGGACGTTTCGTACTCAAAGTGACGAAACGTGCTTCAATTCCTGGTCGCCAACACTCTTGACTATCCATGATAGAGTTGTTGGCTTTAGCTATCCATTTGTGCATTCATTTCATATTGAGTCGTGCAATTCGACTCCTCGGCCATCATGCATCGAGATGCGTGATTGGTGACACGAGGGTCGAGGACTACACTCCCTAGAACTCATGTAATGACGGGGAGAGTGATTGTGCATACATATGTTGAAAATACTTTGCCATGACCCTTTCTTGCTCTCTGTTGCAGCAAACCAGAAGCCAGCAGCAAAAACTGGTCAGCAGTATCCCTACAAGTTCCCATGGAATTGTGTACAGTGTTTCGGGGTCAATTGTAAACAGAGGCAAATCGGGGCATCGCGATGGATTTCCTGACAAGGCGACTCGAGCATGCATGCATCTTTCATCATTCCGAACAGAGCTGAGGCAATCTACTTCATGTAGCATTGCATGCTAGTTTACTCGCTTTCTTAGTTAATTTGTTAATTAGCTAGTGTTGTGTAATAATTAGTTATTCATTTTGGTTGTGTAATATTTATTCGGACCCTCTGCAAGAGGGCAATGTTGTAATAAGTGTGCGTGTGTGATGTATGTCTTCCAACCCCACATCTTTCTCCTTTTTATTTACTAGCTTATGATGGTTAGTTTTAGGGCACGTTTCAAATTAGCATCTATATGTTCGCATGTTTGCATTCATTCATCTGTATTGCATGCACCGGGCTCGGCGCATCATACTAACTGCATTGTATTTCAATTCCAAGTTGAATACATGTTATCTGTTGCATTCCATATGCCATGTTTAGAATAGCCGAGCCTATCTTAATTGCATTTTTGCATGTGTTGCATTAGGCATTTCAGCATAGTTAGAATTCATACATGTTTTCTAATTAGCTTCTTTCTTTGGCTTAGAGTACTCGGTAAGTACTTATGCTTTAGCATCCTTGCATGCGTGTAAGTGACTGCCATGATAGCATGCTTACCATGAGGTTATGTGCTTATGTGATATAACTGCCTGAATGCATGTGGGTGAAGGTTGGGTTGTTTGAATTGGAATAATTCGTTGAAACCCATGTTTTAGCCTACTTGTGAGTAGCAAAATTCAATCCATTTTCAAAACAAACGGATATGCGATGCTTTGTTCCAACTTAGGCAATCCAGTCTATACTTATATGTTGTGCGCATCACATAGTAATTCTAGGCTAATAAACCCGAATAAGAGCATATAATATTTTCAAAACTCGATATCATGGTTAGTAGAGGCCGATCTTTGATCGGGCGAGTGGGGGTGCTCACGAAGTGACCTTCCCCAATCGTACCCAAGTTCCCGAACCGAGGCAACTTTGGTGATGACGGACACGTGGCCTTAGGCAACAAGTCAAGGTTTCCTAAATTCCCCCAAAATAAATATTTAGGTGGCGACTCTGTATCTAGCAAAGCAGTCCATGTTTGACACTTCTTTCTAAAAATCTGTTTTTCAAAAATGATTTGTCGGATTTGGACTCTTTGATGATTCATCGATCTTGCATTGCACTCTGCGAGATTAGATACAGGACCGCGACATTGAGTCCTGAACTGTAGTGAGCCCAATGAACAAAACGGGATTCCCTCCCGGGATGTTCGGGGACGTCTACACATCAGTGACAGTTGATTAGCAAAACCACGGAGGGACTTATGCAACTTGGCAGACTGAAGACGATATGAAGAAGAGATACCCTGATTTATTCCCCGTGGATCCAATATTCTTCTAAAACGAAGGCAATTCGAGTTTGGAGGATCAAACTCTTTAAGGAGGGAGGACTGTAACAACCCCGACCTATGATTAGCCGACAAACCATGATTAAATGTGCCTAATAAGTAATTAAGATGAAATTCTGAATTAATTGCATGTGAATTGCATTATTTGTGTTTATAACTGTCTGCTGTAGGAATATTTGTTTGTCTTTCTGGTTTGTTCTGTGACTTGAAGGCCTTATCGGCATCCGAACATGAATTTGACACATTATATGTGTTATTTAGATTTATTTATTTATTTTTTTTGAAAATTAAGATAGGTTTAATTGAAATTTGATTCGGAACGAATAAAATTAGAATAATTAATGTCAATTTGATTGGCTTAAGTTAAGTTTCATTAATTCCCTAATCAAGCCTATATAAGGCTTGCACACCACATGAGTCACCTTTTCTTCATCATTGTTGAGCCTACAAACAAAGCGTGAGAGAGAGGAAGAAGAGACCAAGAGGGTTTGAGATCAAAACTTAAGGTTGGAAGGAATTTGCTAGAGAATTAAAGGGAATTGGCTTGGAAGCTTAAAGACAGTAATCTAGAGCCTAATTAAAGAGTTTAGGTAAGGATTTCAACCTTCACTTGTGTAATTGAGACTTAACACATGAATTCAAGAGGAATTAGAACAAGAAATAAGCTTTGAGAGGTGAATTAGAAGTTAAATCATGCATGTATGTTCATTTCCTCATATGTTGAGTTTGATTTCTAAGAAATTCTCACATGCATGCCCTTGTTCTAACTTATTTTTGGGAATTCATCTTATTCTACACCATTTTATCTAAATTGATCATGTTTTGGACAAGTTTGAGTTCATAGCATTGCACACATGTCGTATGCATATAAGTTTCAAAGTTGGTTTGAATAATTGACTTGCTATTGGGCTTTGATTTTGCAAAATGATTTTGAATTCACAATGTTTTAGAAGTTTACAAGTGTTTTCTCAAGCTTTTAGCCGAAAAGGACCTGTTTTGTAACTTTGAATTCGAGTTTTGAAGCTTGGGAGCAAATCTGGAAATTCCAGAATTCTATCTCATTGCTCAAGCGACAAAACCTGCGCTCGAGCGACCATTCTTTATATTGCACTTTCACTTGAGCGACCAAAAGTTGGCTCGAGGTTAAAATTCATGCTCCCAGAAGTTTACAAGTTTTGCAAACCGCTCGAGTGACCAGAGTTGCGCTCGAGCAAAGACCTCAGTCTCACGCTCAAGCGACCATCAAGTGTGTGTTGAGCGAAAAAATCAAGCAACCAGTCCTTTTGCAGAGTTTATAGACCGCTCAAGCAATGGAAGTTGTGCTCAAGCGACCACTCTTATTTCTGACCCTCCGCTTGAGCGAGGGAAGTACGCTCGAGCGAGGACCCTATTTTCAGCAAATTTAACTAAGTGTTAAACAACATGTTTTGGCATCCTTATTGCATCTTAGGTATTCTTAAGCCCTAATTAAGACATAATAATAAGGAGAAGACTTAGAAACACACCAAGTACGAAACGCAATAAGTTAAGTACTATCTGAGTGTGTGTTTCTATGTGTGTGTCTGTTATGTTTATGGTCACGTGCCGCAAGTTAACTAATTTATCTGCTTTGTATGTCTGCTTTGGAGCCATCTGTGAGTAAAAACTTAGTAAAGCTATGTTCAACTTTATTTATTTTCTATATGATGAAATAAGATCTGTTTTCTGAAATGTTATGTTCAGTACTATGAATAATTGTCTAATTTTCGACATGTATTCGTGGGATCCTTAGCATCATGTGATATATGTTAGCTGTTACTCGGTATCAAAGGTTCCATCATGGAACTTAGTATGTCTGTTATTTGTTACCCATATCGGAAGCTCCATCATGGGGCTCAGCATATCTGTCATCTATTACCCAGATCCGGAGGTGCCTTTATGGAGCTGGTGTTACTCATAACCACTATCTGCTTTGTATCTGTTCTATTAACACTAATGAATGTACCACGTATGATTAAGCATGAACTCTGATTTCTATACATGATTTGAACAAAAATATAAATCTAAATTCTGATTTCTGAATTTGATATGAGACATCATTCAATTAAAACCCTTTAGTCTATTATTACTCACTGGGCTTCTGCTCACTCTATTACTTATGTATGTAGGTGATCATGCGCGTAGCCAAGCTTAATGATAATCCCCTGGAGCTCTGTTTTGTGGGCCAACCCTTGTGCCTCCCGAGAAGGTTCCGAAAGTCATGTGGTCATGTTTTGTGAACATATAAGACTTTGTTTTTTTTTTTGGAATATGAACAAGTTTTATGTTTATTTGTATTTTGGGCTAAGTCCCCTTCTGGTTATATCTGTAATGAATGTGACGTAAGACTACTGTAATTATGACGTCACGTGTATGTATATAAGTTTTGAAATTTCTGTCTCATGTATGTCTACACAGCTCAATGGACGTTGTATTTTGTATATTTGCTTCACAGCCCCTTATGTTATAAGATATTCAGATCAAAGGCTTTTGGTAATCCCCGGATTACTGGCCGATTACGGCGCTAAACCTGTAGGGGCGGGTTTGGGTCGTGACACTGTGTGACTGAAAATAATTTTCAGGTGTATTGCTTATACGGATGTGGAATGAGACGTTGGAGTTGTGATTGGAGCTGTGTAAGGCGGTTCAATTATTTGTAGGCCTTGGACCATTTGTTTTATTTATTAGGTCGTGTGCCATTCTTGTAAAGGTTACACCCTTGTATATGATGTAAGCCTACGAGCAAATCATTTCTATATGATATCATTGCATAACTTTATGTAATAACATCCATTCGACTTAGATGTTGTATGTAGGATGTAGCGACCCCTCTATGTATAATATTTTACACTTTTAATAATTAAAGAAATTTAGATTTTAATTAGTCATTATTCTGATTTAATTTGGGATTTAAAAAAATTATAGAGTCTGATTCGTTTATGATTTTATTAAGGATTTCTTTTGGAATTAGAAATTGAACGTCCAAATGGCTTAAAGAGGTAAAATTGATAAGTTGAATCAGTTTAATTTCGAGTATTAGAACCATATGAAGTTTAATTAAATATTCGATTTAACTTTGCTTCAATTTAGTAAAAATTGAGATTTGATTAATTGGGTTCAAATTGGAGTTAATTAAGTCAATTAAGTTATGAAAATTAAGAATTGAGATTATTATGAATTAAATTTACTTATAAAGTGTTCAATTTGAATGTGCAATTTGTTGACGGATATTTTTAAGTTTGATCTGAAATTGAAGGCCTTAGTGGTTTGAGAAACCAAAATTGATGATGGAAATAAATATAATTTGGCATTTGGAGCCTTTTGGGAATTTGATTAAAAATCTTATTCATATTGGTAAAAATTAAATACTCTCTCCGTCTCAAAATATTAGTCCCTTATTCCATTTTTCATTATCCTAAAATATTAGTCCCTTTTCAAAAATCAAGCAATAAAATAATATAAATTTACTATTTTGCCCTTCTTTTAAATTCATTAATAACATAAAAAGTACAATTATGACAATTAATATTCCCCAAAAAATTTACTATCACAGGGTAATTTTGAGAAATTAATATTTTTAAAATATAATAATTGTACTATCAAAAAAAGTTGAATTTCCCAAAAAGGACCATTATTTTGGGACGAATGAAGTATAATCAATTGGGCATCAATTGCAGTCAATTAGACTAATTAAATTATGTGAGGATCGTAATTAGTTATGATTAATTAAGTTATGTGCTAATCAAGATTTATTAAGATTAAGTGTTGCCTAATTAAGTTAATCTTGATCATAAATGGAATTATAGAATAATCTAGAATTTGAGGGTGTATGTGAGTGTGGGTGTGCTGAGAAATCTGTGTGTGCACTAAGAAATTTGGGTGTGCATATGAGAGTGGTGTGTTGGAATTCAAGGAAGTGTGCACGTGTGCTTGTGTGGTGTCAAGAAGTGAGGCTTATGTATTGTGCTATGTGTGTGCGTGTGTATCACTTAGTTGAAGACTTTTTCAAAGTCAAGAAGAAGGGGCTCACTTACTAGATGTGCTGGAGAGTCCAAGTTAGAGAGAAAGAGAGTGAGTTGAAGAGCTTATCTTAGAGAGAGAAACCCACACTTACGCTGAAAATTGAAAGAAGAATAAGAAGACTAAAGAGGAAATCAATTCTAATTGCTGAAATTAAAGTTTGAGGTATGAAATTTAAGCTTGATTTTTGTAGAATCTTCTTATTATATTTGAGATTGAGAAGGGTTTGGGATTATATTCATGAAATTAGAAAGAAATTAGGTGTTGAGCAAGGAATGGGTTACATGTATATTCATGGAAGATTATGTTGAGTTTCATCATTTTAATTTGAATTTTGGAATTGCATGTATAAAAGCTCATCTTTGATTATTTTCAGAAAATTTCCATAAGTTCAAACTCTCAATTCATGGATATATGTATTTAACTTCATGTATTGAAGAACATGAGATTGTTATAAATTAAACTTACTTATAAAGTGTTCAATTTGAATGTGCAATTTATTGACATATATTTTTGAGTATGATCTGAAATTGAAAGCCTTAGTGGTTTGAGAAACAAAATTGATGATGGAAATAAGTTTAATTTGGTATTTGGAGCCTTCTGGGAATTTGATTAAAAATCTGATTCAGATTGGTAAAAATTAAATATAATCAATTGAGCCTCAATTGCAGTAAATTAGACTAATTAAATTATGTGAGGCTTGGGATTAGTTATGATTAATTAAGTTATGTGCTAATCAAGATTTATTAAGACTAAGTGTTGCCTAATTAAGTTAATCTTGATCATAAATGAAATTGTAGAATGGTCTAGAATTTGAGAGTGTATGTGGGTGTGTGCGCGCAGAGAAATCTGTGTGTGCATGAGAGTGGTGCATTGGAATTCAAGGAAGTGTGCATGTGTGCTTGTGTATTGTGCTCAGTGTGTGTGTATATCACTTAGTTGAAGACTTTTTCAAAGTCAAGAAGGGGCTCACTTACTAGATGTGCTGCAGAGTCCAAGTTAGAGAGTAGGAGAGTGAGTTGAAGAGCTCATCTTAGAGAGAGAAACCCACACTTGTGCTGGAAATTGAAAGAATAATAAGAAGACTAAAGAGGAAATCAATTCTAATTGCTGAAATTAAAGTTTGAGGTGTGAAATTTAAGCTTGATTTATGTAGGATCTTCTTATTATACTTGAGATTGAGAAGGGTTTGGGATTACATTCATGAAATTAGAAAGAAATTGGGAGTTGAGCAAGGAATGGGTTACATGTATATTCATGGAAGATTATGTTGAGTTTCATCATTTTAATTTGACTTTTTGAATTGCATGCATAAAAGCTCATCTTTGATTATTTTCGGAGAATTTCATAAGTTCATACTCTCAATTTCATGGATATATGTATTTAACTTCATGTATTGAAGAACAAGAGGAAAGAGCTAAAGGATTTGAGTTAATAATGGGTTCATGATTTAGGATTTGATTTTGAAAGTTATAGTTAAATTAAGCTTTATAAATTACATGCATTATGAATTTTTAGGAATTGAGCCATGCAATTTATTATGCATTTGATTTTGAAGAAAAGTTTTGGAAACCATGTATTCATGAAATATGAGTTGAAAATTAGGAATTGGTTTGATTTTGATTATTCATCCATGCATGCAATGTAGTTTAAGAGTTTTATTTTATTCAATTTAAATTGGAACATTTATGATTTGATTTTTGGAACAAGGAAAATTAGTTAGTCTTGATTTTAATTACAAACATGCAAATATTTTTCTAAGAATTATACAACTTCAATTGCAAGTTTTGAAATGAAAATCTTTTTCTTAAAGTTTTATAGCTCTAATTTCATATTTTGTAAGGAAGAGGAACAAAAGCTTTGGAATCATTATATTCATCAACTTTTAGTTTTAATCTTGATAAATCAATGAGGGTTTTGCATTATAATTTCAAAATTAGTCATGCGTTCATATTTATTTATGAAATTATACTTTAAATTGAGTCAAACATGAGCCTAAGTTTTGAAATAAAGTTTGGGAGCTAAATCTTTAGTTTTGAAAACCCACAAAATTTACAGACCGCTTAAGCGAACATTTCGAGCTCCTAATATTTTTTGCAGACTCTGCAGTCCGCTCGAGTGGTCAAGCTATTTTAGCATATTTTGAAAAATTACATCTCTATCATAGTTTCATCCTCATATCTTCCCAAGCATTCTTAGGCATAAATTATGACTCATTGAGGATTAATAAGTTAAGAACCAACATAAGTTAATTGATTATGAAGCAAAGTAAGGAATTAGTTTATTTGAAAAGAAAGAATAAATAAAGTAAGAATATGTAATAAGAATTCGGTTTATTTGGGGAGAAAAGAATAAGAGAAGTTATATGTGATCGAGCACATAATGTTGTCCTTCGATATGTTCGTTTGTATGCTTTGTGTAGGTTGGACATCCGAGGAGTCACATTCGAGTCATGCCCACTGAATATATTTTGAAAATTGTTTCACGATGATGATTTTGAAATGTTATTTTACATGAATGAATGAATGTCTTTTTTTGAAATTTATTCGTGGTATCCTTTTGTGAGGCCCTTGCCTGGGGGAAACAATACCATGGTCCATTAATTGATAGGCCTTCACCTGGGGGAAACAATACCATGACCCATTGGATTAATTGAAACACAGAGATCTCTGATATTAGACCTTAATGGTCCACATTCAATTATGGATTATTGATTGACCCATTGTGGTCCCACTGGATTGACCTTAGTGGTCCTATTGGCCTCGACACATTGTTATATTGTTACTCTATTGGATGTACCATATATATGACTCAATCTATCATTGTTATTGCAAATATTGATATGATTGGATATATGAATTGTTTTGGAAATTGGAAGATATGTTTTATGAGATGATAGACTTTGTTATATCAAATGTTTTGACATGAATGTGAAATATGATTCGTTTTGGAATTGTAAAACATGTTTTTATAATATGTTGGACTTCATTCATTAATCTCTTTATTTTGGTGTTACTCACTGGGCTTTAGCTCACCCCTCTTCCTTATGTAGATGTAGGTGAACAACTGGAAGATCGATATTAGAGTTTGCCTCAGAGTCCGCCCCTTTGTCAAGCCACCCAAGCAGTGCCTCTGTGTTAAGGCTTTAGTTTTATTTTGCCAAGCTTGCTAAGCTTTGTATTTTGTTAAAAGTCTTATGTATATATGTGTGTGAGGTATATAAGATATGTCTTGAGCATGTGAAGGTGTATTATAAATGTTTTAGATATTTCAGTTTATCATTTATGCATTGCTCAATGGACAATATTATTTTGTTTTGTTTTCTCTTCAAGCCCCGATATTATTTAAATATTTTGAAATTTTGTCTTTGAGGCCATAGGTAATCTATGATTACTGGCCGGTCACCACTCTAACCTCTAGGGTTGGGTTGGGGTCGTGACATAGGATGTATGAAATCGGATGAACACATGTCTTGTGTGACCTTATTGTATCCATCTGCATAAGAGTTATTACTTTTCTTTATCATTATTGGCGTCTTTTATCTATCGATTATGGGTTTATTTGCGTGGGCCGGACCTTGTAAATCCGGGGCAAGACACTGTTGATAGCATCATGTTTTCTTTTTCATCATATCCATGTCTTGCATCCATGTTTCATGCATTTGGATTCGATTCATTTGCATTTGTGTGCTTATCATTTCTTATGTGATTTTATGCGCTACCTCATGCTTTGAGATGATCCACATGTCATGTGTCAATAGCCGAGTCCTTAATCACATTTGTGTGAATACATTGTATTAGTATTACGTACATAATATCATGCATATTTTACTAACTTTGGTTCATTCTTTTGTTGGAGGCTAGAAAATACTAGGTGAGCATTTATAGTTTTAGCATTACACATGTGCGTGATTTTCTTATTATGTCTAGTATTCTACCATGCGACTACTTGCTTAATTAATTCATCTCTATGATTGTCAATGGATGGAATTTGTGTCGTTTAGGTTAGAATGGTGTTGATTCTTATGCTTCTGAACTCAATTTCCTTTGATTTGTACATTTTTCAAAACTCTTTTACAATGCATGAGATCAAAGCATTCCAAAATAAGTGACATGGTCTATATTTGCTTGTCTCATATAATAAAGTATAGCATTAATAATAATTAGAACACGAGCATATATAGTCCACAAAACTCATATCATGGTTTAATATAGCATGATCCTTTGATCGGGTGAACAGGGATGCTTAATTCATGGCCTTCCCCCTTCATACCTAAGGTTCCGAACTGAGGCATCTTTGGTTATGACAAACCGTGACCTTTGGCACCAATTACGGGTTTCTTAGTTTTCCCAAAAGATTAGGTGTTGATTTTGAGATCTAGTGATGAAATTCATTTCTGGCAAATATTGCGATTAATGGAATTTCTATAGATTTGCTAGATCTGGACTCTCATTTATGTTTCATATTGCACTCGTGAGACTAGATCGAAGATCAAGAGTTTGAACTATCGGGCGCGTTCGGGTACCCCCGGGGCATCCCACAATCTCGTGATCCTTTAATGAAATGAAGAGTCCCAATAAGATCTTACGAGGACCATTAACAAGATGGTGGTCATGTTTGGAGACAGAATGCAGCCATCTAATAAATCTGTTACCCGATAGTTTGGAACCATTAGACAGTAACCAGAAGACACCGTGCCTAAAGGTCTAGTGATCAACGTTCCAACTCTTGCTACGATTGATCAGGGTTTATCATCCAACACTCTTGTTCCAAGAGGATGAGTTACATACATCAGAAAGCATCCTATTCAGAGGACTCCAGAAAGAATGGTTGGTCCTTCTATTCAACTATTAGGAGTTTAGAGGACTCTTGTAAAAAAAAATTTCGCCCACATATAGAATCCTCCTAACCTATTGTATAATCCTCCTGCAACTGGTCTTGGGAGGCAACATCCATTTGTCCAACCCCGTACTAATGCATTAGACATTTTTGGTTCAAAGTCACTAAAACCGTCTTCTGGGCAGCAAGAGTTCTTTTAGGAGTTACACCACACAACAAAAGGCATCAATGGTTGTTTTGAAAGAGCAAGTCAAGAGATTTCTTGTTCTGTCATTGCATCCTTGAAGGAGCTCACAAGGGTCATCAATGAGATGGTGGCCATGTTTGAAGAAAGGAGGCTGTCGTTTTCACAATCAGTTATTCCACAAGTTAGAGCAATGAGACTACATCCAGAAGAAATTTTGCCTAATGCACCAATCACTACTCATCTACAATTTTCTGGGGTCTATCAACGATCCTTGTCCAACACTCCTATTCGAGGAGGTATTCATTTAGTCTCAGGGGGCATCTTGCTAGAATAGCACTAGAAGGAAGATTTGGTTTTGCCAATGGGCAGAAAAGTAAGCAAAGGCCCATCAACAATGCCCAAGGTAAGCTAATTTTGAGGCACAATCCGTTGTACAATCTTTCTATGGTTGACTTAGGGGAGCAAAACCACTTTGCTCAACATGAAATAGTTCATCCTTCCATAACTCCCCTAGGATTCTATTAGGCTTTATCATTCCATAGCCCAATCCTAAGGGGCAAGGATCATAGTGCGGAGGGCATCCTCTTGGCAAGTCGTTAGAAGAAAAAGACGACCCAACCAACAATCAAGTCTACAGTCAAAGGCCCACCCATAATCTTTTGTATCTAGTAGGAGGAAATGATGACAATCTTCTAACTACAGCAAAATTTTCAGAAGTGAGGCGGCAAGATGTAGACTTTGCCTCAACATATGTAAAACAGGAGATTGAGCATCGAGTTCACTTTGAAATCAAGTCAAAAGTCAAGCTTGAGGTAAGCCGAAATATAGACTAGAAGATCCAATAAAATTTTCCTCTAAAAAGTGCACAATGGGGGCGAAATTATGTTGAAGAAATTGTTGATATTTCAGTTAAGAGCATAAATTTTCTTCATATATCATAGAATGTGATGAGCAATCTTTTCCTCCTCCTATGTTGGATGAAGACCTTTTCAACATCTCTCAAAAAGCTAAAAAGCATTACATGTGTATGCCAACTTTTGGCTTAGTACATGAAAACTTACACCCACATTGGGTTTGTGGGGCACATTAGAAGAGAATACTATCCACATGACTTATACAAAAATAATAGGGTGATTGCAAGAAGTCTCAAGTCACGTGAAGAGTTGCATAGACTGCACAAACATCTCTATTCTTCAAAACAATTCATCAAAAAGCTCAAAGGAGGTGTTGAAGGAAGCAAAGAGTATAAATCAAGTAAGGAAGTTCGGCCTATAATAAATTTAGCTTTTTGAAGAAAAATTGCAAGTTGCCTCATGTTTGAGGAGCCGGATAAGGAGCTTTGGCCTTTTAGGATGTCTAAGAAGGCCCAACATCAATTTCAAGCCTAGCAAGTACTTCAAGCCTTCTAACCCAAAGAACAGGCCTTAAGGTGTAGCAAGCCTCTAACGCAGGAATTTTTGGCCTTTCAGAATGTCTGAGAAGGCCTAATGGTAGTTCAAGTCTAACCAACATTTCAGGCCTTCTAAAACAATGAACAAGCCTCCTTTATAGTATGCTAGAAGTTTCATATAGGAGAACTAGCTATCCACTTCAACATTCTCTAGTAAGAAGCTCACCCAAGCTTGGTAGAGAGAAAGGAGGTCAAAATAGAAAAGTTTAGGTGCTAGTTCATGACTGCTTGAACTTTGTTCAGAAGGTCTAAGATCTTGGTGTACCTCAACAGGCATTCAGAATGTAGAAGGTCTTCGAAGCTTTGTCAAGTCTATAGAAGGTAGTTTAGAAGGTCTTGATCAAGGCCTATCAAGTTTGCAAGAACAAACTCAAAAGGTCTGATAAGGATGCAAAAGATCTCAGAAGGTCTGTCAAGTCTCTAGAAGATCTCAGAAGGTGTGTAAAGTCTACAAAAGATCTCAAAAGACTTGTCAAGTCTCTAGAAGGTATCCAAAAGGTTTGATATGTCTACAACAGTTAATCTAAAAGGGCAAATAAGAATGCAAGAGTACTTCTCGAATTTCACCTTCAAACGTTTGGCTATCAGGAGGATTCTAGAAATGGCAATCAAATCAAGCCTCATCATTTGCTCAAGAACAAAGCTTGATGGGGGCAATGTTTGTACCAAAAATGACACCCCAGTGGGAGGTTGCCACATGTCTTGTTAGGTTGCCACATGGCCTGTTAGTGACTAAAAGTGTGTAGCATTAACATTTCAAATGGTGACAAATTTTGGGACGGCCACACCACATATAATATTTTATATTTAATTAATTAAGGAGATTTGGATTTTAATTTGTCATTATTCTGGTTTAATATGGGATTTATGAGAACTATGGAGCCTGATTCATATATAATTCTAATAAAGATTTATTTTGGAATTAGAAATTAAATGTCTAAATAGTTTAAGAGAGTATAATTGGTGAGTTGAATCAGTTTAATTCCTAATATTGAACCATATGGGAGTTTAATTAATATTCGATTCAATTTAATAAAATTCAGATTTGATTAATTGGTTCCAAATTGGAGTTAATTAAGTTAATTTAATTATGAGGATTGAGAATTGTGATTATTCCGAATTAAATTTACTTATGAGGTGTCCAATTTGAATATGTAATTTATTGACAAGAATCTTGGGTTTGATCTAAAATTGAAGGCCATAGTGATTTGAGAAACTAAAATTAATGATGGCAATAAATTTAATTTTATATTTGGAGTCTTTTGAGAGTTTGATTAAAAATCTAATTCAGATTGGTAAAATTAATTATGTTTATTTGGGCTGTAATTGAAGTTAATTCGACTAATTAAGTTATGTGGGATTTGTGATTAGTTATGATTAATTTGTTAGGGAAAATATGTGATTCCCCACAAGTAAATCAATCAATGGGAATAAAAACTAATGCGAAAAAATTAAATCAAAAGCAACACAAGAATTTTACGTAGTTCCCTCAATGTGAGGTACGTCCACGGGATCAAAATCCAATTCCATTATTAACCAAATAGTTTCCAAACGATTACAAACGAGACACAAATGGTCTCACAAACCACCCTCAGGTGAATTCCAAATAATCACAAATAAATAAGAGGAAAGACCTCACCAAATAGATGAACAAAAAATCTTCAGAACCAGAGTTTAAGAAGACCCAAAATAATTATCCCAAATCAATCCGCACGCTGCCGAAATAAAGCCACAGAATTTATGTCACCAAGCTTTGAATTCACTAATTGATTAACCCAGTAAGCACATCTCAAATCTATAGCTTCCACCTAAAACAAATAAGCACCGAAACTGTTAAAGCAGCCGCTACTTATATTATAACTAATACCAAACCAAATTAAACTCTTTAACCAAAACCAATTGGGTCTCAAACTCCAATAAGGAGGTATACCTAACAATTCTCCCCCTACCAACTTAGGTGGAGACATCAACCATACCTGCCAAAGTTCGACAGTTTAAATGTTTGTCCCTCGACAAAGTCTTTGTCAACATATCTGAAATATTATCATCTGTGTGAACCTTTTCGAGTTGTAACAATTTCGAATCTAACACATCACAAATCCAGTGGTATCTCACATCAATGTGTTTCGATCTCGAATGAAAAGTAGAATTTTTACTCAAATGAATAGCACTTTGACTATCACAATAAAGTACATACTTTTCTTGCTTCAAACCCAACTCTTGCAAAAATTTCTTCAATCATAACTCTTCTTTGCAAGCTTCCGTAATGGCAATAAATTCAGTTTCGGTAGTTGAGAGAGCAACACATTTTTGTAATTTAGATTGCCATGCCACAGCTCCCCCTGCAAAAGTCATCAAATACCCCGAAGTAGATTTCTTAGAATCAATATCGCCGGCCATGTCAGAATCCGTGAACCCGTCAAGCATCAGCTTACCATCTCCAAAACACAAATATACCTTCGAAGTCCCTCGAAGATATCTTAGAATCCATTTTACTGCTACCCAATGTTCTTTACCCGGATTAGAGAGAAACCGACTTACCACACTAACGGCGTGAGCAATATCCGACCTTGTACAAACCATGGCATACATCAAAGAACCAACTGCTGAAGCATAAGGAACTTTCAGCATCTCTTCCTTGTCTTTCTCACTTGTAGAACATTGATTCGAACTAAGTTTGAAGTGACCTGCAAGTGGACAACCAACCGGCTTTGCTTTATTCATCTTGAACCTCTCAAGAACTTTCTCAATGTAGCTTTCTTGAGACAACCAAATCAGTCTATCTTTGCGATCACGAACAATTTTCATACCAAGTATTTGTTTTGCCGGTCCCAAATCTTTCATAGCAAAAGATTTACTCAACTCTAACTTCAACTTGTTATTCATGGTAGAATCTTGACCCACAATTAACATGTCATCAACATAAAGCAAAAGAATAATAAATTTGCCATCCGAAAAAATTTTCACAAACACACAATGGTCTGAAGTGGTTTTAGAAAAACCATTATTCATCATGAAAGAGTCAAATTTTTTGTACCATTGCTGCGGGGCTTGCTTGAGGCCATACAAACTTTTCTTCAATCTACAAACAAATTTATCTTTCCCTTTTTCCACAAAACCTTCTGGTTGCTCCATGTAAATTTCTTCTTCAAGATCACCGTGAAGAAATGCGGTCTTCACATCAAGTTGTTTAACTTCAAGGTTCATACTTGCAGCCATACCAAGTACAACCCGAATAGAAGACATCTTCACAACCGACGAGAAAATCTCATCAAAGTCAATACCTTTCTTTTGCCCAAAGTCTTTCACAACAAGACGTGCCTTGTACCTCAGCTTCTTGCCATCATTCTTCAATTTGAAGACCCACTTATTTTTCAAAATTTTCCTCCCCTTAAGCAACTTCACTAAATCATAAGTGTGATTTTCAAGTAAGGAATTCATCTCCTCGTCCATGGCCTTTTTCCAATCACCTTTCTTTGCATGCTTAATTGCTTCTTGGTAGCTCTCAGGCTCCCCTTGATCAGAAATTAACACAAATTCATTGGGAGGATACTTTCTTGAAGGTTGTCAGTCCCTTGTAGATTTTCTTAACTCAAGTTGTGGTGGCGGTTCTTGGGTTGGATGCTCTTCCTCAATTTCTGGCTCAACTTTATTAGGATTAGCATCATCCTCAACTTCTTCAATAGGTGGCTGCACATCTCCCCCATTTTCATCATCAACTGAAGATGAAGGAGATGGATCAATGTCAATGAGATCACTAGTTTTTGGCTCCGGTTGATCACCTTTGCCAAAGTCTTCAATTGTTTGGTCATCAAGAAACACAACATCACGACTTCGAATGACTTTCTTGTCGACCGGATCCCACAATCTATACCCGAAGTCATCACGCCCATAGCCAAGAAAAATACATTGTCTTGACTTATTATCAAGCTTAGACCTCTCATCCTTTGGAATGTGAACAAAAGCTTGACAACCAAATACTCTCAAGTGCTCATAAGACACATCTTTGCCGGTCCAAACTCTTTCTGGAACATCACCATTCAAAGGATAGAAAGGGACACAAATTGATCACATCAACCGCTGTCTTCATTGCCTCACCCCAAAAGGATCTTGGCAATTTAGCTTGTGAAAGCAAACACCTTGTTCTTTCCACAATGGTGCGATTCATCCTCTCGGCAATGCCATTTTGTTGAGGAGTCTTCTTAACTGTTTTTTGGTGCCGAATTCCTTGGCTGCGACAATACTCATCAAATGGCCCAATGTATTCACCACCATTGTCAGATCGGATGCACTTCAATTTTTGCCCTGTTTCTCTTTCAACCATGGCCTAAAAATGCTTAAATACTTCTAGAACTTGATCTTTAGTTTTTAGTAAAAAAGTCCAAACTTTCCTTGAATAATCATCAATGAAAGTAACAAAATAAAGTGCACCACTATGTGTTCTAACTTTTAAAGGACCACAAACATCCGAATGAATCAACTCCAAAACATTTTCCTTTTTAGAAGCAACATTTTTCTGAAAAGAAACTCTATGTTGTTTACCTGCCAAACAATGAACACAAGTTTTAAGATGTGTACCTTTCAAACCGGGTAGAAGCTCTTTCTTGAACAAAACTTCCAGCCCTTTTTCACTCATGTGCCCAAGCCGCTTGTGCCACAATTCAGTAGAAGTATCATCTTCAAGTGCATTGACAACACCTTTACAAATTTTTCCTTGCATCGAATAAAGTGTATGAGTCTTCTTGCACTTAGCCACCACCAAAGAACCCTTTGTGAGCTTCCATATTCCATCACCAAATTTGTTGTTGAAGCCTTCATCATCTAGCTTCCCAGTAGAGATCAAATTGAGGCGAATGTCGGGAACATGCCTCACATCTTTAAGCAATAACTTGCAACCCAAATTTGTTTCTAAGCAAACATCACCCATGCCAATAATCTTGGACAAACCTTCATTACCCATTCGAACAGAACCATAATCTCCTTTGGTGTAGGTAGTGAAGAAATCAACTCGAGAAGTCACATGAAAAGAAGCACCGGAATCAATCACCCAATTGCTCTCTTGGTCCACAAAATTGATACAATCATCTTCACAAACGACCATGAGATCATCGGTAGTAACTGCTGTAGTGTCTTCTTGCTTCTTATCCACACTTTTGTCACGCCTTTTCTCTTTGTTCTTGAGCTTTCGGCATTCTCGTTTCATGTGCCCTTTCTCATGGCAATAATAGCACTCAATGTCTTTCTTTGAAAAAGAACCATCTTTTGATTTGTCACGGCTTTGATCATGGCCATGAGGAGTCTTACTCCTCCTCCTTGTTTTGCTTCAGCCTCTCACAACAAATGCTTCTGAATGAGAGGAACCCGCTGATTTTCTTCTAGTTTCTTCATTCAACAAGCTACTAATGACTTGGCCCATTGTGACAACTCTATCAGGTGCCGAATTACTAACCGTCACAACCAAAGTCTCCCAACTTTCAGGCAAAGAACTAAGTAGCATCAAAGCCTGCAACTCATCATCAAAAACAATTTTCATAGAAGCAAGTTGGTTAACAATACTCTTTATTTCATTCAGATGTTCCGGTATAGGGCTGCCCTCTTTATATTTTAAATTAACCAACTTACGAAACAGAAAAGCTTTATTTGTAGCTGATTTCCTATCATAAAGGCCTTCTAATTTTTTCCATAAATCATGTGCCGAAGTTTCAGTAACAACATGATGAAACACACTGTCATCAATCCATTGACGGATAACACCAATGGCTTTTCCATTAAGCCTCTTCCATTCATCATCTTTCATATCATCAGGTTTGCCACTGTCACCCTCAATAGGCCCATACAAATCTTTACAAAATAATAGGTCCTCCATTTTAGTTTTCCAAGTTACCCAATTCCTTCCATTGAAGCTAGACATACGACCCACATTCCCCTCCATTGATTTACACAAATAAATAAACCCAACTAAACCGTAAGTTTTGATACTAGTTGTTAGGGAAAATATGTGATTCCCCACAAGTAAATCAATCAATGGGAATAAAAACTAATGCGAAAAAATTAAATCAAAGGCAACACAAGAATTTTACGTGGTTCCTTCAATGTGAGGTACGTCTACGGGATCGAAATCCGATTCCACTATCAACCAAATAGTTTCCAAACGATTACAAACGAGACACGAATGGTCTCACAAACCACCCTTAGGTGAATTCCAAATAATCACAAATAAACAAGAGGAAAGACCTCACCAAATAAATGAACAAAAAATCTTCAGAACCAGAGTTGAAGAAGACCCAAAATAATTATCCCAAATCAATCCGCACGCTGCCGAAATAAAGCCACAGAATTTATGTCACCAAGCTTTGAATTCACCAATTGATTAACCCAGCAAGCACATCTCAAATCTATAGCTTCCACCTAAAACAAATAAGCACCGAAACTGTTAAAGCAGCCGCTACTTATATTATAACTAATACCAAACCAAATTAAACTCTTTAACCAAAACCAATTGGGTCTCAAACTCCAATAAGGAGGTATACCCGACATAATTAAGTACCAATCAAGATTTTTAAAAACTAAGTGGGGTTTAAATAAGTTAATACATAATTAATAACTAAGCTAATCCTATTCATCTAATTAAATCAACAAGAGTTGAGAACATTCTAGTTAATTGTTGTAATGTAACTTTTGTGTGAGCATATGTATTGTTTGGTTGATGGTTTCATATGTGAAGAGGAAGGGTTTATATCATAGAGGAGCTGGAGTGTTTCGGTGCAAAGAGAGAAAGAGAGAGAGAACTCAAACCATTGTGTTGGAAAAAGCTTTGAAGAAGTGGGTTCAAGGTGCCTAAGTGAAGAAAAGAGAGGAAACTCAAGAAATTGAAAAGGAATTCAACCATTCAAGACTCTAGGTAAGAAATTGAAACCTAAATCTTGTAAATAAATCATCTAGCAACTAAAATCAAGAGGTAATTGGGTTCAATTTCATGTAATTAAAAAGAAATTAGCAATAAGATGAAGAAAATTGAGTTACGTTAATGAATATGGAAATTAATCTTATAATATCACCAAATTGAGTTTGATTTTGAACATTAAAGTATTTGAGTTTTATCTTTACATGCATCATAGATTTTGAAGAATTTGAGCTATTCAATTTCATATTTTGAAGAGAAAAAGGAAAGGTTTTATAAAAATCGTGTTTATGAAAATTTCAAATTAATCCTAAAGTCAGATAAGGTTTTGATTTTATAATGAAAATTAGAAATTGGTTTGATTTTGATCTTTAATCGATGCTTGTAATGTAATTTAAAAGTTTTACTCAAATTAAACATATTTTGGAACATCTATGATTATAAATTAAGTTTTAGGTTAAAAATTGAGTTAAATTCAAATATTAAGATTGATTTTGTAATTTATCATTTAAGTTTGATTTTTATTATTTTCATGAAATTGGATTCCATCGTTACATACATCATAGGTTTCAAAAGTCTTGAAGATTTAATTCATGTTTTAAAGGAAGAAGAACAAAGTTTTGAAAAACGTATTTGGAAGCCATTTTTACTGTATTTCGAAACCTATAATTATTTAGGCCGGTCGAGCGGTATAGTCACCGCTCAAGTGCACCTTACGAGCTCCCAGTATTTTTGCAGACTGTGCCTCCACTCGAGCGACCAAGTGGTGGCTTGAGCGGTTAGGCCTCTTCAGCATGTTTTTGGAAAATTACATGTTGTTCATATTTTCATCCTTATCTTTTCTCGAGCATTCCTAGGCATTGAATTATGACTCATTGAGGACTAATAAGCTAAGAACTAACATAAGTTTATTGATTATGAAGCAAAGTAAGAAATCAGTTTATTTGTAAAGAAAATATGAGTGAAGTAGGAATTCGATTTATTCAGAAAGAAAAGAATAAGAGAATTGAGAATTCGATCAAGAGAGTAATATTGTGTTTCGGTGTGTTCGTTTGTGTTCTTTTTGTAGGTTAGACATCTGAAGAGTTATTCCAGTCAAACCCACTGTGAGTAATATCTCTATAAAGATATGTTCAAAATTTATTGTGTTTGAAAGTTATTTATTGAATGGTTTTGAGAAATGTTATTTTAGATGAATGAATGAAGATACTTTTTGTCAAATATATTCGTGACATCCTTTAGTGAGACCCTTGTCTGAGAGAATAATACCATGGCTTACGGATTAATTGAAACACAGAGATCTCTGATATTAGACCCGAGTAGTCTACATTGAATTACCTATTATAGATTATTGATTGACCTGTTGTGGTCCCATTAGATTGACCCTAGTGGTCCTATTGGCTTCGACATATTGTTATATTGTTACTCCATTGGATGTACCACGTATAATGGCTTGATTAGTTATTGTTAATGCAAATGATTCATATGATTAGATATATGAATTGTTTTGGAAATTAGAGGATATGTTTTATGAGATGATAGACTTTGTTATAGCAAATGTTTTGACATGAATGTAAAATATGATTCATTTTGGAATTGTAAAACATGTTTTTATATTATGTTGGATTTCATTCATTAACCTCTTTATTATAGTATTACTCATTGGACTCTAGTTCACCCCTCTCCCTTATATATATGTAGGTGAGCAACTGGAAGATCAGCATTAGAGATTGTCTTGAAGTCCACCCTTTTTGTCAAGCCACCTAAAATGTGCCTCTGTGATGAGGCTTTAGCTTTTTCTTTTGTCAAGCTCGCCAAGCTTTTTATTTTGTCAAGTCTTATATGTGTGATCTTGGGTTATATAAGATCTGCCTTTGTCTGTATATATATATATATGTATTAAAGTGTGTTATGAATATTTTAAATATTTCACTTTATCATGTATGCACAGCTCAATGGATCATGTGCTCCTTTCTCTCTCTTCTAACAAATATATATATATATATATTAAGTATATAAATATATTTGGATATTAATCGAGATATGCATCAGGAGGACACTTGGCCAAAATTTAATGGCCACCATATCTACCACCCAAGTAATCCAATGGTGAGAATTTAAATGTGCTCAACAACTCCTACAAAAGAGGCGTGAGTTGGCCAAACATGGACAAGTGGCATCTATCCAAGACCCCCACCCACCATCCAAAGACTGAGATTTGAAGCAGGATTTGGTCAGCCCTATCCTTGAGGAATAAACCAACAAATTATTGAGAAGAAAGAGAAAGTTAGGACATATGTCACTCTAGAGGGCTCTCTAGCAGACAACTTTCAAGATTTTATGGAGATTCTCAAGAGGTTGTTGCAGATTTTCAGGAGGCATACATGATTTTCAAGAGGCTCCAGCATCTATAAATACAAGAAATGAAGATGGAACCAACCTTAACCAATCATCATTCAACTCAACATAATACAAAGCACCAGTGCTTTTTATCCTTAGTTTAGCCCTAGTTCAACTTAGGAGTTGACTTGAAGGCATCTTTGCCATAGTTTTAGCCTTAGATCACGACATCCGTGACAAATTAGTTGTTTTTTGGCCTTCATTGCCATTGTTTTGAAACTTAGAGTGTGTTTACATCCATTTTGTAACTCAATTTCATGTTTTCAAACTTGTTATTGACTTTTATAATGTTCAATCCATTTGAATTTATAAAAGTAAGCATTTTGGTGTTCATTTTCTTCTATTTATCTCTCTTCTTGATTTTGCAAAATCCATGGAGATTTTAAGTCCTCTTAATTGAGGTAAAACAAAAACCAAGAGGTTTTTACCTTTTGGAATCCAACACAATCCCTTGTTTTAAAAGTTCAATTTTTTCAAAAATATTTCCACAACTTAGGCATTGTTACCTTGGCATGCCCGCACCCAAATCCTTCAAGTGTTGTTTGTTTGGCGGGATTAGAGGATGTGATAGGATTAGAGGGTGGGATTTACATCCATTGTTTGGTTTTTCAATTTTGCTCTAGACTATTAGTCCCAAAATGTGTTGGACTATTATGTCCCATGGGGAAGTGGGACACAAATGGGGGGATATGGGATTAGGTGGTGAAATAACTATTTTGACCTTCTACTATTTAATTATGTATTATATTTAGTAAAATTCAATAAAATTTAAATGTCTCAATTTAAAAATAAAATAATTTTATTTAATTTTTATTGATGTTTTATTTATTTAATTTTTTTAAATAATTTTTTATAGATATTTTATTGATGTTTTATTTTGAAATTTTGTTTATATTTTATTTAATTTCATTATTTAAATTTTAATAGATGTATTATTTAATTTCATTATTTAATTATTATTATTCATTAAAATAAATTTATTTAAAATTTTAATTAAAAAATAACATATATTTTATTGATATTTTATTTATTTTATTTTATTTAAAAAAATAAATTTATTTAATTGTGTAAAAAATAAAATAAAATAAATTTTTATTTAATCTAGTTAAAAATAATTAAAATATTAAAGATATGTTTAATATTGTTATTACTTAATAAATAATTGAAAAGGACAAAATAGTCATTTGAACTTTTATCCTTCTCCATAATATCCCAAACAAACATAGGATTCATATCTTATCTAATCAAATAGTCATTTCCTGATATCAAATTCTATGACTAAACAAATGTGGGATACATATCCTATCCAACCAAATAGTCCCAGGACTATGAATCTCAAGATTGCAATCCGATAAATTCCAATCCTCCTTTATCCAGTCTATTCAAACAAACACACCCTCTGTGTTTTGATCAAAACTTATATTTTAGTTAAAACATATAGGCTGTGTTTCGTACAGCTTTTGAATCATGATTCTACCTTTTAGTTTGAGTGCGACATTTGTTTACAGCTTTCAAAAATTATTTCCACACCCGCGTTTGAAAATTCGTGTGCCCGGATGACCCCCGGATGTCCGAAACAATGTTCATGATTTTTTTTTTTTTTTTTTTTTTGCACTTGTTATTTTTATATTTTAAATAAAAAAAATTTCAATTTTTTTTTAAAATTTTTTTTTATGAGTTTTGAATAAAATTTTGGATTGTGTGTTTAGTTATGAGTTGTAAGTTTTTGTATAAAAAATTATGTCACATTACTCAATTCAAAAACTCTTTTCAAAACTCTTTTTAAAACCCATTCACCAAACAAATTTTTTATACTCAAATCATAATTCCAAAACTCACAAACTCAGAATACAACTCATACTCTCAAATCATATTTAAAAAACTCTGCCAAACACAACTATAATTTTTGAATTTGTTGCACAAACAGAGTCCAATGTACTTTTTGTTTAGTTAGACCGTTAATAATACTGCACCATCATGTTTGGAACGGGTTAACGTTGTGACACCTTCCCCATGCTTTGACGAGTCCGGATTCTCGGCTGCCCTACCCGGCGGCCGTTCCCAGCAGCCCTTCAAAACGACGTCGTTTTGGGGGTTTGTTTTTTTTTTTTTTTTTTTTTTTCTTTCTTTTCTTCTTCCTCGTTCGTTCGAACAGAACCAGAGGGGAGGGGAAGGGAAGAAGAGAGAGAGGGGGAGGGGATGGGAAGAAGAGAGAGAGGAAGGGAGAAGAAGAGGGAGCCGTCGGTGGGCCGGACTGGAGGGGGCCATAATCACCGGGGGAGGAGGATGAGGAGGCGGAGGCGGGCCGGAGACGGAGGCGACGGCGGTGCAGCTGCTGCGACGAGCTGGATCGGGCGACGATCGGACGGCTGGTGAGCTGCGACGAGCTGCGACGGCGAGCTCGCCCCGAGCAGCCATGGCAGCTCCAGCCGTGGCGAAGAAGAAGAAAAGAAAAAAAAAAAAAAAAAAAAAAAAACGAAAAAACCCCCCAAAACGACGTCGTTTTGGGGGGCTGCTGGAAACAACGGCCGAGAAGGGCGGCCGAGGATCCGGATTCATGCTTTGACTTGTGGAGGCATGCTTGTACATGCCAACACTCAACCGCCCTAGAGCCTTAGGTAGCTGTAGGGATGGTAAAAGCAACCAATGAAGTTGCACGCAATTAAAAAAAATCTTCGCACCTGTTTTTGTTTTATTTTATTTCGAAATCAGCCTATATAAAGCACCACAACTCCTCCCTTCACGCATAAAACACACGGCTGGTAAGGAGGAAGAAAGGAAGGGAACATCATCTGATGTAGGATAAAATTTTAAACTTTTTTATATTTTTAATTTTAATATTTTTGATATATTATTTTATTAAAATTCTTACAATTTAGTATAAATATTTTAAAATTATTAGATTTCTTAATTTGTTTTGATATTGTTTTTCTAATTTCTTAGATTTCTTATTTTCTAAGAATTAGATTAGTTTATTGTTTTTTAATTTAAGTTTTCTTGATGTCTAAGAATATTTGGTCTCCAAAATTTACATTATTATAAATAGCTATGTAAGGTTCATGGCAAAGACAACTTTTATGCAATTTTTATTCAATAATATTAAAATATTTTCACTTTCTTGTAAATTCAAGGTTCTATTTTAAGAGCCCATTTCGTCTACTAGAACAATATCTACTTCTCATGTATTCCGCTGCGTCAACACTTTGCAATTTTTATTTTTTTTTGAAAGCTTTTTGAGGTAGATTCATCTGTCTCTACTCATTCTTAGTATTTATATATTTGATTTATATGTCTAGATTAGTTACTGCTTTGAGGTATGAGAAAAATGAGCCGAAATAATAAAAAAAGAAAAAGAAAAAATAACACCTTGTATCTTCACCAACTAATTTGAAATAAGGATACATTGCATTTTAGCGTCTATTTCTTCTTCGCATAGTTCCAAAGGTGAGTTGGCTACTGATTTTAGTTTCTAGACGTGTTAGATTAAATCTTTACATCCTCAAATCATCTCGCATGATGACCTTTTTACTTAAACAATAGATTTCCAGCGTTGTTTCGGGTCATTTTCAACTTGTAAAAGCTCTAATAAATTTGAGAAAGCTTCTTTTTTTAAAATTTGGATATACTGGAGCTCTATTACTATCTATATAACATATATGAAGTTTTATAAAATCTTCAGAAAATAAATTATAACCGAAACAGCCATTTTTCCTAGCTGCCGCATGCAACAGATTCTGTCCTATTTTATTAGAAAAAATTATTGTTCATAGTTACAGGGGGTTTTGGCCTCTGATTTCTTCTACAAAAATGTTCTTAACTCATTTATCTAACAAATGGTTTTAATCCCATCACTGTTTGGTATGGTTTGATTCCCTTTATTATTTTTATAACATGAACTACCTGCACTGGAATTTATCAAAAAACTGCTTGAAACATGTTAAGTGTTGAGTCTCGTTACTGTGTCACACTAATTCATCATGAACACTTAACCACAATTGCTGTAAGTTATTTAAGAACTACTTCAGATGTATTTTGAGTAATGATTTTCGATGTGCGCGTGTTTCAATCTGTTGTTATTTGCTCGCCGTTATTTCCTCATAAAATTGCAAATACTTCCATTTTATATTTCATTGAAATTCCATGAATGTATGCACTATTAGGATGTGACTAATTGGGGTTGAACCGGTGGTATGCAGTATGCATAAGACATAACAAGAAGGATATGAAAGTGGCGTGTATATCATCGAATGTTCAGGGTGCACCTAGTGATGATATTGTGTGAGCTGGATGTCGAACCCAACTTGGCATGAGATGTAATTCTAGCTCCTTAACAGATTCAGTTATGGTATAAGGGTGACAGTGAGGGTCTCACACATGAAGAGTATCCCTATAAGGTCCTTCCCTTGTGGAAGACCAACGGTGATATAGCTTGATTATGTAATTCAAGGTGTGGGGATATATTTTTTGAGTACCAACACGTGGCAAGGTGACGCCGACGTGTCAGCCGAGGTTCCACATGTTGAGATGATTACGCCGAGGTAATCTCGGAGTTGCCGAGGTTATCTCCGAAGATATCGGAATCCGAGATATGCGGACAAAGGACAAGAGTCCTAGATTGGGAGAAGATTTCAGTTTGGGTAAAGATAAGACTCTTAGAGAGTTTATCCTAAACCCACTGGGAGTCCCAAATTAACAATAATCCTAAGTCCATTAGAGCCAGGCTCTTATTGGGACTAGGATTGTATTGGCTATAAAAGAGAGGCACCCCCATGTGTCTAAGGTATGTTCTAAATACTCAAGCTTGTGAGTTGAATACTTGATTATCTTTAAGAAATATACTGACTTGATCGTCGGAGTGCCCCCGGGTGGAAGAACCACCGCCAGAACCTTTTCTTTCTGTGCAGGATAACAGAGTGCCATCTGTTCTGCCTGTGTTCTACAGCTGAATTACTAAGGAGGGCAGTGTGATCGGAAAATCACCCACACACAAGGCGTAGGCATTCTTGGTATTTACCGATATGTTCTAATGTACCAAGGGGGAGCCCGAATAGCTCTGGGCCAATGTTTGTCATTGGGTAAGAATGGCATTCCATGGGAAACTGGCTAGAATTAACTTAGGTGACTGAACACTAGAAGAACTAAGGTTGCGTTTGGTAGAGTTTTGTAAATATGATTTGAGAGTATGAGTAGTATTTTGAGTTTGTGAGTTGTGAAATTATGATTTGAGTGTAGAAAATTTGTTTGGTTATGGTTTTTGAATAGAGTGTTGAATTGAGTTTTGAAAAGTTAATTTGACATGTGAAGTAAGAAAATTTGTTTGGTTATGAGTTTTGGAAAGAGCTATCAAAACTTATTCAAATTGTTATAACTCATAACAAAACACACTACTTCCATACTATGGAAAATTCTGATCAACACTCATAATCAAACTCTTTTTAAAATTCAATTAAAAAAATTTATTATTAACAGAAAATAACATTAATCAATTTTTTAATTGAAAATATTACAAAGGAAATAATTTTTTCCCAAAATAAATATTCAAAAAATTTAAATCATAAATATTTAAATAATTCAAATAATCTAAAAAAATTAATAAGTAAAAAATTAAAATAAATATTCAAAAAATTTAAATCGTAAAAATTTAAATAATTTAAATATTCAAAAATTTTAAATAATTTAAATTGTTAATATTTTAAATTTAAAAATAACTCTACACTCAAATCGTAACCAAACACATAAAACAAAATTCAATTAAGAAATTATTTTTAAAACTCATAACCAAACACATAATTCGAAACTCCATACTACTTTCACAACTGTACACTCAAATTGTAACCAAATACATAACAAAAAAAATTAAAATATTTAAAAATATTTTTATAAAATAGAGTTTGAATTTATTTTTATAAAATATTTTAAAATTTTAAAAATTAAAATCATAATATTTTGAAATTAAAATATTTAAAAATATTCAAAAAAATTAAAAAATTAAAAAAATCGTAACATGTTTAAATATTAAAATATTTAAAATCTTAACAAAATTAAAATATTTTTAAAATATTTAAAAAATTAAAATATTGATTTAAATTGAGTTTTGAATTATGTGTTTGGATATACCGATCCGACCGAATCGAACCGATCCGCCGCATTTTAGATGGATGCGTGATGACGAGCGAACGGTTGAGGATTGATTTTCTCCAATCCGCCAATTTGACGGACGGATGACAGATTTGAGATTCCTTTGGCCGCAATTGAACCGCCAAACCGCGAGCACCCCTAATAATTTGTAAGACTTTATGTTTTCAATTTGTTTAAATATTTTGTTTGTATTTTCAACTGAAAAAAAGTCTAAATATTCTATTGAAAAAAAGTTTTCAACTTGAATATATTTTTTGAATTGAAAAAAATAAACATATTATTTATCTATATTTTTTGGTTTTTAAATTTAACTCTAAAAATAATAAATAGAAAATATGATATATGCTGGTTGGTTTTTGTTTTCAAAAATATATATAGATGTAACAATACAGAAACATACAATCTCTACTACTGTCCTGTTCATAGTTTTGGTGGTTTGAATTGTTATTATATTTTAAGAATCACAGATTGTAATACTTTATGTGGATGAATCATACTATGATTGTAATATGTGGATGAGCCATGCAGTGATTTTGATAATCTAAAGTTTCAAACTTTTTTTTTTTTTTTTTTGATGAGACATACAGTAATTGTAATAGTTTTTTAAGTCATTGACTATAATATTTTTTTTTTTTTTTTTTTTTTTAGGAAGTGCACAAGTTGAATTATGTTAAAAATTTATAAAATCTTAAACCGCCAAACCGATTCACATCCATCCGTTAAACCGCCAATCCGCTCAATCCACATCCGCCGAATTGGCGGACGGATGTGAATTGATTTTCTCCAATCCGCCAATCTGGCAGACAGACGGCGGATTGGAGGTTCCATGGCCCCAACCAACCCATGCCCACCCCTAATGTTTGGTTATGAGTTTTGAAAAGTAATGATTATGTTTTGAATTGAGTTTTGAGAAATGAGTGTAGAATTATGATTTGAAAGCTCAAAACAAACAACACACTCAAATCAATGGGTGGAACTATAATTTGAGAGGCTTACCAAAAGGAGCCTAAAACTTACAAATTATTATTGTCTTGATTTTTACTTCCTCTATTTATCGTTACCATGATCATCATTATGTTATTGTTGTTCATTCTAAATTGTTATAGCTATATTACTTGTATTTATGAAGTGCATGTATTATATCGGGGTGGGTAGCGTTGGGGTAGATTGTTATATTGGGCCTCACAGCTCATGGCCTTTTTGTATTACCCTTGCGTTTTATACCAGGTACCAAGCTGAATGAAGAAGGAACTGGTGAGGATTATACAAGTGATGACTTGACTAACAAGTCGTGGTTGACCTAGAGCCATTTGAAGTCGTTACTAGTTTTTTCCTTAGTTTTCAACTTCTTTCCATGAATTTAGTACGAACAAGTGTTGTGACCAGATCATTTTGATGTTTGAAATCTATTCTACGATGTATTATTTAATCCTGAATGATGATCTTTAATTATGTTCGTAGACTTATTTTCATATGAAGGCTTAATGAGAGATGGTATTATAATTTGTGGTTTATCCTTAATCTCTTATTACTATTGGCTTATATCTTAATAATGTCCTTGTCACAACTTGGTATCAGAGCTCTAGGTTAGAATACCTAGAGATACTGAGAAGAGGTTTAACCTTAATTGATGGGTAGTGTCATAGGCTTATGTAATTTACAATTATAGTAACCATCTCACCATCATCATCTCCATCATCGCTCTCCCCTTCCTCATCCTCTTTGTCATCACCCTCATTGAAACCAAATGGATGGGTCACCTCTCTCACTGACGTAGGAGGTGGTGGAAGAACTACCTGGGCCCGTACGGAATGTCAGGTTCAGGGTATTAGAACAGTGAACCGTAAACAGAAACTACAGAAGGATGAAGAGAGCACAGTGGCAACAAATAGAGCAAAATTAAGAGGTGCATAATTGAACAGTAAGTGTATGGGACAGAAAAGAATACCAGAGCACAAGCAGTGATCAAAGAAGGAGAGACTTAGAATTTGATGTTGGAGACCATGTTTTTGTCAAAGTCACTCCAATGAAAGGGCACACAAGGTTTGGGAAAAAAGGGAAATTGTCACCCTGGTACATAGGGCTATTTCAGATTTTAGAAAGATTGGGTCCAGTTGTCTGTCGGATTGCTTTACCACTGGGCATGGAGCAAGTTCACAATGTGTTCCACGTATCAATATTACGAAGCTACCTTTGGGACCCTTCTTACGTTATTGACTATTATCTGATTGTGCTAGATAACAATATGGTTTATGAGGAGAAACCTTAGATATGGTTTATATGAAGAGCTTGCTAGAGTGAGTTAGAGAGAGAGGAAGAGGAAGAGCTAGGGTTTTGGAAGAGAATCGAAGAGCAAACCTTAGACTTGAGTTAAGGTATGATAATCTACTTATAATCTTTGTCTCTAACACATCTTTTGCATGAAATCAAGAAGGAATTGGAAATTTTGAGCTAGGATTTTCAGTTGTGTAAGGGTTTGGAATAAAATCAAGAAATCTCTTCATTTTTGTTTGGTTTGAGTTCAGTCTTGTGATTAATCCATGAAATAAACTCTAGATAGTTCATACAAACAAGATTTGTTGGAAGATCATTCGTGGATATATGTATTTCGAACTTGTATATGCAAATCATGAATTTGTAAAAAGATGACCGCTTTTCAAAACCTATAAGTGCTTCTTGTGAGTGTCCATTTTCAATAAATTGAGTTGTTTAAAGAACATTACATTTCAAAATAAGGATGAGGTGGTCATACGTACCAACATTTCAAAACCCTTGAAGCATTACCTATAGCACTTTGTCTTGAGATGTTTGGAAAACATTGCTCTCCAGAACAAGGCGGCTCCATACACCGAATTCTCCAATCTTATAAGGTGCTACCCAAAGCACTACTTCCCAACTATGAGGTGTATCTATCACACCACTTTTGTGCATCTATCACACTACTTGTTGCATCTATCACATGCCTTACCATTTTATATATCTATTGCATTCACCCTTTTCACACAAAGTGTGATTTGGCTGGTTTTCGCCCTTTTTGCATTAAATGCGTTTAGGCTTGTTGGTTACAACTTCACCCTTTTCACACGAAGTGTTATTTGGCTTGTTTTCACATTAAATGCATTTAGACTTGTTAGCCACAACTTCAACCTTTTCAGACGAACTGTGATTTAGCTTGTTTCCACCATTTTCGCATTAAATGTGTTTAGGCTTGTTGGCTACAACTTCACCATTTTCATACGAAGTATGATTTGGCTTGTCTTCGCCTTTTTCACATGAAGTGTAATTTGGTTTGTTTTCACCCTTTTCGCATTAAATGCGTTTAAGCTTGTTGGCTATAACTTTACCATTTTCACACAAAGTGTGATTTTGCTTGTTTTCACCCTTTTTACATTAAATGCGTTTAGGCTTGTTGGTTGGCTACAACTTCACCCTTTTCACACAAAGTGTGATTTGTCTTGTTTTCACCTTTTACACACGATGTGTGTTTTGGTTTGCACCTACCCTTTTTACATGAAGTGTGATTTAGCTTGTTTTTACCTTTTACACACGATGTATGTTTAGGCTTGTATTTACCCTTTTCGCATTAAATGCATTTAAGCTTATTAGCTTAATATTATGTCCGGACCTGCAAACAAACCCTTGAGACCTTCTTAAAGGCCCCCTGACATAAAAGTTAGTTATCTCAAAGTAGAATTTAGAAATAGAGGAATGTAGAGAGTTGAGGATATGTATCTAGAGTGCATGTGCTTTCAGCATATATGTACAGAGAAACCTGAGTGTAAAGTAGGAGCACGTCTCTAAAGTACTTTGCTCCTTTCATGGGTTGCCATGTAGCATACCTCCCTTGGGGCATGCGCAATAGTACCCGTTTCACAGGTTCAATCACGTCAAGTCAATTCAGATTATTACAACTTTGTTGTCACTTCACACATTCTCGCATGAAATGTGTCCATGCTTTCAACCATTTCAACACTTGTTCATCTCCTCAATGTGTGAACACACAGAGAGGTTACGTTCTTCACATCCGCATCTGTTTCAGCATATTTCATATCATCTACATGAGGTTTGCCTTGCATATTGCCATTTTTATATCCTTATCATTATTGCATTGCATGCCATTAGCTTGCAAACAATTTCAAAATCCCCGGCAATGTGGTACATGTAAGCCCAACTTTCAAACACCCGTCTCGCGAAGCTTGTAAGTCCAACTTTCAATTGATTTTCGAGCATTAGCATTCACCCCTAAACTACGCTAGTTTGATTCCTTGTAAAGGGACACGTAGGCAACCCTCGGGTTCAACCAACTGCATTTTTGCATGCCTTAATTAGCCCTCATCTCACGGCCTCGTCAAAAGGCTCATCTTTAGGCTTTGACATTCACTTACGTCATGAAATGACAGACCAAGCTCTGTCAAAGAGAGGTAACTGTAGACACCCCATTTTTGACCGGCCTTAAGACATGGGTGCTCTATAAAAAGCTCCCGATAATGAAATCAGAGATCGTTCCAAGCAATAAGTTAGGGATGGAGAGTGACAAACCTTTTCCACGCCCGTTTTGGCCAAAAGATTTTCTAGACCTTTAAACCTATTTTTGAAAATGTTTTTAAGGTAATTGGCACTTTTTCATTCATTTTGGCCATTCTTAGCATTGTGTTTTTCAAAAAGTGTTTGATCTAGTTTTCAAGAAAGGGGGCTTAAAAAGCTATAATGAATGAGAAGACACGGGAAACCTTCCAAGAAACTCATTCGGATAAGACCAAGTCAACTAGACAACTTGTCAAAACACACGCCGGACAACTTCTATCCGGTGGCACGCGTAAGACTCTAGCAGCGCGCGACCGGACCATTTGTACTTCGCCAAACAGCTTTCTGAGGAAAAACACAAGACAACTCCCTACCTACTGGACAAGTCTTATCCGGCGTAATGTTTTTGACATCAGCCAAAATAGGTTTCTTGTGAGGTGTCCGAGGGATCTTAGAATATGCCATTTGGATTCTAAGAGATCCAAAGGCATATATTCCAAACCTCCCAAGTTATAAAACCTCCTCTCTTTGGAGAATTAAGGGTTCCAAAAATTCTAATTCCTAAGAAGTTCCCTAATTCCTAAGAGGTTCCCTAAATTCTAGATAGTTACTCTCTAAATTAACTAGTTAATTAGGTAATCAATTGATTAATTTAGGTGAAATTTGGACATTGGAATTCATGCACTTGGACTATCCTCTTCATCCCCCTTGCTTGGAGACTTGGAGCTAGAGATCCCAACTAGCCAGAGTGAGCTTGGATTAGAGTTTGTAACCAGCTTGGGCCTTATCTTTACTAGTTTAAGAGGTAATCCCTACTTCCATTCTTGCGTTTCTTTCAAAACTTCTATCTTCCTACTTTTCTTTTTGGATTTTCTGGAGATCCTGAGATCATTTGTTGAGTTGTTGATAGTATAGTTGAATTCTCTATAGTTAGTGGAGGCCTATATAGAGATTTTGGCCAAGCCCGAATTGTTTTTTTCTGATTCATTATAGGTTAGAAACCCAGGCACAATTTTCTCTATGAGAAGTGACCGATTCTTTCCTCCCGAACCCATCTTACATGGATTTGAGTAGTTCATACTCATTTCCATGAGTAGGAGAAAGAGAATTCCTCTTTTCTCATCAGAATCTCCATTTTTCTATTATTTTGATTGATTTTTGTTGATATCGAAGCCCAGATAGAGTTTCCTCAGTGAGAATAGACTGAATCTCATTTCTCATCACTATTTCATGCATCTAGGTAGTTCATGCCCCTTTTCATGTATCAGAGGGCTAGATTTCCTCTATCCTCGTTGGAGCTTTCTTTTATTGGTTTATAGATTACTGATGATGCAGAAGCCCAAGCACAACTTCCTCCTCGAGGATAGCTCGAATCTCCCGTCTCATTACTATATTTCATGAATTTGGATAGTTTATACCCATTTTTATGTGTTAGATGGTGAGAATCTTTCTATACATGACAAAGTTTCCTTTATTTTATTGCATCCTCTTAGCTCTCATTCACTATATTTGTCGTGTGCGTTGGAATGGGTTTTTTTTCTCCCTACCCTTACTCTTTCTTTTATCCACTATATCTTGTTTTACTTAGATATAATTCTAGTTTCGTGACATTCACATGGTTAGTCTAGGATCATGTATTCGAGTTCGAACCATTATTTTTTGGTAGTTACGTGGTGTGTAGTTCTTGATGATTCGTATGCCATCTTGTTAGTGTTCGAGCTCCTAGGACTCATTTTGTATGAATTTTGCATTCTGTAGATTTTTTACATCTAGGATCATACATACTTCTAATTAATTATTTTTTGTCGCACTTGGCTGGAGTACCCGGTGAGTGTTCTTTTATTTTTTGTCGCATATCATCTAGTCTCATATCTAGGATCATGCATTGAGCAAATAATCCAACAAATCTCCATCTTGGTGACATGTCTAGCTGCAATGAGCCAATCAACCAATAATCTCCACCTTGGCAAGATTTCCAACAGCAACATTGAAACAAAGGCAGAACTGAAACAAACAAAACTTTACCTAGGTGAGATTCCCAATATTCCAAATCGAACTTAATAAATTATGTTGTACCAAACCAAAATACAAGTGCTCAAATCGAATTAGGCTAAGCAAAATAAAATAGCAGAATCAAACAAGTGTTAGAGACACATCGAGCCATCTAAACAAATTGCAGAACAAAACAAACTAGCTCTTCTAATTTTTTTCAATTCCAAACCAAAATAAGAGCGCTCAAATCGAATCAGGCTAAGAAAAATGAAATAGCATAATCAGACAAGTGCTTAAGACCTATGTCTCACATAGATGGTAAATTTAATTTAAAGGATTGGGTGAAGTTAAATGAATATGTGAAATTAAATAAGAAAAAAAATCTCATAAATAGGTGTGGGGACATAATTCTTGAGTTGTCCATGTGGTTTGGTGGTTAGCTTAGATGCCATGTGGATAACAAATATTGGTTGAGGTGTAATCTGGGTCACACTAGAATTCGAGATATTTGAGGAGGGACTTGAGTCCTAGATGATGATAGACTCCTTGTTTGGAGAAGTTAGGATTCATCTGAGGAGGTTTATCTCACTTCAACTAGAAAAGAAGAGTTCGGGATTAATGTCATCCTCGTTAAGGATAAGAGTCTTATTAAAGTAAGACTTCAAGGAGGAGAAGGACATATGTTATTATATAAATAGAGGCACCCTCGTGAGATGGTACGTTTTTACTTGAGAGTTGTTTGCTTGAGTTATTATCTTTGAGAGATATTGTTACTTACTTGATCGTTGGATTGCCCTCCCAGTTGGCAGCAACCAGTTTAGGTGTTCTGTTCATTGTTGTAGGTTGTGGACTTCATCTAGTGCATGTGCTCTTCGGCTTTGTTCCTTGAATCTAGGAGGAAGATTCTATTTGGTTGTGTAATCAGATTTTAACACATACAAAAGGAATTAGTATTGATCAATCATTTGATTAGGTGAAAGAGGTGCTCATATTGATGGCATTCTCTTTTTGTACCTAAACTGTTGAATTTTTTGTTATAGTGTTTAGTGGTCTAAATTAACATAGAGTTAGGGTTTCCTAGTTTCACCTAAAAATTAGGTGGTGGCTCCAATCTTTTGTGAATCGATCTATGTTTGGCAATTTGTGGACTGAATCGGTTTGTGGGATAAAATACAATATATTGTCAATTTAAACCTCGATGACTCTTAGAATTCTTTAAGCATCACACTTAAGGTTTGATTGCATCACACAATCTATAAAAAAGCTTCAAAACTTTTGAATTTTTTTAAAATATTAACTCTATTAAATTAGAAGCACTACACAACTTTATATAAATTTTAGAGACTTCTTTAACCAACTAGGGCTATAAAATAGGAAACTACTACACTTTTGACTTCCAAAACCAATCTAAGATCGAATAAGAAACATAAACAAACACTAATTAAATAACTTGATTCACAAGACAACCTATGGGCAAGCTACCTAACTCATATCTAGAAATTCTACAAATTACAAAAATACCCTTAGCCTTAAAATTGGCACAACTTTATTAACTTAAAATAAAGATAAATAAGACTCTTCTAAGACTAGAAACATAATTATAGATGGTCCCAATCGATCTCAATTGAGTTTGGCTTGCAATCAAACAATTTCCAAACACAAATGTTTCCTTAGTTTTGGTTTTCCTTACTCTTATTGTGAACTGCATCCCCATTCAAGGACAAAATGACTAGCATAGTATGGGGGACATCATGCTTGGGTTAGAGTAGGAGTCATTGAACGACTTAGACAATCCCTTGTCGCCATCAAGGGGGTGGCCTAAGACCTTACTGCTCACGCGACTCTCATACTCATGGAAAGAGAAAAGTTGGCAAGGCTTGAAGATGCAAAACCCCTACAAAAGGAGAATGGGTGAGTCGTCTACTGAGGTATGGTGTTTCATTTTAGAGAAATAGAGATACACAAATATTTGAGTTCTAACTTGACCGTTTGAATGCTAATTTGGCAACAACGTTGCCTGCATTCGATGGTCTATTTATTTTGCAAGAGAGAGCCCACAATCAAGTTCTATTGCTTGGGAAAGGAGCATAAAACCTAACCTACCATGATTATAAAGAAACCTTAAATGTATAGATAGAATCATAAAAAGAATCTTATGAACATTAGGAGGTGTTTATGAAAAATAAACTTTATGAGTAGTTATGCAATACAACTAATCAAAGCACTAATTGTTTATTATGTAGTACAACCAATCAAAGCGCTATTTGTTTTGACAATTTCTCTTAATTGCTTTTTGCAGTTACCAATCTATTTTTTATTTTATAAAATTTTAAAAAACCATTGTACAACAATAAATTCACTAATTTGTAAATGATTTAATTCATATGTTATGTAGATATTGATTAGAACAACTTTTGTATGACCTAATAAAAAAATATATAATTTCCTTAAAAAAAAATAGTTCTAAAATTTCTTGATGTGTTATGTTTTTAGTTTTACAACTTAAAACATTTATTTTTGTTTCGATTTATTTGGTTAGGTTTTTAACAGTGGTGGAGTTAAGAAATTAAGTTAGAAGAGGCGCTTATTAATTATAATTTTTTATTTTAAAAAAAATCATAGACAACATTAAGATAATAATAATTTTATGAGATAAATTTAAACATAAAAAATTACATATTCATTATTAATAAAAACAAATCAAAATTCTATAATAGTGTGGAATAGCTTGGTGTGGGATGATGATGTAAGTTTACAATTTCAGCACAAAAATTATGGATCAAAATTCCTATTTTTAAAAAATAAAAACACATAATTTATAGCACAAATTATTATAAAATCTATTTAATTTTTATTTGACAGAAAAATATTAAAGAGATGACATTGTCTATAAATGATGTATTTTGAATGCAAATTATTAAACAATCTTAGAGTATCGTATGGCGTTGCCTACGTAATGCTCAAAGCATAAAAAATCATAAATCACACTAAGTGATATGTCAACTACTCGAAAATAATGAATTTATTGGCCCTGTTTGGTAGAGCTGTGGGAAAGTGCTTATAGCTTATGCCTAAACAGCTTATAGCTTATAACTATGAATATAAGGTGATTTCTGACTTATTCTTAAAGCATCTCATGCCCCACTCAAAGAATAAGCTGATTTCTGACTTCCAAAAAGCTATAAGCTAAACCAAACACATCAAAATAGCTTAAATTAAGCTGAAAGCTGAAATAAGCTGATTATAATTTCTACCAAACAGGCACATTATATCTAACCTATAATCGTTTTTGCTACACTATTAATTTAAACTACTATATAAATAATACTGCACAGTATTCCAAAAGTATCAAATAATTATTTGTTATAAATAATATAATAAATTTTTAGCCAAAAATTATATTAAGAAAAAAAAGAAGAATATATTTTAGGGAGATGCACTAATAAATTCCAAATTTCAATCTTTTGATCTATTTAGTCATAACTTTAATCTTATGAACCAATAAGTCTCACCTCAGTGTTAAAAGACCAAATGACCCATGTTTTATCACGTGAAGTACCAAATCGCATTTAACGTTCGTACATGTAAAATATCAATCCGTATGCAATATTAACGTCGCCAAAAAACACACAAAATAATAATCTATACCGGCAGTTACCACTCAAAAAACAACAACCCCCCTCCCCCCAAACACACCCAGCCCCACACACCACTGCACAAAAAAACGAAAAAACAACACAATACCCAGCCACACACATCACTACACAAAAAAACGAAACAATGTTCAACACACCAACACCCCCCTCCCAAACCCACCCAGCCACACACACCACTACACAAAAACACACCCAGCCACACACACCCAAAACTGAATCAGTAAATTAGAAAAACAAAATCAATGGTACACGTGTAAAATAAAATAAAAAAAACCCATTTAAATGAAACATATCAAAAAAAAAGATTAATTGGTATATAAGAAAACTCTTAGAATCAAATAGTTTAACTTTTCTCTATTTAGGATTTATGGATAATTTTTTCTATATTTTATACATGACAATAATAATAAAATAAAATAAAATTTCAAAACTAAGGGGCACGTGACGCCTTACCAGCTGTCCCTCCGCCCCTGATTTTTAGCTTTGACTTTGAATGAATATATTGAATGAATATTAAGGTTGGGTTTGGGGTGGCGGAGACTGGGCACAAGAAACATATAGGCCACAGCTGTCCACTTAAAATCTGGTCCAAGACCGCCCGACTCATCACTTGAAGATGCTCCATCACTCTTTTTTTTTTTCCCTTTATTTATTTATTTTGTAAGGTTCCGTTTGTTTAAAGAAATGTAGGATCAAAAATGAAAATGATAAAAAATGAAGGGAAAGAAAAGAAAAAAAAGAAAAAGAATTAAAAGAAAAAATAATTAATTATCTAAAAATCTTATTTACAAATATTATGGTAGTTCAAATTCTATTTAAAAAATTTTAAACCAATAAGTTCTATTTAGTAAAACTGAGAATATTATCAGTTTTTCTCAATTTTTAAACCTAAGAAAATTATCAATTTTGCATAGTAGTATTCGATATAATTGTTTCACTAATTGATGAAACAAACAAAGCATAACGTTTTTGCCCTTGTATTTATTTGTTTGTTCAACTATTCAATAAAAACCGAGCACATTATCAATTTTTTTCATTTTTAAAGTGTTTTTTTTATTTAAGTTTTGCACATCAATGTTCCATCATCATCATCCTTTATAAATACAAAATTTTTAGTTTTGTACAAAAAAACGGTTCAATTTTTTTAAAAATAATTTCAATTTTTTTTTTTTTTAAGCTTTTTCAATTTGAAAGTTGATATTTTAAAGTTTTGAAAATCAAAATAAATGTCAAATTATCGTGTTCTTTTATTAAATAATCATAAATGATGAACAATCGTTATTTGAAGGATAATTCCAACTATTAAAAATTTAATGGGACTTGAAGGTCCAAAAAATCTTAGTTAAGATTTAATGGAGTATAAGTTTATAAATTAAAACTTGTGTGTAAATGTCTCAAAAAAACATGAACATTTATATTCTTGCATGCATTTACATAGATGAAAATTTTTATAAAAACAATGATGGTAAAAAATATAGAGCGCTGCTATTAGCACCTGCATATTTACTTTGGATCCCATTCTTTCAAAAAAAAATTTAATTCCAATTTTGTTCAAAGATAAAATTCTATTTCTATCTTCATCCTTAACCCTTTAACCTTAATTTTCCAAACTCCAACTCTAACTCTAACCCTAACCCTAACCCTAATTCCATCACCTCCAACAACCACTATTCACCCCAACGCTGGTCGTCCACCTTCTTGTTACCTCCAACCACCACCAACATCGCAGCACTCTTTTCTCATTCTTTCCACCACTACGCCGTTGCCACCACCGCCTACCATCCACCCCTGCTGCCATCACTGCTGAAACCCTAATCCTAGATTTCGCGCACCCTTCTGTCAACTCACCATCACTGGCAGAAAGTGTAAGAGAGAGAGAGAGAGAAAAAGAGAGAGTCGCAAAGAAGAGAGATCGCGAGTTCAACTCTAGCCACAAGTCGATCAATTGAATCCAGAAGTTATTTCTTCTTCTTTTCCATCGTCCTCGTCTCTATACCATCTATCTACATAAAAGACCTCGCAGACGATCTCCTCATAGATAACGATTCTCAAAACCCTAATTTCCAATCTCAACCCACTTTATTTGAATCCTCCGAAGAAATCCTCATCAGGGTTCTGAGCACAATCATCTATCTCATCAACAAAGAACAGAGCGTCGAGCTTGCTTGCAGCAAGCTCACAATCGTTCATCTCCTAAAAGGCGGAAACGCCGTCACCGTTCTCGCCCACATCGACGATGAAATTCAATAGCCATTAGCAAAAGACGAAGCTGCGGTCAAACTCGACAAATTGCACTATTTCTTCACTTTGTGTGTTCCTTCTAAGGCTACGTTTGACGATGAAGAAGACAACGATGAAGTAAAAATGGAGTCTGAGAATTTATTGAATTATGGAGTAAGAATCGCGTTGAAAGGGCAAGGTAAAAAAGACGAAAAAGAAGAAGAAAAATGGTAGGATATGGGCTACCGGAGACAACAGAAGTGGTACTAGAGGTGGTGTTAGGAGTGGGGCCTAGGGTTTGGGTTTGAGTTTGGAGTTAGGGCATAGTTAGTATTAAGGTGGGGTTCAAGGAAAAAATGGTAGGGACTCATTTTGCTTACTGGGGGTTCAAAGAATTAGAGGGTCCAAAGTAAAGATGTAGGTGCTAATAACGACCCTCAATATATAATCATTGCATAAAAAGAAATTGTGAAGAGAAACATGGACAACAAGAAAAGGTATGTGGGAAAAAATAAATTCTCTTGTATATTTTGCAAGAAATTATTAGTTTAACTAATAAACTAATTTGAGTTATACAAAAAAATTTAGGTTTCGTTTAGCAAGTGAGTTGGGACTACTTTAGTCTAGTGAAAAATAAAATATTTTGAAAAGTCAATAAAATAAAATATTTCATTCAAACCATAATCATTTAATTTTTTCTTACAAAACTAAAAAAAGTCAAAAGTTATTTTCAAACAAAACTTTTTTACTCAACCTAAAATAAATCAAAAAGTAAAAAAATCAAGTAAAAAAAAGTTCCTTTCAAATGAAAGCTTAGTTTTCTTTTAGGGTATGGCTTATGTCCAGTCCGAGATCGGATTGGACCGTGCTGTTGGGCCCGTGGGGGCCTATCACGAGTCCCGTTTTGATAATATGAATCGTCAATATGTAGAAATCGTCGAGTACTATATGCCTATAAAAAATCACGTTAATCGGATATCAATAGCTATATGATCAAAACAGTTTTTTGTCAACCGTTAATTTGTTCACGTCCAATTTTTTTAATACGAAACTGATTTGATCATATAGCTATCGATATCCGATCAACGTGATTTTTTACAGCCAAATAGCACTCGACGAGTTCTATACATTCAACGGTTCAGATTATTAAAACGGGATCTATGGTGGACCCCCACGGGTCCAACAGCACGGTCCAATCTGATCCCGGACTGGACAGAAGCCATACCCTTCTTTTAACTCTCTATCTAAGGCCAAACAAAATTCTTTTTGGTGAAGTTAAAATAATTAAAATATAAAAAGTTTAGGCAAAAAAATTCTTCCAAATGAAAACTTAAAGGGTTGTTTGGGATGTCCTAAATAAGTGTATTTTTTGACTTTTTAGACTAAAAAGTTGATGAAAAAAATATGATTGTTTGGGTTAACTTTTTGACTTTTTATGAAAAATTATATATTAAAAAATTGTATAAATTAGTGTGTAAAAAAAAATTAAAAATAAAAATTATATAACCGTACTTTTTAACTTTTGATAAATAATAATAACTTTTTAATTTTTTTTTAAGTACATGCAAAACTTGACCTTAGATTCCTTTAAACTCTCCATCCAAGCAAACCCAAATTTATTATTATTTTTTTTTCTTCTTACTCACTTTTCTGTATTATCTATGTAACCAAAGTTTAATATTTAAATAAAAAAAAACTTTAATATTTAAATCCAAATTCGAGCGTTGAATATCTCTCGCTCTCTAAACGCATTTCTGCATATTACATCCAGATTGTACGGCGACTTCAATTCCGCTAAAAGCTTTTTTAACCGTCACGTCATCTATATTTATTTCTTCGTCTGTTCTTACTTTGACTCTCTCTCTCTCTCTCTCTCTTTTCTGGGTACCCAGGATTTGGTGATTGAGGTATGTACGCATTGAAAAATCCCAAGTTCATCGACTCCAAATTCATCATTTACAGTGAAATCCAGAATTGATTGTTATCTATATTTCCTTTGAAATTCTTTAAATTGTCGAGTAATTAGCACTCCTTCTGGACAATCTTCTTTATGAATTTATGTATGAATACTTTGTTCATGTTTGTCGATCTAGTTTGAAACCACACTGCCTTATTTCGATCTACTGCATCACATTGACTTTTTGTATGCTTTAATCTGAAGTATCGTTTGGCTTTCTGTATTCTTTCTGGAAGTTTTGGTGTCTGAAAATAGTGTCTACGATTGCCGATATGTCATTCTTCGCACTGGTAAATTGTTAAAAGTGTTTGGTTTGCTTTTTCAGAATACACTTTTCATATTTTATTGAATATTTTTTGTATTTTAAGTAATTTTTTTAATTTTAAATACACCTAACATAAATATACTAAAAAGTATAATATTTGTAAAAAAAATATTTAAAAATTTATTAAATATCAAAAAATAACGAAAATTCAATACAATTTTGTATTCTTGTATATTTATTGATTTTTTAAAATATTTTACTTTTTAATACATCAAAGTTAGTAGAATACATTTAAAAAAGTAAAAAATTGCTTAAAATTTTAAAAATATTCATTAAAAAAAAATACGAAAAATAAAAAACTTAATTTCTAAAAAATTGAATCCAAAAAATTGAAATCAAACACAGGTTCTATGAGTTCAATTGATTTCAAGAGTTGTTTTGGTTATATATATGGAAAATGATATACAAGTCTACTTTTTAGACCCATTGTTTAGATCTAGTGTCAAGAATATGATTGGTTGATAATTAGAGAATATTTAATTATGAACCATTCATATTTAATTAACCATGTCTAGTTGATAATATAATTCCCTTTCGTATTGACTAATTTGAACCTCCTTTATGTTGATTTATTTCCCTTCTTTTATACATGTTTCTTGGTAGAACATGCATTTTAGTGGTATATCCCTTGAAAAACTTTTGCTTGTTGCACTGTACAAATTATGTTTAGTATCACAACTTCTTTATGTTTTCGCCAAGCGAATCGGAGGAGTTTGGTTGTGTTTTCCATCAGAAACAAAAGCACTGAATAGTTCGAAAATACTCTCAATTTTCATATCGTTTGTTCATTTTTGTGGAAAAAACAAATTTTGAAAATTTGAAAACAACTTTTTAATGTTTATTAATAAGTATTCAGATTTTTTTTGGGGGGAACAATTTGCCAAATGAGTTTTCTGTGTTTCCCTGAAAAATGAAAACAAATAGCAGAAAACGAAAGCAAAACCAAATAGGCAGTTCTGTGGATTTAATTCGTTCACTGAGTTTAAGGGGTCACTTGATTTTTCTTACCTGAATTGCAGGAAACTATATGCTATTCTAGTTTTAATGATTCATTTGAATATTTTTACCTGAATCATGGATATCTATCATGTAGTTTTAGATATGATTTATCTAAATTACGTTGAACTTGTCGCTTGTTTTGTGTTTTCTATGCAGGTGTTTTAAGAGCTTGAATTCTTGCCATTTTCTCCTAAAAAACTTTTTCAAAGATATATCAAACAAATTCAGTGTCTACAATTGCTGCAAGAATTTGCTTGTACTGGTGGATTGGAGGAGTTTAATGGGTTTCGTATGTTTTGGTTTAGTAACTTTCTTGAATAGAAGAATTAATTTGTTTTGATTTTGGAAGAATTTGAATTCTCTGCAATAGCCTATAATGATTGGGAGGAAGAACATGGGACGGGCATCACCATTGTTTCTGATTCTTTTGGCCCTTGGCTCTTTTATTGCAACATATAATTTGCTAACTGTGATAATTGACAATAGAACAGCTGATTCAGGGAAATTGGTCCATGATGATTCGGACAGTCAATCATTGTCCGATCCTATTATTGAAATGCCTGCGAATGTGAAGAGACCAAATAATGCTAAGCTGCCTTTCCATGTTGCCTTAACTGCAACTGATGCTCCCTATAGCAAATGGCAGTGTCGCATTATGTACTACTGGTATAAGAAGAAGAAGGACTTGCCTGAATCGGAGATGGGAGGATTCACTCGGATTCTCCATTCAGGAAGTCCTGACAACCTAATGGATGAGATTCCTACTTTCGTAGTTGACCCTCTGCCAGCGGGTCTGGATCGGGTTAGTGATCTTCCATTGTCTCCTTTTTTCCATTTTCTTATAATTCTAGTTTTCTTCTATAGTGATACAGTCTTTGGCTAGCTTCTGGCAAAGGCCTTCAATAATGTAATATATAATTGCTTTGTTTGTCATTATTGAGCCATCTTGAAAATTCACGACTTCTCCCATTTTGTCAAATTGGGGTTGAAGAAGCATTAGGCTTTATGACTAATTAAGAGTTCAGGAATTGATTTGGCAACATTTAGATAGAATTCATGAATGAATGAGTGGGGAATATCTATACATTCACAATGCAAAGGATGTTGAAAAGAAATCATTTTTTATTTATATTTATTTATTTATTACTTTTGGCAGGAGCTGCATTTTACATCTATCTATATTATCTATATTTATATCTATATTATCTGTATTATATATAAAGTGAACACCCCTTATTGTGTCTTGAAGCCTTAGTTTCTTATGTTGCCACGTGTCCACTTTTTTATTTAAAAAAAAAAAAAATCAGATAGATGCGAGGAAGGGACTTGAACCTTGGACTTATGTCAAATGAAGAAGACTTTTACCACTTAACTAGCACACAATATATAATAAATATTTTATTTTGTTTTTATTTATTTGAATTGCACACGCATCGCTTGTACCAACTGCAAGTATTTTATGGATGCATTGAACAGCATGTCTGCAACTTGAGAACTCTAGCTGACTGGATTTTGGGTTTTCTTAGAAAGTTAAACAATGTGTTGTCTAATTGAAGCTCTTCAAAGGGGTGGAAAATTTTGCTATTTTGGCTCCTACATATTTCAATTTAGGCAAGAAAAATAATTGGGGTAATCATGCATATTTTAACTCTTCAAATAATTTCTTAATGAATATGTGGATGGTTTTGTCTTTCTATCTGATTCCTATGATCTATTTTCCTTTCCTAGGACTCAAATCAGTTGTTAAAATTTCATGTAATTCTGTTAAGGTTTTTCTTAAACTTCTAGGAACTCTTATGAACTAATTTCCTGATCGACTAAAGTTTAACTGCAAGTCACAGATTTACACCTTGGTTCCAGCTAGGCTGCTTATTTGCTTCCATAATGATCAGCAAAGATGTAGTTGAACATTTTTCCCACTTCATTTTCTCCCTCCCCTTTATGATCAAATATGCAGCTGTTATTAATGTCGGTCAGATTTTTAAAACTATTTAATTAATTTATTATTTTAAATTTTTTTTTTCTAATATGTTTTTCAAATGCTGTATCAGGGTTATATTGTTTTAAATAGACCATGGGCCTTTGTACAATGGCTGGAAAAAGCTACTATTGAAGAAGAGTGAGTGTCCTTTTATTAATGATTGAGTTACATTTTACATTCAGTAAACTCTAAATCTGTTTGTTTGCTACTGCCATAGATACATATTGATGGCAGAGCCTGATCACATATTTGTAAATCCACTTCCTAATTTGGCACATGGGGGGCTTCCTGCTGGCTTTCCTTTTTTCTACATCAAGCCCAAAGAACATGAGAAGATTGTAAGGAAGTTTTTTGCCAAGGAGAATGGCCCTGTAACAAATATTGATCCAATAGGCAATTCCCCTGTTATTATCAAGAAGGTAAAAGCCATTCTCACTATTTACCTCCTAATAATTGGTTTGACTCAGTTTCCTATCACATAACCGTAACTTCTGAAATACATCTTAATTCATGTTAAGTCTTAAACTATTTTGAGTTTACGGTGGCTTGTTGATTTTGGCTTCTATTGTTATTCTTTTTGGGTCTTTTTCATAAATGTCCAGGATACTCTGGAGAAGATTGCACCGACATGGATGAATATTTCTTTGAGAATGAAAGATGACCCAGAGACTGATAAAACATTTGGATGGGTGCTAGAAATGTGAGTAGAATAGAGAAAATAAATCACTTATATTGCAGTTGAGTTAAAATTTAGGAATGGTGAATTTTTTTGACATTTATATCTTCCTTTTTTGAACTAAGGTATGCTTATGCTGTGGCCTCGGCTTTGCATGGTGTGCAGCATATACTTCGAAAAGACTTTATGATACAGGTTTTGAACCCTGCACTGTTAATCTCTTCTTAGGTTTTTCAATTGTAGTGGATTGATGAATCACAGATACAACATTATTATGTGCACATCAAAGCTTTCTTAAAAGTTCTTGCTATGTTGATTTTTCAGCCACCCTGGGATTTGGAAACTGGGAAAAATTTTATCATCCATTACACTTATGGATGTGACTACAACATGAAGGTAAAGTTTATTATTCCATTCATATTCATTTACTTATGGAAACGTCTAGCTACTTTCTTTCTCTCTTGTTTATTTATCTTTTGGACAAGGCTTGTAGCCTATTTTATGTAAACTTGTACTAAAAAAATCCTTTAGTGCACAGGGCGAGCTTACATATGGAAAAATTGGAGAGTGGAGATTTGACAAGAGATCATATCTTCGTGGACCTCCGCCAAGAAATCTCCCTTTGCCCCCTCCAGGGGTTCCTGAAAGTGTGGTATGTGTATAGCAATGCCCTCATATAAGGATTTGTCACTTGGAAAGGCTTTTTTAGTATGAGTGCAGTTTCTTGTCTTATTACCCTTTTTGTGGTATAAATTCCATTGAGCATCTGGATTTTTTACATCTTCTATGCAAATATGCTTTTGTCTTTTTGACTTGGTTTGCCAGTATTAACTGTACTTATGGTTTCTTATGTTACATTTTGTGTGTGTTCCTCATTTTTGTCCTCCCAATTCCATTGGGAAGTTTGTTGTCACGAGTCTTTTAAATGTTAATTATGTTGAAAATAATGAAGAAAATTTACTCTCTCCCAGACTTGTGTTTGCTGGAATGTCCCATGTATATTTCAAACCTTTTACTCTTTCGTGTTGCCCCTACAGAGTTTGACAGTGAGGCTTAAATAATTTGGTAGATTAGAATATATAATTTAAAATTCATAATAAAAGTCAATGAAGAGGAAGAAGTGATACTTATAGCGTGGATGCTTCTGGTATGTACAGGAGTGGTAAGCAGCCCCCTGCCCATGCACAGATCTTGTACAACACGTGTTGTATAGCTTATAGAGATTGATTAATTGGAAGTTAGAATATAATGGGGTAGTCTAAATGCAAAACCATCTTTCAGCTTATTCAAAATACCTTTTTAAAATGACAAGTTTTTCAATTCATTTTGGGAGGCATTATATACAAAATATACTTGAATTAACAAGGTAGACCACAAACCTCCTGGAAGGAGAGTGATAGCACCCTTTTTGAACATAAAAAACACAACTAAACACATGAGGAGGAACAAGAAAGGAAGAAGATGAGGTGCAGACATAGGTAATACGTCAACAGGTGACTTGAAATTTAAAACTCTGGAAATGCTGCAGTAAGAAGAGCATCACCTCAATATGCTTTGGGAAGATTCTTGAAAAATAATTAGGCCCTAGCAAACTTTAGAAGGTGGCAGTTCTTTCTCTCGACCACACCATTATGTTGAGGTGTACCACCACAAGGAGTTTGGTGTACAATGCTATAATCACATAGATAAGGTCGAGGTCTACTTTTGATATTATCAGAGTGAAAAACCTTGATAGATTTATCAAACTGTGCCTGAACCATTTGATGAAAGTTCTTAAAATAAGAAAAGAAAAAAAAATCACTCTTTTGCTTCAATAGACATAGATGTATGGTGTTTGAGAATAGTCATCAATGAAAGCAACAAATCAAAGATAACCAGATAAAGAAGCAGCATGAGCATCCTAAACATTAGTGTGTTAGATTCCCAATAGAAAGGAGACACAAAGAAGAGGGAGAGAGAGAAGAGAACACTCAATATACGGCTAATGATAGAGACCCATTTAGAATTAGGGTTCTTCCCTTAGACACTTGTATTTATATTAGTAAGATCCGAACTACATGAATCCCCCTCGGTCTAAAATAAAACATTACACTCAACATAACCTATAATGCCCCGATATTTTAAGTCATTTTATAATTACCAATCCTTAATTAATTTCCCAATTTCATGATATAGACATGATTTAATGAAATTCAAATGAAGCATATTAATTCATAATACCAAAATACATCTCTTTCTCATTGAACTTCCCAAAAGTGTTATACCATGTTCTTTCCAAAAATATAAACAAGAATACATTAGTAGTTCAAAGAGTTAGAGAAATACAAATTAAAAATGCCCTAATAGCTTACAACTTTCAAGACAAGTGTAGTGATTACATAAAAGGTGGAACTCTATCCCAAACATAGAAGCTCAATAGTTCTAGCACATATTGTTGAATATAGAAATTAGAGTACATAAAATATTTTTATTTTTAGTATTATATATATAATCTGTGATTGTGTCAATCACTGATTTAGTATTGTTTCCTTATTTATATCGTTTACTAAATTGTATCATAAATCTATTATATATACATAGCCTCTACCTCATTCATGTGGAAGCCAAATAATTCTTTTCATTCTTTTTGGTATCAGAGCTAAGTTAAGTACCTAGTAATTTTGCTTCACCAGCGGGTGGCAGCCTTGCCTTAGCCACTCGCCAGATCTCAACTTACTCCACTGCCATATTTTCTTTCCGTATTACTTCGTGGTGATCTCTACCTTTATCCACTAGTTTATTTACATTCCAAATATTTCTATTATTTTTTTACTCTTAATCCATTTTTTTGTGTGTTTCTGTTCCACTTTGTCTTTCCTTCTATTTCAACCTCAAATAGGCTTTTATATGGGGGTATTATACCTATATCATGGTGAGCATGGGGGTATACCATGTGAATCACCTAAACAGCCCCATTTGGCGCACAACACAAGTCGCCCCCTCGGCGCACCACCCAAGCAGCCTCCTCTGGCGCACAACTAAAGTCGCCCCCTGGTGCACTTTCTAATAAGCTGCCTCTTGGCACATTCAGTCATCTATTGCCATCATCGTTCAACACCACGTCATAGTTATGTGTGTGCCACGCTTGCTGATTCAACATCCAGTTCTCTACATCGATCCGGCATGACCCCTTTAAACTGTCTCGACATTGATTCCGGTTAGTCTCTACAACGGTCCGACATGACCCCTTAAACTATCCCAACATTGATTCCAGTTAGTTTCTACAACGGTCTGGCATGACCCCGTAAACTGTCCCGACATTGATTCTGGTTAGTTCCTACAACAGTCCAACATGACCTTAAATTGTCCCGAAATTAGTTCCGACCAATTTCTACAACGGTCCGGCACTACCATAAACTATCTCCTAGCATTAGCTCCGACCGTTGATGCCGACCAAGGTTTTGTTGCTTGCTGACCAGGGTCTTTCTGGGCCACAGATACTTTGACAGCTCTTCTAGAACAGTTCAGTCCTTGTTTTTCTTCTCTTTCTAGGGTGTGGTGCTAATGTATTAAGCACTTTTTGGCTTTTTTTTTTTATTTAGTGGACTACCATATTTGTTCGGTAGCATTTATTTAGATTAGCCGTTGAGTTTTTTTCGGCTTCTTCCAGTCATCCATTGGCAAGCTACGATTGTTGAATATCTTTACACCAGCTTGAAGGGAAGTGTTGAATATAGAAATTAGAGTATATAGAATCTTTTTATTTTTAGTATTATGTATATAATCTATGATTGTGTCAATCACTGATTTAGTATTGTTTTCTTATTTATATTGTTTCCTAAATTGTATCATGAATCTATTATATATACATGGCCTCTACTTCATTCATGTGTAAGCCAAATAATTCTTTTCATTATTTTCATATATCATCAAAATGAGTTTTTGTGCTCCATCCAAAAAAATCTCCACAAGCCCTCATTGGGGTGGAGGTGCGTCACAAGGTCTTGTAATGTTTGTTATTATATGAATGAGCAAGAATGCCCAGTAGAAATACATTTAACAAAGTATATAAACGTTTGATATAAATATGATCATGTCAACAAAGGCAAAGGTAAAGGAGATGTGACATCCACAAAGTACATACTGTTATTTTAGAGAATTCAAGATTAGGGAATGATTAGGATATCATTCCCTATTTATATTAATGAAGATTAACAATTACAAGGAAGCCCTAAAGCATAAAATAATTACAAAATAATAACCCAAATAATCATATATTATTCTAATACTCCCCTTCAAGCTGGTGCGAAGATATCTCTCATGCCCAGCTTGCCTAAGATGTCATGAAATAGCTTACTCCCAACTCCCTTGGTGAGGATGTCAGTAAGTTGTTTACCAGACTGCACAAATGGAGTACATATTGTGCCACTAGTGAGTTTCTCCTTAATGAAGTGGCGATCAATCTCAACACGTTTTGTCCTGTCATGTTGAACCGGATTGTGAGCGATGTTGATAGCAGCCTTATTATCACAATATAACCGCATGGAGTCTGTCTGATCAATACCTAGATCACTCAACAATAACCTGATCCATAAGAGCTCACACACCCCTTGTGCCATAGCTCTAAACTCAGCTTCTGCACTTGACCTGGCAACCACATTATGTTTCTTACACCTCCAAGTAACTAGGTTGCCTCCAACAAAGGTGCAATACCCTGAAGTAGGTCTCCTATCAGTCACTGATCCATCCCAATCAGCATCTGTATAGGCGTCTACACGAAGATGATCATACATTGAAAAATAAAGACCCTTACCCAGAGCAGACTTCAAGTACCTCAAAATTCGCATGACAGTCTCGAAGTGAATCTAATGAGGAGCATGCATAAACTGGCTAACCACACTGACATCAATAGCAATATCAGGACGAGAGTGAGATAGGTAAATGAGTTTACCCACTAATCGCTGATAGCTCCCCCTGTCAACAGTTGCTCCTCCTTCATCATTCCCCAGGTTTCTGATTGGGTTCTAGTGGAGTGTTATAGGCCTTGTAGCCAAGCATCTCAGTTTCCTTCAACAAATCAAGCACATACTTCCTCTGTGAGATAAATATTCCATCCTTGGAGCGAGCAACTTCAATTCCCAGAAAATACTTCAAGCTCCCCAAGTCTTTGATCTCAAACTCACGGGCTAAATATTTCTTCAATAGAGGAATTTCCTCACTATCATCACCCGTAAGAATTATGTCATCTACATAAACAATGAGTGCTGTAGTCTTACCAAGTGATAAATGTTTCACAAACAAGGTGTGATCTGCTTGACTCTGTTTGAAGCCATATTTAAGCATAGCTTGAGTGAATCTCTCAAACCAAGCTCTCGGAGACTGCTTGAGACCATATAATGACTTCCGAAGCCTACATACTTTGCCTTCTGTCTGATAATTCTCAAAACCAGGAGGAATGTCTATATATACCTCTTCTTCGAGGTCACCATGGAGAAAGGCATTCTTTACATCAAACTGATGAAGTGGCCAATCTAGATTAGCTGCTAAAGAGAGAAGCACTCTGACTGAATTCATCTTAGCCACTGGTGCAAAGGTCTCCTGATAGTTGACGCCATACGTCTGAGTGAACCCTTTTGCCACAAGTCTAGCCTTGTAACGCTCAATAGAACCATCCGCTTTGTGTTTCACAATATATACCCATTTGCATCCCACAGGTCGTTTGTCCTTAGGTAACTCAGTCAATTCCCAAGTACCATTCTTCCTAAGTACTTTCATTTCCTCAATCATGGCAAGTTTCCACTCAGAGGTAGCAAGAGCATCCTGAAAATGGTTAGGAATGCTAACAGAGGAAATATTGGACACAAACGCTTTATATGAGGACGACAAATGAGAGTATGACACAAAATTTGAGATAGGATGTTGAGTACAAGACCTCACACCCTTTCTCTTGGCAATCGGAACATCAAGATCAATGGACTCAAGAGATTCAAAGGTACCTGGACTCTCATCAGAAGCAAGAGATGACAGTGGAGGAGTAGAAGTGGTTTCTTGTATTCAGTTAACTTTCTGTCTGTCTCTGTCCCTGACATAAACTTGCCCTTCCCTATCCTGAGTGACATTGGGTTCTGCAGTCCCAGTATGAGATGGTGGTGCAAGAACAACTGGTTCCACCATAGGAATCACAGGAATCACTTCACATGAAGGCTCCCCCTGAAGGGAGGACTGTGACACCGGAGAGGACAAGAAATAAGACTGGGATTTAAAGAATGTGACATTCATAGACACAAACCACTTACGAGAATGAGGGTGGTAACACTTATACCCTTTTTGAGTAGGAGAGTACTCAAGGAAAACACATTTGAGGGAGCGAGGGTCCAACTTACCACGAGTAGAAGAGTGATTATGGACAAAATAGACACAACCAAATATTTTAGGAGAAATAGAAAACAAGGATTGGGAACCTAGGAGGACTTGAAGAGGAGCTTGTTTTTGCAAGACCTGAGTAGGAAGATGATTAATAAGATGGGCAGCAGTGAGAACAGCGTCGCCTCAATAGGACCGAGGCACACTCATAGAAAAACACATGCACCGAGCCATGTCAAGAAGATGGCGATTCTTGCGTTCCGTCACCCCATTTTGTTGAGGCGTATTGGTGCAAGAGGTCTGATGGATAATGCCATGAGTAGAAAAATATTGCCCTAACCCAGAATCTATGTATTCACCTCCATTATCAGAACGGAATATTTTGACAGTGGCCCCAAACAGAGTACAAATCATCCTATGAAAATTGCGGAACATAGAGAAAACCTCACTCTTGTCTTTCATGAGATACACCCAAGTAGTACGAGAAAAATCATCAATAAATGTAACAAACCAGCGATGACCTTTCACAGACACAATACGAGATGGACCTCAAACATCAGAATGTATTAATGAGAAAGGAACTAAACTTTTATTAAAACTGGGAGCAAAAGAAGCTCTGTGTTGTTTGCTAAGCTGACAAGACTCACAAAGAAATTCAGACACATTATTGTTTGAAAAACCAGATGGAAATAAATGTTTAAGTAAATAAAAAGAAGGATGCCCAAGACGTCGATGCCACAGCCATATATCATCGGTGGTAGTAGGATGCATGGTGGAAGAATGAGCAAGCTTGTCCGGTTGATCCAGGAAATAGAGACCATTTTCTGCACTACCACTGCTAATCGTCCTCCTCGTGACAAGGTCTTAAAAAAGACAATGATCAGGAAAAAATGTCACATTACAATTCAAATCCTTTGTAATACGACTCAAGGATAATAGGTTAAGAGAAAAATTGGGAACATGAAGAACAGAAGAGAGAGGTAAAGTAGGAGTGACGTGGACTAAACCTTTCCCAGAAATAGAAGAAACAGTACCATCTGCAATCCTAACTTTGTCCTGACCTGAAGAGGGCTTATAGGCAGAGAAAAGATCAGAGAAACCAGACATATGATCTGAGGCACCAGAATCAATAATCCAAGGCAAAGATTTATGAGACAGGAAAACACAAGGAGAAGAGGCTAAGTTACCTGAGCGGGCAAATGACAAGAAAGATGTACTGAGAGCAGTAGAAGACCGGCGGTCCAGCAATTGACATAGAACATCCTCAAGCTCATGAGTAGTCATGCCAAAGAGATCATCAGAAACCTGGCCAACGGAAGTAGAATTAGAATCACGTGTATCAATAGCACTAGACTGATGAGCTCGTAGATAGGAGCCACGTCCTTTGGACTGGCCTGACCGACCGCCTCTAGAACCAGACCAATCACCTTGACCCCCGGATGGAGTCCCATGAAGCTTCCAACACGTCTCACGAGTATGCCGCGGCTTCTTACAGTAATCACAAAATACAGACTCCTTGGCGGCAGACGGAGGAATAGGAGTTAGGCTGAGGCTATCTCTAGAGGTAGATAGTAATGCTGAGCAGTCGGTAGAGACAGGGGACATCATAGCAGACCGACGACTCTCCTCATTCTGTACATAGGCAAAGGCCTCCTGAAGTGAAGGAAGAGTGTCCATACTCAGAACCCGACTCTGAACCGGATCATACTCCACATTAAGACCAGCCAGAAACTTAAAGACCCTTTCTTGTGCAATAAACTTCCTGTATCCGACTGAATCAGCAGTGCAAACAGGCTTATAGTCCTGCAGGTGATCAAGGCGTTTCCAGCCATTGGTGAGGAAGGTGAAGTACTGAAGAACCGTCTGCTCCCCCTGAACAGAGCTCTCAATAGAGCGGTGTAACTCAAATGCTTGTGAGAAATTCCTTTTGCGGGAATAGGTGATAGCCACAGCATCCCAAACATCCTGGGTAGTCTTCATAGATAAGTAGCCCTCGCCAATGTCTGGCACCATCGAATGAATAAGCCAACCCATAATCAAAGAGTTGGTAATCTCCCATTGGTTATAACCCGGGTCAGTTGTGCTGGGTGCCTATATCCGGCCATCCACATACCCCAATCTTCCCTCTGCTCTTCAAAAACATAGTCAAACTCTGCGACCACGCGAGATAGTTCTGACCATTAAATAGAGAGGTAGTGATTTTAAGACTAGGGTTGGGGTTATCAGTTATAGTAATAGGTATAGGAAAACTCTCACTCCTAGGTGTCTGAGATGTGGTGGACACATCGGTGGAATCTACCATAGATACTGTACTACTGAACTCTCAATAAAACTAGTGCCAATCACAAACCCGGAAGGTGGAGGAATACAAACACAATGACCACTAAGGAAATTAATGACTTAAAATCTCATCAACTTTTTTTTTTTTTTTTTTTTTTACAGCATTGATTTTTTATTTATATATGTATAAATACAAAAATCTATATCTATATATATATATATATTTTAAGATAAAAGGGAAAAACGAAGCAACTGTTGACAGAGGTAGGTGTTGAATACCGACTTTAACTCAGATCATGTAACTTAGCGAAGCAGAGGTAGGTGTCGACAGGGATAGACGACAACAACAAACCCTTTCTCGTCCCTCGCCGACGACGCTAAGGCCAGGAGGCCTGACGTCAGTGCCCGATTGGGCTGGGAGAGCCCAACGACTGGCTCTGTGTGTGACGACTGGTTCTATGACGACAGGTTCTGTGACGATTGGCTCTGTGATGAGAACCAGAGGGATGTGACGCCTAGTTCTAGGGTGGTGATGGTGGTGATTGACGACTGTATGGGTGAGTAATTTAGATTTTAGGGTTTGGCTTTGATACCATGTTATTTTAGAGAATTCAAGATTAGGGAATGATTAGGATATCATTCCCTATTTATATTAATGAAGATTAACAATTACAAGGAAGCCCTAAGGCATAAAACAATTACAAAATAATAACCCAAATAATCATATATTATTCTAACACATACTATGTGTGCTACCGTTGCAAATCATTCTCTCTGTGCTCAGTTCCTGAAAGACACAATATGTAGGGAAAAAATTCATTGAATAGCTAAAGTAGCAAGACTACTAACAGAAAGTAAGTTCATTGAAAATTTGGGAACATGAAGAACATATGAGAGAGAAATCAATAAAGGACAGTGAGAATGGAACCCTTTCCAGATATAGAGGATGAGGAGCCATCAACAATTCTTACCTTTACTAGAATAAGGGGAGTAAGAATAGAAAAGACTGGAAGAACCTATAATAGGTTCAGTGGCTCTAAAATCTATAATCCAAGTGGTTAAAGGAGAAGCACTAAGTGCACTAGCAAGAATACCCATGTGAGCAAAGTTAGAAGAGGAAGTAGAGGAAGAAGATGTTGTGGTTGTCAAGGTATCAAGGCGAGCTACCAGCAGTTTGCGTCTCATCTTGAGAAAGAGCACCAATGTCGCTAGAAGTTCTAGTATAGACTTCTAACACATGCGCTTGGGAATGCATTGTACCACCATGGCCACCACCACGCCCCCAAGTAGCAGGACCATTCAATTTCCAAGAATGCTTCCTATTGTGCCGCTCTTTCCCACAATAATCACACTTGAGTAGGTCACGATCAACAGTGCTACCCTTATGCACGAACTCAGGTTGACCTAGTTTGTAATCTGTGGGGTAAGAGTAACAACCAAAGCAAAATGATCTTTCCTAGAGGATTGCAACCTATGAAGCACAAATACTTCATAAAAGGCCCATAGAAGTATTGGATATGGATACATGTCTGATACGTATTAGATATGCTCAGTAAGTCCCCAAATTATTTATTTTTATTTTTGCTAATTTCGGATATGGGTTTGATACATGAGGAATACACCAAATAAGTATCAAATTTAATTATTTTTTTAATTTTAATTTTAACGGTTAGTGCTCTCTCTCTCTCTCTCTCTCTCTCTCTCTCTCTCTCTCTCTCTCTCTCTCTCCCTCTATTTCTATCTCTCTTTATATTTTGTTGGGCTTACTTTGACTTTGATTTATTCCCTTGTGATAGACCTATTTCTAATGTGTGAGCCTTACTATAAGGGCGGCTAACCCATATCTTAATTTGGAAAAATAAATTCGTTTTTCACTATTCTTACTTTTTAATCTGTTCCTAATGTTATTTTATTTTATTTTTTAATTTTGGATATTGTGAGTTAGGGCTATTGTTACTGCTAAAACTATGTAATTTTTTGTGTTATCCACAATTTCATCATCTTCTTGTATTAATTGCAAGTTGCAACAACATTACATTTTATGTTACTTCTTTCATACACTGCTTGATTTTGTTATCCTTATTGTTGTTCTTTAAATTTCATTGAATATTTGATGGAATCTTCTATTGAATGCTCTTTGATGAACATAAAATTCTCTTTTTAATATTAAGGAATTTAGTAGTAAATGTTCTATGATTGCACTTTTACTTTTGTGGTATCCTAGCCATATCATACCAGCATCATACTTTTTTAGGTTTTGCGGTATCGTTGTATCCGTAGTATATTGTATTTGTATCCCGTATCCCGTATCCATATCTTATATATGTATCTAAATCTATGCTTCCTAGATTGCACCATAGCACTATGCCGACTCTCTTCCTATTGAACAATGGCATAAGCTTCTCTCAAAATGGGAAAAGGAGCTTGACCCAACACCTGAACCCGAATCTGATCATATTCCAAATTATGTCGAGCGAGAAAGTCATCAATTTGTTCTTCCACTATTTGCTAAAATAGGGTTGCATCATTGGAACAAACAACCTGAAAGCTCTTGTAATAATCAAGTTCTTGCCACAAGTTATTGAACTTAACATAGTACTCAGCAAGAGACAGATCTTTCTGATCCAACCCCTGAGTCTTCTTTCTCAATTCACAAGCCTATGCGTCATTGCCTTTTTGAGAGTACGTTTATACCGTTATCCAAATCTTATGAGCAGTATCCAATCCTAAAAAAGTTTGACAGGCTGTAATCAATCAAGTTATAACCAAAGCGTTCTCTTAAAACCATCGATTATGTTCAAGCCCATCTTCAAGAGGTTCCTTGAGTACTGTGGTGATATAACCAGTCAAGCAATGCACAACGATAGCTAGACCACACAAACGTGACCAAATCAAGAAGTTAGAGCCATTCAACTTAATAGGGCTAATTTGAAGAGATAGGCTATCCCCAAGAGTCCCCACATGACTCAACCCACTCTTATCGCTGCTCTTGGGATCCTTATTGCCTTCTGCCATGTTTGCAGAGGGAATAGCACAAAAACACTACCACTCAATTGATTTAATGGCTCACAATTCAAACAACTCAAGGAAGCCTCAATAGCATAAAATACTTAACCAAATAAGGTTGAAAGCGTTAAAAATCTGAAATAAATGGAAACAGATCAGTAATCGGACCTTATAGGTTGTGTTCCAAGCAGTGATTCATCAAACTCAAGCCTTGTCGAACATCTAAAAAAAATAGACCCAAGACAAAAAATCAAACGAAAATTTAAAATTTGGGAAAAACATATTTGACCATCTCAGAAAAAGAAAAAGAAAAAGAGTAATACACACTCCCTTATCATAACCCCATCCACCCCAAAGAGTAGTTATTGGCTAGTAGCCATAGACCACCAAAGGCCTAACTAAAAAATCATGTAGTATTTTTTTGAAATTTGGGGTAAATCTGTCTCAAATAGCAGAAGCCTTTAAATTCTTTAATATGTTTATCCCACAACATCCATTCAGAGCAAGTGCGTAAATAAATGAAATAAAAACAAAACACTTCATTATTTGTTGTTATGACATTCTTAGTCACAGAGTATAACTCAAGTAGAAAGAAAAGTACGTCTCATCTATCAAACCAACTGTATATGATGATTTTGGCACCACATTCCTCTTTGAGGAAGACAAAGCATAAAAATCTTCATGTCATATATACATATATACGATGTTGGGCACGAAGCCTTAACTATGATACAAGCCTAAGTTTTGAAAGAAAAAAATAAAAATAGATGAGATTTGGTTCTATCGGATCTAAACAATTTTGTTTTTCTTGGATTTTCATTTTCCAAAGGAAAATTTTTCAAGTTTCAGTACAAATAATGATATGGACCGTGAATCAATTCAAATGAAGGAATTTGTTCATAGAATGCTTTTTGATTGCAGTACTTTTTGAAAACAACCATAAGGGATAGACCGGGCAGAGGAGATTGTATCAAAGGAGACCCGTTTTACCGATCGTTTGGTTGGGTGTGTCCTTAGTTGCCATCTTTTTCAGCTACGTACATATAGGAGTGAGGGGTGAGCCAAAGCTCAATTAATAGCATTAAATCAAAGTTATAAAAGAATAGATATTTTCACTATTATGATAATAACATTGGTAAACAAGGAATTCAGTCAACTTTAAAACAATAACATTATCATGTGCATTTTATTTATGAAAGCATGATAATGTACATCCAACATTGCGAACAAAAAAATAATTGGGCCGACTACTAGTTAAACAAATGCACAAGCATGTGGAAAAGAAGATCTTAACAATACGCTACTAGCACACTTTCTGTCCCCTAGTAACTGGAACTAACCGAGGATGCCATTTTTATGTTTCTAAACATAGATAGCTTAGGATATATCCATTTATATCAAACATTTCAATATAGTTCATAATAACATAGTTTGAGTTCCAAAATAGAATTTCAAAACTTAACTTTGATTAAACAGTACTCACCTCAAACTCTTTAAAGTAGGCTAGTCCACAAAGTTTGTTGGCCAATGCTTATTGGTACATACAAGTATTTCAGGTGACAAGCTTAATTAAAGAATCCTGTTGTTAATTCAAGTCATTCTAAGTAGAGTAAGATCTTAGTTTCACGAAGCAGGGCAGAGGTGGGAGCAGAGGAGCAAGGGCATATAGAAGTTTCTTAGGTTAGGAGCGCCTATGGGAGCGTGTATATATTTATTTATTAAATATATAAAAATATTCTAACAAATATTTTTTTATTGCTTAGTTGTAATATATGTATTAAAATTAAAATACAAATAAATATTAGAGATTCATGTCAACTTCAAATTGTCTTTATTAAGTATAAATAATTATTATACAAATAGAAACCACCAAATTAATTTTGAGTTGTTTTTCTTTTGTTTCTATGAGGTTTATATGTTTGAGAGGTTTCTATCTTAGTTGGGAGCGAGTTTCTTTCTCAATTGGAGCGAGTTTCTTACAAGTTTCTTACTTGGGAGCGTGGAATCATGTTTCTTAGTAAGAAACACCACTCGAGTCTAAGGTTCCTGCAACTAAGGTTAAAACTTTAAAGTACTGTTTAGAGCTCTTTTTATGCTTTAAAACAAGTTCCAAAGGTTAGAAAACTTGTTTTCTTCAAATTTTCTTCTAAAATGCAGTTCAATACAAATTGAAACGATTAATGGATCATAAGCAGATGTGCAAGAGCATGAATTTTATCTTTAATCAAGCTAGAAATAGGCCCAGGTCAAGCAATTGACCTTTCCCCATTTATATTCTTTCTCGCTCTCTTTCTTCTTTCTCCAACAAGTTCTCTCTCTCTCTCTCTCTCTCTCTCTCTCTCTCATTTTATTTTATTTTTTTAATTTTTGTATATTTATTTTGGAGAGAGACACTTGTCTCTATTTTGTATATCTCTATCCTCTAAGGAAGAGGTGGCATGATTATAATTGAGGTGTATGCCTACTTGATGCGGAATGTGACATGGAAATTTTACTTATTTTTGTAATTTTATATTGGGTAAATTAGAATGACCTCTCCTAAGGTTTGGAAAAAAATACAAGTAGCCCAACAAATTTGGCATAATTACACTGACCTCCCTTTTAGTGAGGTTAAAGGGTTGAAACTAATTCAAATAGTGCAAAGACACAAGGATAAATAAGGAAAAATATATATTCAAGTGTAAAACATATGATAACATCATTTTTCCATCCATATGAGTAATGAATTATTGATGAAAATAGGGCTAATTGTTATGTGAATTAAAACCTTAAGGGAGTCTAATGTGATTATACTAAAACTATAGAGCTTACTGTATTTTTCAAAACGTCAATTGAGGCTAGTGTAATTTACCCTTTTATATTTATGTTTATTAATTGTTTTATTGATAGTTTAATTTACTTTTGGTTACTTATTTTATTAGAGATTAAGTTTTCAATAAAGTTATGATTTAGTTTCCCTAATTTAAATTAGGGTTTGTAGCCTATAAATATTAGGTTTTGATTTGTAACAGTTAGCTTTGAAATATTGATAATTGAGTATAAGGTTGTGGCCATTTTTGTAAGATTAGGATTTGGACCTTGTGTTTTTCTCTTTTCTTACTCTTTAGAACTTTTGATATTTTCTTTTAGATTAATTATCCATATATTCTCATTTTGGGATCAATTAGATAGTTGAACAGATTTCTTAATAACCATTCTGTATCACTACTTCATACCAACTAATCATGTATTCAGCTTATTAAATAATAAATTAGGTTAAGTCTCGAATTGTTCTTAAGTAAATAAATTATCATAAGGCTTAATTACCACATTTAATTACCGCTAATCCCAATTAAGTTTTCCACAAAAAAATATGGAATTTTCTGTCACATTATTTGAAAGTAAATATTAGTATACTATGTTGAAAAGAAAACTTGTAAATCTTGTACCTCAAAATTTTAATTTATTTCATATCACAGAAGCACGTATACAATGTTTTTAAGGATTCCCAAAAGCATGTTTTAAAGCATTTCACGTATCAGCTTAATGCATTCTAACATAAATTAAAAATATGCATATGTTATACAATAACACAAAGGATGTAAACTCCTAGTCACTCATACTGGTATTTTTATATATGTAATGTATTTATTTATTTATTTTTACAGCTACGTAAAATACTGAAAAAATGATAAAGCGTGCAATACTAGTAACCGAGTCTTCAAGGATGAAGATCATGCTATGATACCATGTTAGATTCACAATAGAAAGAAGAAATAGAGTAGAAGAAGAAGAGTGAGAAGAGAACACTTAGTATATGGTTAATGATAAATACCCATTTAGAATTAGGGTTCTCCTCTTAGACACTTATATTAGTAAGATCCAAAGTACATGAATACCACTCGGACTAAATATAAAACATAACATACAAAACACATAATGTTGATATGAGAAATGCGTTGAATCAAGTAAAAAGAGGATGTCCCAAACGTCGGTGCTGTAGCCAAAGAAGCTCTTCAAACAAATCACTACTCCCAGAATGATGAAGTCATCCCTGTCATTATAGGGGTGAATCCAGAAAGTGAAGACCATCTTTCATCATTGCCAAGCATCTTCCTTGTGTCACGGCCTTAGACTTCGCAAGCCTACCGTGCGGCCTTAGATGTCTCCAACCCTCTTGGTTGCACCTAAGTCAGCCTTACCCACTCAACCACACTAACACACGCAGTTTAGGTGGAAGAATCTCTTCACTATACAAGTTAACTTTACAAGTATAGTCGTGTACAAAGCTTTACAAGGCTCTCACACTCACACTTACAAGTGCTCTCCTGGATCTCCACTCTTTTGTGCCTAACAAATGAGACCCTTCACCCTTATATAGCCATCCTCCTCCCTAATGGACGGCTAGGATCATTTTGATCCAAGGGCTACAAATTCTCCTCTAGAACACTCCATAGAAATATCTAGGACAACTACCCTATCTACTACATTCTAGAACTCTCTACATTAGTGTAGTACATGGTAGGCTTCTCCATGATATTCTAGGATGTTCCAGAGCCATCCAGACTCTCCTGGACCCTTCCACCGCATTCCGGAATCCTTTAGGCCACTCCGGACCCTTCCACCAAGTTCTAGAGCCTTCCAGCATACTCTAGCTCGGTCTCTAACCTTCCGGAACCTTCCAGCATGCTTCAAATGCTGCTCCTTGTGTCACAGAATTCTCGGGGCGTGACACTTGTGACACGATGATAAGGAAAGAAGGTTACATCACAATTCAAATCTGCAGTGATACCACTGAAGGAGAGCAGGTGAGTTGAAAAATTAGAAAAGCATAAAATATAAAAAAGGGAAATGGATAGAGTAATAGAAACATGACCTTTCCCTGAGATAGTGGACAGAGCTATCAATAACTATGTCTTTGCTAGAACAAGTGTGATAAGAAGAAAAGAAGGTAGCAGAACAACTAGTCATATGATCTGGTGCTTTAGAATCAATGATCCATGGGGTTTGGAAACTATTACTAGACGAACCAAAGGAAGTAACAAAGTTTTCTGAGTGAGAGTGAGACGGAAAGTATTACTAGTCATATGATCCACTACTAGGGGTGCAACTTGGGTGGGCTCAACCCGAGCAATCCGAACCCAGTCCGAATTTTTTTAGGACTTGGACAAGATATTTTTAAATTCGGTACGGGCTTGGGCAAAAATTCAGAAATCAGAATTAAATTTGGACGGGCTTGGGCAAAGATATCGAACAACCTGAGCAATCCGAAGCCCAAGTTATAGATATATAAAAATATTAAATATATATATAAATTATTAGCCATTACATGATATTAAAGTAATTTAGATTATTAAATTATATTGAATATATATTATATATACAAATAACATAAAATATTATCTTTTTTTTTTATATTTTATTTTTACTCATAAATTGTAAAGACTACTATAGCGGCATCTCTCTTACATTATATAAATTATTTGTTTTGATGGTATTAATGATTTTCTATATATTAAAAAAAAATGTAAATAGAGTCAAATTTTAATAATTTAATAATGTAGCTGCAAAAAAAAAAAAAAAAATTTACAATTTGGATAATTTGGGCAACTCAGACAATTCAGATTTAACTCGGGTTGGGCTTGGGCAGGCAACCTCGGGTTACAATTCGGACTTGGGCAGATCACAGCACAACTTGGGTTGGGCTTGGACAACCTCTCAACCCAACCGAACCTGCCCGAGTTGCACCTCTATCCACTACTGCTTCCACCTCTTATTCTCTCTCTCTTTTCTTTATTTTTATTTTTATTTTTATTTTTTTTTCTGGTTCAAAAAAAAGAGTATAAGAGGTGGAAGCAGTAGTGGATGTACCCAGTTGATTCATAAGATGTCCAAAAGTCTCAATCTCAACCTTAGTGAGAGCCTTCCCTTTTGGAACTGATGTACTGGGTGTAACTTTGTTACTACCAGTAGGTCCAACTGCAGTAGAATTGAAGGGCATGAGAACAAGGATTATCACATGTGCGACTGTCTTTTCCCCTAGATGGACCATGACCTGTGAGTTTCCAACAATTCTCTCTAGTGTGGTGAGGCTTGTTACAAAAAACAATAAATGAAAAACACAGAATAGTTTGTCCTTGTTGTCGTCGGATGAATCCACAGTCTGGCCACCATCGTGGCTTTTCTGACCCCGCCATTATCTCACTGAGAAGTTGTAATCATTGCCAATCTCTTTTGGATAGCAGGATGCATGATCACACCACTCAAACTTTTCACCGTGATCGCAAACATACACAACCATAAGAAAAGGAAGTGGCTCCTTAACTAAGATCTGAACACTGACGTTATCATACTTGGAATTAAGACCAGTCAGAAACTCAAAGATATGCTATTGCTCAACTGTCTGACGAAACTTTGAAGCATCTATTGAACATACAGCTTAGAAATTTTGATAGAAATCCAACTCTTGACAGTCTCTGAAGAGCAGGAAAGTAGGCGGAAGAGACATATCACCCTGAGTGGTGTGTATTATGACTCTGACAGCTTTCATCATAAATTTGTGCTATTTTCCACTTTTGTGCAATTCTTTGTTATTGCATCCCAAGTCTCCTTGGATGTCTTCAGAAACAAATAAACACTGTTGATTTCTCATTGTATTGAATGCAACAGCCAACACATAACTATGATATTGTCTTCATTCCACTGGCCAAAAGAAAGATCATCCCCTAGTGCTGTTTTAAACCTCCCATTTAAATGAGCCATCATTCCTTTAGTGTTCTTAATAAAAAACATTGCGGACTGAGACCAAGCTAGGTAGTTGTGTCCATCCACTTTCACAGTTGTGACCCCACTTGCTTCCGATATCTTGAAATACACACAAACACTCCTCAAACCTCTCCAAACACAACTAGTAAAGGGAAAAAAATACAACTAAGGCAAAGCCCCAGCACAGGACAAAAGAAAGAAACAAGTTGCTGGAAAAAATGTCAGTGGCATTCAAACCTTTTAGGCATGAATTTCGTCGTAGAAAAAACCCAGAAGCCGAAACAAGTGTTACACTATGTTTAGATATCTAGAAGAGAGAAGGAAAGGAACAAAAAAAGATTGTTGAGTTAGGAGAAAAAAGAAGAGAAAAGATTGTGATTTCTCTCCCTCTTGTTTGGTTGAGCTGGAGAGAAAAGAAAAGAAAATATAGTAATTTCTCTAAAATCTTGTTTAGATAAGACTATATAAAATAAAATAAAAATAAAAAAGAAACTCTTACCAGTTACATTACCAAAATAACCTTTCATGTTTTTATTTTTCTAGTATCTAGATAGACAAGTTTGGTATTATATAAAATTAGTAGTCTTTCAATTTTTTCTCTCTCAATCTCTCCAAATTGCAGAGAGATATTCAGAAAGTGGGTTATAAGAGAAATCAATCTCTCCGTTTCTTTTAATTTCTCCTCATTTCTGTCATCTTTAGTAATCCAAACAAGTTATTAGGACCAAGAGAAATCATTTTCTTTTCTTTTCTCTTTAAATCACTCAATCCAAACGGATTGTTAATTCTGTCAGCAAAGCTTCTATTTTACTGCAAAAAAACAGCAGACACCTCTGTTTTGCCCAGCCGAGTCACTATTTTGTGCCAGAACTGTTCAAAACTTGTTGTAAATCGTTGGGTGCCTACTAATCATCTGGTTGGCACCCCATAGTTCTTTTTCATATGTAATCAAAAACCTAAAATACCTGGGGCTCTTGTTTCCAAGAAAATAGCTGTACTTTACAAAAATAAAGAACCATAGGCAATCAGACTAAATTATTTTAGAAAATTTTGAGAAAAAATAAAGAGAAATAGGAGGATCAGTTGGTCATAGTGGATTTATTTATTTATTTATTATTTATTGAACCAGTGAGCAACTCTGTTCTACAAGTATGAGAGTTCAGAATGCAACATGGTTATGATCTATGAAGCACGGACACGGACACGGATACGGACACGGACACGGATACGGACACGGGACACGGGAATTTCCAAAAAATGGGGACACGGACACAGCGGGGGACACGGCGAATTTTTTTTTATATATATATTTTTATGTGTTATGTAGATTCGTATTACATCAAAGGCAGATTGTGTGTTATTGACAGAATTTGAACTAGACATTTTTCCTATAAATCAACATTAACATTAGAAGGATAAAAAATAAAAAATAAAAAATAAAAAACAAAGTCTACATATGTATATATATATAAACTGATAATTATTTTTTTTATATACAGTTTTATATATATACATATATATAAACATATATAAAAATTTCTCCTTGGCTTTTGAATTTTGAAAATTCAGCATTTGAAAGTTCTTAGTGCTAAATGATACAGAATCAGTAAGATTTTTCATTTAGTTATATTAAATTCTAAATGTATGTTTTTTTTAGTTACATAACAATGTTTTAGTTACAAAAAATAAAAAATAAAAAACAGAGTTTACATACTATATATATATAAACCTATAATTATTTTTTTTTATATACAGTTTTATATATATACATATATATAAACATATAATTATAAAAAAAGAAAAGAAAAAAGTCTTACATATATATATAAACATATAAACAAATAAAAATAAAAATAAAAAAAGTCTTACATACCATTAAATATAAATGTATAAAAAAAATAAAAATAAAACTCAAAATCAGTGTGTCTCGGTCGAACAAAAGCAGAGCAGAGAGAGAGAGAGAGAGAGCGAAAGAGAGAGACAGAGGCGAAAGAGGGTTACCTTCGAAGACGAGTGGATCGAGGGTCGAAGACGACTGGATCGATTGAAACAGAGACAAAGACGACTGGATCAGAGGTCTCCGATCGACTTCGGAGGGCTTCGATCGACAATGGAGGGCTGCGACTGAGAGAGAGCTTCGATCGACTTCAAAAGGCTTCGACAGAGAGAGAGGAGGGCTTAGCAGGTCTGATTTTACTCATTTAATCCCTAGTTGTTCGATTAGGGCTTTGCCCGTTGGTGTGTTCTTTTTTTTTTTAAAAAAAACTTTTTAAATATTATACTTTGACCCCAAATAAATATAAAAAATTCGAAAAAGAGCCCCGCCGTGTCCCATGACGTGTCCAGATATGGACACGCGTGTCCCCGCCGTGTCCCTGCCGTGTCCCCTTCCAAAAAAATCATTAAATTAAAGGGACACGCCATCCGGCGTGTCCCGTACGTGTACCCGGCATGTCCCCGTGTCCCCGGCGTGTCCCCGTGTCCCCGGCGTGTCCGCGTGTCGGACACTGCCACGGCACCATTTTTGGAGTGTCCATGCTTCATAGGTTATGATACGAAGTTGAATTTTGTGCATGAACAAAAATGAGAGACGAGAAAGAGAAGGAAAGAAACAAGAGGAGAGAGAAGCTGGAAAGAGGAGGAGGAGAGTAATTAGGGTTCTCTCTCTTTTATCTCTTATTTATACTTAATATAACAACGTTACAAAATTACCCTTCATAGCACATAAAAAATTAAAGGAAGAGGAAGAACATTCTAACACCAAACTCCACTCTCTGCAGATTTAGCATTGTGACTGGCTGGTAGGAATTTGCTACCAAAGGCCTGGGTTAAACGTGCACTGTTTATTAGTTGATTATTAAGATTGTAGTGGAAGCACACCTCATAACCTGTGTGTGAGGGTGTGTTTATCACATCAGAGCAAGAGCATAGGCAGATTCTCGTTCCCAAAGTGCATATCATAACCAACGTTGCATAGAATATAACATTGACATGTCCGTGTACAGTCATCCAAAAGAGAGACAAAATAAGTCTCATGTGTGTGTCACACTAAACTCTCCATCTTCCAAACACAAAAGCCTTCATTCAAATGCATAAAAGGTACCTTCTTCCTAACCATGCCTCTCACCTGAAAACATTAAGAATTATACTGAGCTCACAAGCTCAGTGACTGGAGCAGTTTTATTTACCAAGGACATAACCAGTAACCGAAAAAAGTTAATGGATACTGAGTTTAACATAAACGGATCAGAGCTTTCACTCCTTATATCATTTCAAATATGATATGTCTTATATAGTCAATAAACTTCTTATATCTGAACAGAACATATAAATAATGATCATAATATGCTCATCACATTGGCTAAACAAAGGGGAATCTGCCTCTATTCGAACTCCAGACATATAACAGAGGGTCACATGTGACAAGAACATGCAGTCATGTCCACAACCCACTCCCTAACTCCCCTATCTGTAACACTCAACAAACCACACTGCTAGAAAAAAAAAATTGTATATATATGAATGCATGTAATCTGTAAGATACATTTCTAATAATTGGACATTTCTAATAATTGGGTTTGATTTGTGTAATACATGTCTGAGTTTTAAACATTACTTTCCTAAGTTAATATCATACACTTGGAATATATTGGTAGGCCTTATTCTGTTGTATCACTCGTGAACACGTAATCCTTTTCAAAGTTAAATATTCCCTCGTGCTTTTCTCTGTGTGCATGTATGTGACAACTATATTTTTTCCTACTTGGTGCATAATATTAAGCTTTTGTTTCCCAGTCAAGCATTATTACCAACTCGAACTGTTTTTGTTTAATATTCATTGTGACAGTTAAAAATTCCAGTGGACAAATCACAGCTGTCCTTTTTTTACTGCTGCTCTAGTATTTTTAGCCTTCATAGCTTTGTTGTTAACACTATAACCACCTCTGTCAGAATAAGAATGAAGGAATTTTACAATAACTACCAAAAGGTTGATTCTTGATTGTATTTCTGACTAATATTTATACTTCATTGGATCATAATGGTCTTCTCTCTAGCTGCTTAAATCTCTGTTGGCATGCTTCTAATAAATGGATTTTCGTTTGAAAGTACTTGTTTTCTCTCTTTCAATTTATCTTTAGTATTCCGTTAACTCGTCATATTGGCAGGTTACACTTGTAAAGATGGTCAATGAAGCTACTGCTAACATTTCGGGATGGGACACAGAATAACTTCCTATGGTCGAAAAGCATAACCTCATGCATCCCTAGTTCTGGGAGATAGATTGAAGCACATAAACCTCAGGTTTGATGCTTGTACTTGCAGAAAGAATACATAAATTGAAAGTAAGAATGTGTTTTTGTCCTAAACAAGTGTTCTAAAGACACACTTCAGGAAAGGAAAAAAAATGAGATCAACTTCTTTTTATTTTATTTTAATTTTTAAATTAGTTGAAGTCTTGATCTAGAATGTTTTAATAGAGTACTTTGTTTGACTTGTATTTATTCTTGATAATGAGATGATTGAGCTTCAGGTCAGCATATTTCTATGTAGAGTAGATTCTTACATGGCATTTTTTAAAAGAGCACGAATCTTTTAATGTGTGACTATTAATCCAACAGCTTCCTTTGAATGCATCTAGAAGATCCCATTTTACGGTGAGAAGTTGTTGCTTCTTTATGACTGGGCAGCCCAATGTCCCTCTGGGGTTTGGAATGGGTCAGATGTGCGCAGTCTTACCCCCTGCATGCCCACCGAGGGATTGTTTTTGTGTTTCAACTGCACGATGCCGGGTCACAATCTGGATATTGTGGGAAACTGCATGTTCAAGATTAGAAAGGCAGCTTGACTAATTATGTGGAAAGCAAAGTAAGCAGTAATATAGCCATTATCAAACTAATTTGAAGTTGTGATGCTTGGAACAGTGGCTTAGGAGCCTCGTTCCACAAAATTTTCCACAATGGAATGCAGCAACCTTACATAGGTATAGCCCTAAAACAGTTAGACCAGCTATTGTTCAATGGCATCCCGATCTTATTACAAAACCAGTTGCAATGTACATTTTTGCCTGAATATTACAGCCAACATGACTATGACTCGTTTGCAAATGATGAAAAATGACTTCTTGTTGGGAAGACGAAATGGGCATTTATTCTATTACTTTGCCTTCATCAAGAGTCAAGAAGCTCTGGACCTCCTTGCAGCACACAGTTAGCTGCATGGTGTGCTGGTATTTGCCAATTGAGTTTATTTATTTATTTACTTTTTGGCCAGGCTGAAGATTGAATTCAATCACTATTTTATGCCAATTGAGTTAAGTCACTCCAATTTGGTCATGTTTATTTATTTATTTATTTTTCAAAAACAAAAACAATTAAACGTTCAAAAATCGTTTTCATTTTGTGTGAATTTTTTTTTTCTTCCAAAATTCAAACACAATTTCAAAAATAGTTTGCCAAAACAAATTTATTTTGCTGTCTGCAATAAAACAGCTGAAAAAAACTAGGTAACGGGTGAGCACTGGCTGATGATGTCAGACTGACAAGTGATTATTGGTGGTCATAGGAATTTTTTTTTGGGACACTAAAAAATATATATATATATATATTTTGAGATGTCATCACTACATTCGTAGACTCAGATTTCAAGATAGCCCGTTGCTGACCTAATTTAACTCAACCCGATATACCATATACAAACCTATGCTTCAAGGGAAGTACAGGTAAGGTCTCCAAAGAGAGCCAGCTACAAAGCAGATGAATTCGACTCTCAGAAATTGAACCTGGACCACGTCTGTGGAGAGAGATGCCTTCTCCACTAAGTCACGACCCTTGGTGGTGGTCATAAAGTATTGCTATATACTATTTAGGATAAACTATCAATATTTCTTAATAATTTGATTTAATTCCCCTCATATCCTATTGAAAATAAGTTCTAGTAAAATTGTTATTAAAATAATTTTGTGACGATTTTTAGCATGTTGTTAAAAATTAACAATTAATGATAAATTGTCGCTAAAGTTTATAATTAGTGATATTTTTTTATGATGAATTTTTTAAATTGTCACTGAAAATTAAAAATTAGTGATTTTTTTTGTGACGATTGTTTTAAAACTGTCACTAAAACTTATAATTAATGACATTTTTTATGATAATTTTTCAATTGTCATTGAAAATTAATAATTAATAACGTTTTTAATAATATTTAATGAAAAATATCATTAATTATCATAAAATTTATTAAATATTAAGTTTATATATTAAGACATTATCAAAAAATATTTTTTTTTTTAATTTTAATAAAAAAAACTGAATTTGACAATTTTAATTAATAAATAGAGGCATCACCATGTGAATTTGCCGACAGACCACAACAACAACTGTGTCAGAGATGACCGATGCGCTTGATAGCACGCTGTCTCTATTTTGTCCATACATGACCTGCGTTGTGTATGTACGAAATGCTAATGGGAAGCTACTATAAAGTTGCCCACCCAAAACATAAGCTGTAAAGCTAATCTGCTTTTTTCCTACTTTTATATCCTTTTTAGGTAACTTACACGGGTCACGAAACTTTTTTTTAAAAAAAATATAATAAATTTTATAGATTTAGGATAATTATATTGAATTTTTATAAACTTTAATTTATATATCATTTATTTATTTTTCATCAAAAATTTGGTACTCATATAAATCAAAAAAATAATAATATCATATTTATAATACTAAAATGTATAGAATTATTTTTTGTGTCTTCTAAATATTAAAATTACTAGTAATTCTATTTACACCACTAGTTTATCTATTTACATCCTCTATCTCATTACACCATTAAAAAAAATGACTCTCATTACATCTATTATACTATTAAAACTAACCATAAATTAAAACTCTTCAAAATTCTTTCAGTTTTGTCTCTTTTATACCGATAACTTTTGGTAATACAATGATAAAAAATTTAAACTACTCCAGTACCGTATTACTAGATAAACTAATTTTTTTTCAACCATTTGTTGACGTTCGATTGAATGATTTTATTTTACTTTAATAATAAATTAGTTGGAGCGCATTTGTAAGTGCTTGTTCAGTGATATATTGCTATACAAATTATATTACTCTAGTGTCATGTTATCGAACTAAAATAAATTTGTCCAGCTACCTGTCGCTTTACGTGCATTGTAGATTGTCTTCATTGTTGTCGTATTAAAGGTATTCATTCGTTTCAATGTAATTAATATCTCTTTTGGCCGCATCATATTTTTTAACATATCAACTAAAAAGGATATTTTCTCCTCAGATAATCTACCAGTAAATAAATGCCTTTCAAGATATTCAGCAGCAGGATGATTGTACTTGCATTGCTGCAATGAATAGAAGTATAATTCTTCCAAGCAAAAAAAAAATATATATATATATATAATGAAACTAAAAATGCGTAGCAATGAGTAACTGAACAAATTAAAAAAGTTCGGCCTTGAGTTACCGAAAATGTATTTTTTATTGGCAGTGGGTTAACGGGCATATATTTTTTGTTCGACAATGTGATTTCGGATTATTTTATTTTGTTTGATTTTGGCACACTAAACAAAAATCGAAGAACTCTCTCAAAAAACGAAATGAAAACTTACCAAACAAATAAAAAAACTCGACATTTCATTTTGGGTGTGTTTGTGTGTTTTTTTTTTGTTTTTTTATTTTATTTCTTATGGTTCTTTACCATTTTTTTTTCATCCATTGTTTTCTTTTATAATCAAAACACCATTGATTCTCACTTTTAGAAAAAGAGATATGTCATAGAGAAAAAAAACCGAGAGTGGAAGAAGAGCAATAGGAATTGAAGAGCAATGAGTGTAAAGAGATAATAAAATACATTTAATTTTAGTCTTTTGTCCTTAAAAGTAATTTCACACATGGGTAAACTTGGGGGAGATGGGGGAAATCTCATATGAAGGGTGTAAAGAGGTAAAATAGTGATATATGTAGAATCACTCAAAAGTACCCACATAAAGTTTCAAGCAAATGGAATTAATGGTGCTGAATTGCCCATCACTGTCCCCTTTCATATATAGAGGATGCAACTTGGGCGAGTTTGGTCGGATCATGAGGTTGTCCAAACTCAACTCAAGTTATGCTGAGATCTGCCCAAGCCGAAATTGTAACCCGAGACTTCCCTAGCCTGACCTGAGTTAAATCTGAATTACCCGAGTTACCCGAACTGCATAAATTTCAGTTTTGTGTGTGTGTGTGTGCAGCTAAATTATTAATTTATTAAAATTAGACTCTATTTATAATTTTTTTTTAGAAAATCATTAATAACATCGAAATAAATAATTTATATAATGTAAGATAGATGATGCTATGGTAGTCTTTATAATTTATAAGTAAGAATAAAAAAAAGAATAAGATTTTGTTTGTGTATATAATATATAGGGTACTCGGTCTATAAATCCAAATTTAAATTTTTGTCCAAAAATCCACACGCTGAAATATTTTGTCTATAAAGGCATACTTAGACCAAATGACAAAACTAACCATGCCATATATATACACACCTATTGGTTCTCTCCTAAACTCTAATTTCCCTACACCTACACACTCTCTCTCTCTTAGGGTTTTGCACCATTGACCACCACCATCTGTCCACCTTCTCTGACCTCTTGACCACCACCTATGTCGTCGCCGCCGATTTGAAGATGGCCTTCACCACCGCCAACAACGACAACGGCATTGAGATCTCAAGATCTACTCTAGGGAAAATGAGATCAAATGGTCTTTTGCAATTTAAGAACTATGATCCAAGCTCATTAATGGTGTTTCATACCTGTACCCCTGAAACTCAAATCCGTCGCTTTGGTGTGCAAGTCGTGGACCTATGAACCTCGACCTTGTCCTTGATGTGCTCGATCTTCTTCTCTTGGCCCTTCGATCTTCTTTATAGGTTTACCCAAAAAAAAAAAAAAAAAAATGGAAACATTGATCTGCCAAACATGGCCTTTTCAAGGCTCTTCCGAACCCATATCCCCTACTCATTGTTACCAAAATCCATCAAGATTTCAAGCTGCAAGATAGTATACATAGCCTGGGATCCTAAGGACGTGTTTGTGTCGTTGTGGCACTTCATGAACACCAAGAGATCACTCGAGCAAGCCCATTTCCATTCGATGAAGGCTTTAAGACCTTCTACAATGGAGTCTATGCCTTTGGCCCTTCCATGAACATGTCCTTCAATAGTGGAAAATGATTGAAGTTGTCATGCCTTGACTTTTATTACTCGAATAACATTACCAATTCCATTACTTTTATCCAATTCATAAAGAAACATGCAGAAGCTATAATCATAACATCAATAAATAATAAAAATTCCCTCTCATTCATACGTACAGTGAAAAATGAATTACAATTAAATAAAATGCTCTTAGGCTTACACCAATATATAAAGAAAATGGCTTAACCCTTAATACATCAATGGCATTCCACCTACAAGAATTAGGCTCCTTGGCCAACAAATAAAGGAGATCTTTTGATCTTGAACTACTTCTAAACTTTGTACTAGAAAAAGTCATCAACAAAGTGGGATGAACATATAGTCTAGTAGGAATCTCAATTGCTCTAAACAATAACGACATATAGATAACTATGATCATGAATGATTCACATTATAAATATATAAGTAATGCGACTTTTCAAATCCAAAATACACATACATAATTATATCCTTTCTCAAGAAAACCTTTTTCGTCATTCAAGAAAACCCATTTTGTTATCTTTGTCATTCATCGTTCTTTTCCCATTCAAGATGTTAAGATAATTGCATAGAGAGAGAGAGAGAGAGAGAGAGAGAGAGAGAGAGAGAGAGAGAGAGAATTTTTGTATATTGAATAATGTTGTATAATATTGTGTATTGAACTATTACAAGAGGTGGCCTATATGTAGGCAAAATAAGAGTGGGCAACAAGAAACCTATGAGAATAAGGAAACCTATAGAAATATGAAAACCTAATAAATATGGAAAATAATATATTCTAGATAATCTTTAACAACCCCCCTCAAACTCGAGTAGGTTTACTAAGTTGAGTTTGGAAGAACAAAACAAAAAATAAATGAGAGTTTGTTGCTAAGGCAAATGAAAGAGCCTACTAGAGGCGAATGAGAAGAGTTTACTGCTAAGGCAAACGATGCGATTGAGAAAGTCTGTTGCTAGGGCAAATGATAAAGGTCTGCTAGGGGCGATTGAGAAGAGTCTGCTGCTAGGGAAAATGATAAGGGCCTGCTATAGGAGATTGAGAAGAGTTTATTGCTAGGGGAAATGAAAAGGGCCTGTTAGGGGTGATGTTGAACGTCATGTTCATCGTAAGAGGAGCCTAGTAGGGGCAACTAATATGATGGGCCTTAGGAGGCGCTTGAACAAGAAGAGATGTTGAACCAGCAAATGTGGCACACACGTAACTTATGACATGGTGTTGAACAGTGATGGCAACAGATGAAAGAGTGTGCTAGGAGGTAGCTTATGACAGGGTGCACCAAGGAGCGGCTTAGATGGTGTGGCAAAGGATGACTTAGATGGTTCACATGGTGTATTACCATACTCACCATAATATAGGTATATTATCCCCCCTCAAGCTCAAATAGGTTTTAAGATAGAAACCTATTTGAGGTTAAAAGGGAGAGAACTGATAGAGAGAACTTATGACATGGTGTTGAACTGAGAGAACTGAGAGATAGGCCAGATCTTATAGCTCTGATACCATGTTAACTAAATTACATAAAGAGAGAGAACGGAAAAAAAAATCTATATATTGAACAATGTTGTATAATATTGTGTATTAAACTATTACAAGAGGTGGTCTATATATAGGCAAAGTAAGAGTGGGCAACAAGAAACCTGTGAGAATAAGGAAACTTATAGAAATATGGAAGCCTAGCAAATGTAGAAAATAATATATTCTAGATATTCTTTAATACAAGAGATCCCCAAAACTTAAATCATATTCCATAACATAATCTCAACTATAATCTTAATATATCTACCATGTTTTATGGCCTAAAGCACAAGGGCAAATGGAACACCCACTACAATATAGATCAATAGGAAATAACAATAATATAAACACATACTCCCATGTTTTATCAGCCACAGGCACGGAAGGCAAATGGTGCACCCTTCATGTCACAATAAATATACGAAAAGAATTTAAACAAGACAATCACACAAAAACAATCAGCTTCGTCAAGTCATAATCACAACGACACGCTTTACTGGACGCGAGTTGGAAGGGAGTGAAATCTATCTCAAAGTGCCACGCTTTATTGATGGCTAGCTGGAACGGAACGGAACCTTCATATAGCCTAATAGTAACCACCCGCTTTACTAGGTGCAAACCGGAAGGGAACGAAACCTATTTTAATGCACCACTCTGTATCGAACCTAAGCCGGAAGGAAACAAACCCTCAATTCACACTTCTATCATCCAACTCATCACAAATTAATATAACCCTTGTAAGGAACTAAGCTCAACAATAACAACAATAATCTACCTTGGGTTAATTAACACGAAGGGTAGGGATTTCTAAGCTCAACAACAACAACAATAATTAATCCCTACCTTTTGAAGTGAAGAGAATGAGGAGAGAAAATCCAAAAATTCAACGGATGAAAATATGATTTGCTTAGATTAAACGAAGCCCCCGGCGCGCTCAACAATCCATCTCAAAAGAACAATGGAGGGGATTACATGATGTGAGTAGATCTGCGGATTTGTATGAAAAAGCAAGAGTTTAGAGAAAAAAGTGGGTCATAGTGAAAGAGAGGAGAAAGAGAGAGAGAGAGAGAGAGAGAGAGAGAGAGAGAGAGAGAGATGCGAGAAAAAAAAAATAGAGGGTGGAGGGTCTGTTTATAGTCCTAGGGAAAAAGTAGAATATTAGCCCCAAATTCAACTAAAAGAATAAGTCAAAAATCCCAAAAAGTAGGCACCAAAAATGCACAAGGAAAACGTAATTGTTGACACTAAGAAACATTGGTGCTCTACTGTGATAACCCCATCACGTAGTATAACTTTATCTATTTAATTTTGAATATTAATTATGTGTTTGATGTGTAATTTGTATGCATATCTATTCATTGATGAATTATCTATTGTGATTTCTGCTTTAAATATGAAATTGAAGGCCTTAATGATTTCAGAAAACAAAATTTACAAGTTTAATTAAGATGACATACTTTTTAGAACTTTTTGGGAAGTTTGATTAAAAATTAATTGAGTTTAGAAAATTAAGTTTTGTTCAATTATCTTAAGTTGAAATTACTTAGCTTAATCCTTAATTAGCACCATAATCTAATCCACATGTATATATATGATAATGAGAGAGACTTATTCACTTTGGAACACAAAAATCTACTAGAGGAGAGCATTTGGAGAGAGAGAGAGAGAGAGAGAGAGAGAGAGACTAGAAAGCTTGAAAAACTTGCTAGGAGATTGAAGATTTGAGAAGAGAGACTCAAGATTTTGCTAGAATAAGTGTAATTGAAGACTCTAGATAAGTGTTTGATTCTTAATTCATAAATTTAAATCATCTAACTTACAAATTCAAGAATATTATGAGATTAAACACAAGAATTGAGCTAAAGATGATGAATTTGAAAGCTAGGCATACATGCATGCATGATTTTGAGAAGTTCCATCATTTTTAAGCATGATTTTGTTAACTATGTTTGAATTGAGAGTTGAATCTTACATACATCCATAATTCATAGAATTGTAAAGATGAATTTCATGTTTTGGAAATTTGGAATAGAGTTTAAAGCTAATTTATACATGCATAAGGATTTGAGTTCCAATTATGAAGAAATTACGAAGTTTTGAGCATAGGGTTTAAAATTACTTTTGTATTCATGTTTTGGAGGTGTATTCATGGTTTAGAACATGTCATGCAAGAGTTTTTGGCTTTGAAATCAAGTTTGGAGAATTTTTCTTCATGTGTTGAAAACCCTGAATGTGGCCTCATCGCTCGAGTGATGAAGTCATTGCTTGAGCACACAATGAAGGCTTTTTGTATTTTTGCAGAGCATTGCATATTACTCAAGCGACCAAGAGTCCGCTCGAGCAACCTCAACTTTCATTGAACTTGGCTCAAGCGACCATCGAGCCTAGAATTCGAGCATCCAGTACTTTTACAGACTATGCAGATCGCCCTAGCGATCAAATGACCGCTTGAGCGAACTGTCTTGTTTCAGTATATTTTGAAAACTTATATTCTGTTCATATCTTCATGCTCACTTCCTTGTGAGCATTCTTAGGCATGAAATAAGCCTCATGATTAACTTAATAAGTAAGAATTTCACATAAAGAAATTGATTAAGAAATGAATGATTTGATTAGACAATATGCTTCAATATGTGTATATGTTTGTGTGTTATATAGATTGATCTACGGAGACATGACAACAAATTAATCATTGTTAGTAATATCTTAGTAAAGATATTTTCACATATGTTACTTTCTAAATGTTTCCAATGTGGAAAGCTTTTTTGAACTTATGATTTTGTGATATGAATGAGTTTCTATCTGTTCGAACAACATGATATCTGTTAATGGAAATGAATAAGTATGAATATGTGAAATGGACCCAAGGTCGTTTTGTGTATCTAATAAGATGGTCCCAAGTTTGTTCTGATTATCTAATAAGTCTAAAATATCTGTTATGTGTTGACCAAATGGTCATTATACAGTTGTAATTGATTGGACCTAAGGTCGTTCTACTAAGTGTGATCTATTATGTTCTGTACTTCTATATATGCTGAACCAAAGGTCGTTCTATCGAGTTTTGGACCTAAGGTCAATCCGCTATGAGAAGAATTTGAGTATGAGAATAATTATATTAAATATCAGAACTTATTCATGTAACATCTTTACTCTGATGTTATTCATTAGGCTTTAGCTCACTCCGTTGTATATATATATGTAGGTGTGTAGCGAGATGTCCAGCCTTAGAGAAGTCCGGTAATTACCTAGGTTTTGTGATGTTAGCCATGGAGCGCCTCGTGGAAGAGGCTTTTATCTTTTTGTTTTTTATGGTCATGTTTGATCTTGCTTTGTATTTATCCTTTTAGGTTTTGTAAGACAATGACTTGTACTTATGAATGACTTATGGATATATGTAATATCTATATGGACATATTTGGATATGAGTTATTAACATATAAATGTTTTTGTTTGTTCCATATATGCATAGCTCTTTAGACAGTTTTCTATCATCTACTTCCGCTTTTGGCCCCATATACTTAATTATGATTTGAATTTTGTCAGAGGCCATATGAAATCTTGTGATTACTGGCTGGTTATGATCCAAACCTTCAAGGGCAGGTTCAGGTCGTGACAGAGTGGTATCAGAGCACGAGTTAATAACTCACACACTTGTCCAATTGAGCATTAAGGTATCTAGAAAAGAGTTAAGAATGCATTCATTTGATAAGTATATGCTTGTATGCATTAAGACTATGCAAATATGTGAATATGTGAAATATGAATTGTTGTGTCTATATGTATATGTTTTGCGTCTATTATAATATGAGTTCATATAGATCATGGTAAGAACGAGGGCTGATAAAATAGAAAAGTCTTCTACCGCTCGTTTATATAGAATAGAAAGAATGATTTAGGACATAGTCGAAGCACTAAGGCAACAACAACAACTGCCGCTCCCACCTCCACAAATGCCAATATTGCCTCTGGTACAAGAACATCAAGCGGATAGCTACACTATTTGCTCAACTGAAGAGTTCAAAAAGATGAAACCGCCATTGTTCTGGGAGGAGTTGACCCTCTGAAAGCCAAGGCTTGGATTCTAGGCGTTGAAAAGCTATTTGAGGTATTTTCGTGCACTGAGCATAGAAAGTCCTGCTAGTAGCCTTTACATTAGAAGACGAAGCCCATAGATGGTGGATGTTAATCAATGATGAAAATATAGGAATCGGTTGGTTATGATATCTTGAGATCTTCTACAATAAATACTTCCCTCAATGCATCCGAGATTGGAAAGTATCTGAGTTTGAAAGATTGAGGCAAGGTAATCAAACAGTGGTCGAATATGTGGCACAATTCACTAAGTTGGCCAGATTTGCACCACACATGGTCGACACTGATTATAAGAAGGTGAGAAAATTTGAAGACGAACTTCGAGGTGCAATTCAGGAAAAAGTGAACATTCTGAAGTTATCAAAGTATGTAGATATGTTCGACAAGGCTTTGATGTATGAATCAAACTTAGCTTCACATAACCGACCGTTTGAATGGAAAGGGAAGAGACAAGGCTCCTATTCAAATAACAGGTCGGCATCCGCAAAATTTGGGAACATCAAGTGCTTCCAACTCTACGAGAGATTCTGCATTGACATGTAATGAATGTGGTAAGAGACATCAGGGAGTTTGCTACCGTACTTCTGGGGCATGCTTTAGATGTGGTAAGACAAGGCATATGGTCAAAGATTGTCCTCAAAATGAGCCCAGAAGTGAAAGACCAACTGCTAGTTTAACAGGATCTGTTTCGATACCAGGAAATACCACAAGGCCTGCTGCTATAAGAGATACATTCCACCAAGGGAGAGTTTTTGCACTCGTCCTAGGGGATACACAGAATACCAAAGCCGTTGTCTCAAGTAGTCTTCCTATTTGCAATCAAGATACTTATGTGTTAATTGACTCAGGATCAACACATTCCTTTGTTTCTACTATGTTTGCCCATAGACTGAATAGACCTATGGAATCACTTCCTTATGTGTTATATGTATTTGCTCCGTCTAGGGAATCTATTTTGAGTTTATCTTCATATCTTCATATCTTGCATGTGAAGTTCTTGTTGGGAATGCTACATTATATGTAGATTTATTTCCTCTTGACATGAGACATTTTGATGTAATTTTAGGAATGGGCTGGTTGTTTAAATATTGTGCTATTATTGATTGTGTGACAAAATGAGTTTTATTTAGTCCTTCAGGACAAGAAGAATTTTTGTTTTAGGGTAATGGTGTAGTACCTCCACCCTATTTAATTTCGGCAACGAAAGCATGTACATTGCTTAGTATTTTGACTGTTCAATCCACGAATACTATGTTAGATGATATTCCAGTAGTTAAAGAATTTCCAGATATGTTTCCGAAAGAATTGTTAGGGAAATTGGTTAATCGAGAAATTGAATTTACTATTGAAGTTATAGCGGCTACTTAACCTATCTGAAAGACCTCGTATCGAATGTCAACAATTGAAATGAAAGAATTGAAGGTTCAGTTGCAAGATTTGCTTGATAAGAGATTTATCCGACCTAACACTTCACCGTGGGGTGCGCCGGTTCTATTTGTGAAAAAGAAGGATGGAACACTTCGCTTGTGTATTGATTACTGAGAGTTGAATAAGGTAACAATTAAGAACAAATATCTCTTACCCCGAATTAATGACTTGTTTGACCAATTACAGGGTTCGCAAGTATTTTCAAAGATTGATTTGAGAATCGGGTACCATTAATTGAAGGTGAAAGCTGAAGACGTTGAGAAAACCGCGTTCTGAACAAGGTATGGACACTATGAATTCTTAGTTATACTGTTTGGAGTAACAAATGCACCTGTAACTTTTATGGACCTTATGAACTGAATTTTCAAATCTTATCTTGATGAGTTTGTAGTTGTGTTCATTGATGATATTCTAATTTATTCAAAAAGTAGAGAAGAGCATGAACAACACCTGAGGATCATTCTACAAACACTTACAGAAAAGAAACTGTATGCAAAACTAAAGAAATATGAATTCTGGTTGGATTAGGTTGTGTTTTTAGGACATGTGATTAACAAGAATGGAGTTTTAGTGGATCCACAAAGATTGAGGCAATTGTGAATTGGCCTACACCAACAAATGTGACAGAAGTCCAGAGTTTCATGGGATTAGCAGGGTATTATAGAAGGTTTGTGAAAGACTTCTCAAAGATAGTCGTACCACTTACCTAACTTACTCGAAAAGAAAAACTGTTTGAATGGACTAATGAAAGGGAGTCCGCATTTCAAGAAATGAAAATGAGACTAACTACAACACCAATCTTAACATTGCCATCAGGTACGGATGGTTTTGTGATTTATAGTGATGCTTCATATAAAGGTTTGTGTTATGTGCTCATGAAGAATGAGAAAGTAATAGCTTATGCATTTCGACAATTAAAGCCACATGAAAAGAACTATCCGACTCATGACTTGGAGTTAACCGCTGTTATGTTTGCTTTGAAGATTTGGCGCCACTACCTCTATAGAGCAACATGTGAAGTCTACACAAACCACAAAAGTTTGAAGTACTTTTTCACGCAAAAGGAGTTAAACATGCGTCAAAGGAGATGGTTGCAACTGATTAAAGATTATGACCTTCAGATTCAATATCATCCACGCAAAACCAATATCGTAGCTGATGCTCTTAGTATGAAGTCAATGGCTTGGTGTGTTTTCTTACCAAACAAAAATAACTGTTGAAAGACCTGGAAAGCTCCAAGATAGAAGTGGTGCTTCATGAACAAAGCGGAATGTTGGCTATAATTTCAGCTCCACTAGCATTTATTGAAGAGATCAAGCAAAAGCAAATGAAGGATGAATTCCTCAAAAAAGTGTTTGATGAGATAGAATCAAATCCAAGACCTGGATTCAGTATTGATAATCAAGTGTTGAAATTTCAAGGGAGATCGTGTGCTCCAAATGTATTCAACCTTAAGCGAAGAATCATGGAAGAAGCTCACAAATCCAAGTTCGATATGCATCCAGGCAACACCAAAATGTATCAAGATCTGAAGCAAACCAACTGGTGGCCTAATATGAAAAGGAAAATTGCTAAATTTGTGTCTAGATGTCTATAGTGTCAATAGGTCAAAGCTAAACAAAGACTGGCAGGGTTACTTTAACCTCTCCTTATTTCGGAATGGAATTGGAAGCACATGACTATGGATTTCATTGTGGGACTACCTCGAACACCCAAAGGTATGGAATCCATCTGGGTTATTGTGGATAGATTGACTAAGTCTGCTCATTTCCTTCTTGTGAGATCTTTCTATAATGCTCATAGACTTGCTACCATTTATATCGATTAGATTATTTGCTTGCATGGAGTACCAGTATCAATTGTTTCGGACAGGGATCCTAAATTTGTGTCTAGATTTTGGCAAAGCCTTCAAAAAGTGATAGGAACAGAGCTAAGATTCAGTACTGCCTTCTATCCACAAACTGATGGATAGTCCGAAAGGACCATTCAAACCTTAGAAGATATGCTTTAGATGTGTGCTCTAGATTTTCAAGGTAGTTAGGAAACCTATTTGCCGTTGGCGGAATTTGCATACAATAGTAGTTTCAATGCTAGCATTGGAATGGCTTCGTATGAAGCTTTGTATGGTAGGAAATCTAGGTCTCCAGTTTGTTGGACAAAAATTGGGGACAGAGTTTTGCTTGGTACCGAGATTGTGCAAACAACTACTGAAAAGATTAAGATCATTTAGTAAAGGCTCAAAACCGCACAAAGCCGATAAAAGAGTTATGTGGATCAAAGAAGAATGGCATTAGAGTATGATGTTTGTGATCACGTGTTCATTAGAGTGACTCCGATGAAAGGTCAGTCGAGATTTGGAAAAATGACAAGTTATCACCTCGAGATATTGGGCCGTTTCAGATTTTCAAAAGACTTGGTCCAGTTGCGTATTAAATAGCTTTACTATCGGGAATGGAACAAATGCACAATGTGTTTCATGGGTCAATGTTAAGAGGCTACCTTTGGGATCCATTCCACGTTATTGACTATCACCGGATAACTCTTGACAACATTATGGAATATGAAGAGAGACTGATGCAAATTATTGATCGACAAGTGAAACAATTGAGGAATGGAGCCATTCATATGGTTAAGGTAGAATGAAAGGAACATTACGACAAAGAAGCCACATGGTAAAGAGAAGATGAAATGAGGCAAATGTACCCCGAATTGTTCCAAATACAAGGTAACACAAGTTTGGAAGACCAAACTTCTTAAGGGGGGAAGACTGTGATAACCTCATCATGTAGTACCATCATTGTCATGACCCCATTCCGCCCCTAGTAGAATGGTGCCGTGATGGCCAGTAATCCGAGATTACCAAAGGCCAACTTACAAAGGGTCACACACAATCAGAGTATACATATGAGGCTCACATGTGCGGAAGCAATAAATTTAATTCTAAATAGTCCACAAGAGTTGTGCATAGATCAAATGAAATGTCATACATAACGTGGTTTTACAACTTGAGTACAAGTAAAATAAATACATATTACATCTTGATCAAAAGGCTTCTCAAGCCGACATATACAAAAGAAATAACTACAAGCCAAGAAGCATAATCTTCAAGATGCCACAAAACATGAATCCAAAAACATCTTGCAAACAATCATCTAGGCGTCACCGCCTTCCTGCTCGTCACCTACATATATATATAGAGAGGGTGAGCTTGGATACTCAGTGAATGATACCAGTAATAAAGGTTTTGCATGAATGATATTCAAGATCTCTTTTCTAAACAATACATAGCATAACCTATACAAAATCAAGGGATGAACCAAGTCCACCAATTAAGTCTTTCAAATCTTCAAGGGATGCTTACTAGCATCAATATAATACAAGAGATGACATTCCGAACAAACAAACCCACGCGGAAAACCGTCAGTGGCAAAACAAGGGTGCAGTTGCATTATAGTCCCCTGGCACTAAGGACTTCCAAAACAAGGGTGCAGTTGCATTATAGTCCCCTGGCACTAAGGACTTCCAAAACAAGGGTGCAGTTGCATTATAGTCCCCTGGCACTAAGGACTTTCCCAGAATGTCATCAAAACAAACATAATACATGATACAAAACTAGGGATAATCACTCATGCTTGATCAAATACTTTTCCAAAACAAAGGAAAACAAAGCTTTTATCAAAACATTATGACATAGCTTTATTAAAGATACCACTCACATAGTTCTTCGGGTGTAGGAATTACAAGCAAGGATCCAAGGCCTACAAGCACATAATAAATCCCATTGAATGCGTTTCAATTAGACAAGGTGAGATGCTCAAAGATGGATATGAAATGCATCCTTAAAACAAGCTTTACATGACAGGAAAGGATCTCGGCATTTCTTTCAAAATCAAGTCAAAACAAAGCAAAACATGCTGGGAGTTACAACACTACCTTTTCATCTCGGGAAAACATGTTGGGTACTAACCAGGTCTAGGCCGAGGTCCCACACCTCTTGGCCGAGGTGTGTTCCCGACGACCACATTCAAGGAAATGAAGTTTGGGAAAATCTGGGTTTCCCTCTTGAAGAACATGAAGAGCATGAATGCTGAATTCATAACTTCTTTATTCGAAATCTGAGTTTTCATGAGGTGAGTTTGAAAACATGGACCTGGGTACCCATACTTGAAGATTTCATGGAAACAAACACAAAAACATGGGACTTGTTACAAACTTTCGGATCAAAACACGGTTTTATCTCAAGAACATAAGAACATCATTTTCTCTTTCTAAAGCAAGCTTTAAATCAATGCATGGTTCATGAATTATGCTAGATCATGCAATGCAATTGGATTAACATAAAGAATAACAAGAGCAAATCAAGATTCTAACCTCAAAACACGGATTAAACGGCTCAAACTCTAAAGATCAAGCTTGGGATCTAGCTCTCTCACTCCAACTTCCTCTCCTCTTCCTAGAGCTTCTCTTTCTACCATGCAAGAGTTATGACACTGTGGGAGACAAATAAATAGAGGAGTCGGAAGGTGCGTACCCCAGAAATCAGATATTATTCGGCTCCATATTGCGTGACTAGGATGCCGAATACGTTAGGAAGGCCGAATATCCGGAGGTCAGTAGCTCCGAATAAATAAAAGAGGAATGGGATAAAAGTAGGCTCAGACCCCGAGGACGGAAAGTAAGTATAAATACAAGGACCACAGATTTAGAAAGGTATGTAAGAATCACTTCACTTAACTTAGTAAAGAAGCTATCTTGAGTGTCTGAACTGACTTGTCCGTCGGAGTGCTAATTCCGACACCCCCAACTGGAGTGTTTGTATCTTTTCAGGTGACTAGCTGAGGATCACTGGCGTCTCCCAGGATCTGAAAAGTATTTCCAAACCACTTCTCCATAATTGGCGCCGTCTATGAGAATACTCAAATACATCCATGGCAAGCGTGACTGAAGATCCTCCGATAGCCACTGACGAGACCACACAAAGAGATGACCTCACTCCAGCAAACTCGCTTGGACCAAAAACCATCGCAGCAAGACTTGCCTTGGACCTCTGCTCATCTTCAAACCCAATGCAAAAGACAATACAAGCAACCATGGCACAAGCTAGGCAAACCAAACAGAGGTTGGACAACGTCATCGCTGAGAACGAACGCCTTCGTTGCGATCTGGCCTCGAAAATAGCAAAATCCAAACAAACAGTGCGCCAGGCTTCTGTGCCGCCCCCGAGGGCAGATGATCGACGATCTCGAGCCCGACAGCAAGCAACTGACGGCCGCTATGCCTCAACAGATCGTCTTGAGGAGTTGGCAATGAACGAACGTCTCCAACAATGTGTCCGGAGGAGCGCGATCAAAACACCTGCCCTTCCGAAGGATGCATTTCCGCCTGACACCGTCCACATGATATACAGCCTGCCAGCAGCCCCGGCCGTGCATGCGATCCAATCACATCCAGGTCCCCAACAGCAACTTACGCCAACAAAGCGGCTTCGAGAAATGCCAAGTATCACCTTTGACGACTCTGATTTGATCGGCGTAACACTCCCTCACATCGATCCATTGGTTGTTGAGCTATGTGTAAACCGGTTCACCGTCGAACGCGTTCTTATCGACCAGGGCAGTACTTCGGAGATTATGTATTATAAAACCTTCACCAAACTTGGATTCAACGAGTCAGACCTGACTCCGGCTCCTTATCCATTATTCGGCTTCAATGCCAATCCAGAGTACCCGTTGGGAAAGCTCAGCTTACCCGTTTGAGCAGGTTCCAGAACGGTGGATGTGGAATTCTTAGTCGCCAGGCTACCATCGCCGTAAAATCTCATCATGGGGCGATCGTGGTTACATACCTTGCAGGCCGTCCCAAGCACCTATCATCAACTGCTACGTTTTCCAACAGAACACGGCATTGAGCAAATCCGCGGATCCCAGAAATCAGCACAAGCATGTTATCTCCTTGCCGCCAGAACGCCAAAGGAACTGCAAGTAAACTCCATTGAGGTGCCGAATCGGGAGATCCTTGATGACGTTGGGCGGCATCCAAATGAGAAGGCCACGGAAGATTTAGACCGAGTTGACATCGATGGAAGCCCAGAAAAGTTCTTCATGATCGGCGCCTCTCTGAATCAGGACGACAGGCAGTAGCTGATCTCTTTCTTGCTCAACAACCTTAACGTCTTTGCGTGGACTCCGTACGAAATGCTGGGAATAGACCCATCAGTTTCACAGCACCATCTGAATGTTGATCCCAAATGTAAGCTGATCATTCAGAAAGGCCGACGATCAGCCGCGGAGCACACTGCTGCCGTTGTTGAGGAGGTAGACAGACTGCTTGACGCTGGGGCAATTAGAGAATTCACTTACCCTACGTGGCTCTCCAATACAATGGTGGTGAAGAAGAAAAATGGGACTTGGCAAGTGTGCGTCGGTTTCACGGATCTGAACAAAGCTTGCCCCAAAGACTGTTTTCCTCTACACAGAATCGACCAGCTTGTCGATGCGACGGCACGTCATCAATGCATGAGCTTCCTCGATACTTATAGAGGCTACCATCAAATCGCCATGCATCCAGATGACCAGGACAAAACTGCATTCCTCACCCCAAGAGGAATCTATTGCTACAAAGTTATGCCTTTTGGGCTGAAGAATGCCGGGGTAACCTACCAAAGACTGGTCACAGCCATGTTCAAAGAGCAACTTGGCCACACTATGGAAGTATACATCGACGATATGGTGGTCAAGTCCAAAGAAGAACAGAATCATATAGCCGATCTAGAAAAGACATTCAGCATCTTACGCAAATACAGAATGAAATTGAACGCTTCCAAGTGTGCGTTCGGAATCGGCTCTGGCAAATTCCTAGGTTATATCGTCAATCACTGAGGAATCGAAGCCAACCCGAGGCAAGTCACAGCAATCTTGGAACTTGGCTCCCTCCATTCAGTAAAAGAAGTCCAAAAGTTGATGGGAATGGCTGCTGCACTTAACAGGTTCATCGCCGGTCTACAGATCGCTGCCGACAATTCTTTTAGACTCTTTTGAATGGTCCGCCGAATGCGAAATAGCCTTCAACGGACTCAAGACCTACCTCTGCTTAGTACCTCTCTTGACAACACTCGCTGCTGGTGACCCACTCATTCTCTATCTGGCAGTTTCCGATAGGGCCGTCAGCGCCGTACTGTTAAAAGAGGAGGAGGGGGAGCAACGGCCAGTGTATTATGTGAGCAAGGCAATGGTTGACGCTGAAACATGCTACCTTCCGCTAGAAAAACTCATCTTAGCCCTAGTCATGGCGGCAAGAAAACTGATGCATTACTTCCATGGACATAGCATTGGGGTGCTAACAAATTATCCCCTCCGATCAGTACTACGGAGTGCAGAAGCATCCGGACATGTTTCAAAATGGGCTCTTGAACTCGGCCAATACGACATTCAGTTTTTATCTAAAACTGCAATCAAGGGGCAGGTGTTGGCCGACTTTGTTGCTGAATTCACCGACGAGCTTGCCAACCTCAAAGCTGACGAAGTTCGACCAAAGGCTGAAGTTTGACCAAAGCCGAACTGGAGAATTTATGTCGGGGATATTTGGCAATTATACTGTGATGGATCGTCTAACCAAAAGGGCAGCGGCGCCGGAGTTGTAATCCTGTCTCCAGACGGCGCAGTAATTAAGCAGGTCGTCAAGCTTGGCTTTGAAGCATCAAATAACGAAGCGGAATACGAAGCCCTTCTAGCCGGTGTGCGGAATGCGCACATTCTCGGCACTCGGCGTCTGCTTGTGTTTTGTGATTCAAAATTGGTAATCAACCAGCTAAAGGGGGAGTACGCGGCAAGAAACGACCGTATGGCGGCGTATATGAAAACGACCAATTCCTTGCTGGCAAAATTTGACCATCATGAACTGAACCAAATAACACGTGACTAGAACACACACGCGGATGCCTTGGCGTGCCTAGCCTCCGCCATCAATTCTGAGATCAAATGGACCATCGAAGTAGGTTTCGTCCCGAAGCCGAGTATTGGCCCTTCGGAGGAAATCCATGTCAACGTTATAGAATCCGCACCAAGCTAGATGGACCCCATTGCTGCATTCCTCTCTTCTGAACAACTCCCAGAGGACAAAAAAGAAGCACACAAGCTGCGAAATAAAGCCCTGTGATACTATCTGGATTCGCAAGGAGGGCTTTGTAAAAATTCCCTCTCTGGTCCATATTTGGAATGCGTGCACCCGACAAAGTGGAGGAGCTTCTGATAGACATACATGAGGGCAGTTGTGGTGCCCATTCTGGCAGACGCTCCCTGGCCTATCGAGCTGACACGGAGAGTTATGTAAAAAAATGCGAACAGTGCCAAAAGTTCTCCCCATTAACCCATCTGCCTGCCGAAGGGTTGAACTCTATCACCAGCCCCTGGCCGTTTGCTCAGTAGGGACTTGATATCGTAGGACCATTACCGAGGGCCCCAGGGAACAAGCGATTCTTAATCGTCGCGACAGATTACTTCACAAAATGGGTCGAAGCGGAGGCTTCAACACATATACGAGATGCCGACATTAAACGCTTTGTATGGAGAAACATCACAACGCGATTCGGCATTCCGAGAGCTCTCATCTTAGACAATGGCACCCAGTTCGATTGTGGCGTATATTGAGAGTTATGCAGCAAGTATGGCATTCGGCCTTACTTCTCTACACCGGCCTACCCCCAAAGCAATGGTCAAGTCGAAGCCTCTAACAAATCCATCTTGGACGGCATCAAAAAGAGGCTGGAAAAAGCTAAAGGCAAATGGGTCGAAGAATTGCCGAGTGTATTGTGGGCTCATCGTACCACGCCGAGGAGATCCACTGGAGAAACGTCGTTTGCTCTATGCTTTGGAACCCAGGCAATCTTACCCCTGGAAATCGGCCTCCCAACTCTGAAATCGCAAGTTTTTGATACGGGCCGAAACGACATAATGCTTGCCCTGGATCTGGTTCTAATCGAAGAACGAAGAGACCGCGCCCTGGCATCCACGGCACGGTATCAGCAGCAGCTCGCCAAGTCGTATAATCAGCAAGTTCAGTTACGCCGATACACGCCAGGAGAGTTGGTCCTAAAGAAAGTACTTCTAGCCGACCGGAGACCGGCCGATGGAAAATTGGGTCCAAACTAGGACGGCCCCTATCAGATAGAATCCATCGCAGGAACAGGGGCATATAGGCTCTCAGACATGACTGGAAGAAGCCTGCCATGGCCTTGGAATTCAACGCATTTACGTATTGACCCGACTTGTGGGCTTGATACTTGTACATATTCCATCATTGCAATACAAAATTTCTCGTTTTCTCAAGCTCGCTCCCCAGCCTTTAAGGGCCAATTAAGCCTTCTAAGGCCGAAATAAAGTCTCCGGATTCGGAGCCGCCTTTGGGTGCATGACACCTTAGGGCCGATTAAGTCTCCGGATACGGAGCGCCCTTCGTGATATCCAGCGCCCTTCGTGGATATCACGATTGGCCAAAATAAAGTCTCCAGATTCGGAGCCCCCTTTTGGTGCATGACACCTTAGGGCCGATTAAGTCTCCGGATTCGGAGCGCCCTGTGTGGATATCACGATTGGCCAAAATAAAGTCTCCGGATTCGGAGCCCCCTTTCGGTGCATGATACCTTAGAGTCGATTAAGTCTCCGGATTCGGAGTGCCCTGCGTGGATATCATGATTGGCCAAAATAGTCTCTGGATTTGGAGCCCCCTTTCGGTGCATGACACCTTAGGGTCGATTAAGACTCCGGATTCGGAGCGCCCTTTGCGGATATCACGGTTGGCCGAAATAAAGTCTCTGGATTCGGAGCCACCTTTCGGTGCATGACTCCTTAGGGCCGATTAAGACTCCGGATTCGGAGCGTCCTTCGTGGATATCATGGTTAGCCAAAATAGTCTCCGGATTCGGAGCCCCCTTTCGGTGCATGACACCTAAGGGCCGATTAAGACTCCGGATTCAGAGCGCCCTGCGTGGATATCACGATTGGCCAAAATAGTCTCTAGATTCGGAGCCCCCTTTCGGTGTATGACACCTTAGGGCCGATTAAGACTCCGGATTCAGAGCGCCCTTCATGGATATCCACGGTTGGTCGAAATAAAGTCTCTGGATTCAGAGCCGCCTTTCGGTGCATGACACCTTAGGGTCGATTAAGACTCCGGATTCGGAGCGCCTTCATGGATATCACGGTTGGCCAAAATAGTCTCCGGATTCGGAGCCCCCTTTCGGTGCATGACACCTAAGGGTCGATTAAGACTCCGGATTCAGAGCGCCCTTCGTGGATATCGCGTTTGGCCATAATAAAGTCTCCGAATTCAGAGTCCCCTTTTGGGGCATGACACCTTAGGGCCGAATAAGCCTCTTAAGGCCGATTAAGACTCCGAATTCGGAGCGCCCTTCGTGGATATCACGATTGGCCAAAAGTCTCCGGATTCGGAGCCTTTGTGAGATGCATTCAGACCACTTCACTGGCCGAATAAATATTCAATGAGAATTGTTCTTAATTCGAGCCGGTCAATGCATGTTTAAACATTTGCACCACGCAACACAAAACTTGCCAGTAAGTTGAAATAATACGATTAATTAAGCATGTAACATTTCAAGACCAAATACGGACGGAAAAAAAAAAAAAAAAATTCTATCTGTTCGGCACGAAGTCTTCCCGCGTTCCAAAGTCTGTTTATTCGGCACCCTCATCATCGCTCTTCTCAATTTCGAAATCGGAATAGGGTAAGTAGTGACGATGATACAGGGGCGAAACCGAATCAATTCCCACGGCTTCGAGAGCTTTCTCGGTTTGGAGGGCCTTAATCCAGCCGTGCTTAAATCCACGATTTTCACATCGGCAGACCTCCTCGGCAAGGTCTCGTTTGGTCTTCTCTATCCCGGCCTTCAGGCCGTCCTGAAACCCCTTTGCATAACCTGAGGTCCGTTGGGTCACTCTCTCCTCAACGACCAACTTAGATTGACCGGCCGCCACTGACGCGCTCGTTTGAACATTCTTCAGCTCCCGAAGCTCACGCTCAGCCTTTTCCGCGCGAATCTCCAGACTGTAATTCCTTTCATCCTTTTTCTCACTCTCACGTCGCGCTTCCCGCAGACGCATGCCGACTTCATAAGCAGTATATAGTCCTTTCACGGCCCCATGTATGCCATCTCGAAATACTTCGAAATCTTGACGTCCGACCATCGATTGTTAGACTTCCAGCTTGAAGATCTGTCGAGCGAACTCGACTGCCACACCTGGGTCTTTGATGATAGAATCCACCTCCGTCATTGGTCTATTCCTCACAAAAACCGCAAAACTCAACGGTCGTGGCGTCCCATTAGGCTCGATTCTCGATCGCGGGCTCGAAGAATTTCCCCGTTGTTGCCTGTCCTTTCGGGGCGATCTGCTTCGATGACTGAGGGGCTGCTGTGTTTCCCGATCCTTGGACATTCTTCTTCCCATACGCATAGGCTCTCTACTGCGACTCATTGCGGCGTCCAATTTAGCCAATCTTCGTCCCTCTCAAGTTGCCTGAATGGAAATAAGTAGGGTCTCTGGCGTGCACCCGCCCCATTTATCCTTCAATGTATGCAGTTCTCCCCAGGCAACGTCAGTAACCCCAAACGTCAAAAGTCAGATGACAATTGTCCGGCCCATTCGGCTTCTCAAACCAAGGACAGCTTTACTAATCTGGTCGGCAAGGGCATATTTACTAATCTGGTCGGCCATGTTTTCAAGCGCAAGCGCCGACCAATCTGTGCCTCAGCCAGCCCACGAGTTAGGCCCATTCGGCTTCCCAAGCTCGCGCCCTGGCCAAGGCAAGGGCAGATTTACTAATCTGGTCAGCCATGTTTTCAAGCGCAAGCGCCGACCAATATGTGCCTCAGCCAACCCACGAGTTAGGCCCATTCGGCTTCGCAAGCTCACGCCCTGGCCAAGGCAAGGGCAGATTTACGAATCTGGTCGGCCATGTTTTCAAGCGCAAGCGCCGATCAATCTGTGCCTTAGCCAGCCCACGAGTTAGGCCCATTCGGCTTCCCAAGCTCGCACCCTGGCCAAGGCAAGGGTAGATTTACTAATCCGGTCGGCCAAATACCTAAGCTAAGCAGCCGATCTAACCATAACCGAAAGCAATAGGCCATGTTTTCAAGCGCAAGCGCCGACCAATATGTGCCTCAGCCAGCCCACGAGTTAGGCCCATTCGGCTTCGCAAGCTCGCGCCCTGGCCAAGGCAAGGGCAGATTTACGAATCTGGTCGGCCATGTTTTCAAGCGCAAGCGCCGATCAATCTGTGCCTTAGCCAGCCCACGAGTTAGGCCCATTCGGCTTCCCAAGCTCACACCCTGGCCAAGGCAAGGGCAGATTTACTAATCCGGTCAGCCAAATACCTAAGCTAAGCAGCCGATCTAACCATAACCGAAAGCAATATCATTCATCAACATTTTTCATCGACAACATTTTCCTTATCAAGTTGAGCACAACTCATGAAATTTTATATACATAAATTACTAAACAAAATGCTATAAGCCCGCATGAAAATGCCTAGCAAAAAACAACTATGACTGTAGCCACACATAAAAAATACCAAATTAAAAACTGTAAAAATACATTCGACATCCTAAAAACTATGTCAGTCGCCCAGATCAGCCATCGGAATCAGACTCCAATGGCTCAACATCCACTTGCTCATATGGTATTGGCATAATCAATGAAACTTTAGCAGCAGCAAGGGCTTTGTGCCAGCCATGTTTGAATCCCCGATTTCAAACTTGGGGACTTGGTCCAAATACTCGGCGAGTCCAGCATTTTTCCCGGCCTCGAATACTTTGGAAGACTCTGAGTCAGCTGTTTCCTTCGCCGCCTTCATTTTAGCCAACTTAGCCTCCAGTTTGGAGATCGCCTTCTGGGCCAATTTGAGCACATCTTTGCTCGCGTCCGCCTTCTTCTTGGCATCCGATCTCAATTGATCCGCACTACGAGCCCTCTCCATCTCGGCTTCGGCCCTTGAGGCTTCCTTATTCGCCCTCAAAGCTTCGACCTCGGCCCTTCTCCTCTAGCCCTCAACTTCCTTGCATAAATGACCAATCTGTTTGACGGTGTCGCGATGGCGACGGCCTATATCGGCTATCCTTCCGACGGTCTGCAAAACAAGAATTTAAAACCATAACTTCAACAGTATTTGGATTAAGTGAAGCAAAGTCCGAATATGTACCAAAAGTGCCGATTAGACCGCTAGTGTTATCGCATTCAGATCTGGTTCCCCCCGGAAAGCCTCCCTGTCAGACGGCAATGACATGGACGTACCCAAGCTGAATGCGACCTCTGGATCTTTAAGCGCCGAAGCATCAGAAGAAACCGGCATGTTTTTTATCATCGGCTGAATGACAAAAGGAACAATCACATTCGATCCCTCTAATCGAGGACGCTTGCCGCCTTGTTCTTCTGAGCTGGCCTCAACTCGGCAGGGCGCTTCTCTGCCTCTTCCTCAACTTCTTGGCCGGCCTACACGATCAAAGTAGATTCGGCATTCTGATTTTTGCCGTCTCCACCTCAATAACGCGCAAGGACTTTGATTCGCTAACAGGCAGGGAGAGTTGAGATTCGGTAGCGGGTGGTACTTCAGACGGAAGGGCCTCCGCTCTTCGCCGCGCGGCCAACCTTTCCGCATTCGCCTTCCTGGCAAGTTCTGTCAGGCTTAACCTAGCCATGTCTCCGAGGCCTGCGGCGGGAAGATCCACTAAGCCGTGAAAAACGCCATCAAGTGAAAGATCCCCTCGGCCCGAAGTGGACGGAGGATCGGCCAAATTCAATACCTCGTCAGACTCGGTTTCGGACTGATCTGATTCGGTAGCATTAGCTACATCTCGCTCCGAATCAGACCCTTCAAAACCAACCTGCTCAAGTTTTTGAAGTCGACACGACAACTGAAAGGGGTGCGCTTAGATATCCGCATGAGGATAAGGCCAACCGCCGAATTTTGGCTCTGACTTTTTGAAATTCAGAACCAAGCACTCCAGCCAACTATCGTTGGTGAAGTGCTTGGGGGGCAATTGTGGGAGCTGAATAAATAGAGGAGTCAGAAGGTGCGTACCCAGAAATCAGATATTATTCGACTCCATATTGCGTGACTAGGATGCCGAATTCGTTAGGAAGGTCGAATATCCGGAGGTCAGTAGCTCCGAATAAATAAAAGGGGAATGGGATAAAAGTAGGCTCAAGCCCCGAGGACAGAAAGTAAGTATAAATACAAGGACCACAGATTTAGAAAGGTATGTAAGAATCACTTCACTTAACTTAGTAAAGAAGCTATCTTGAGTGTCTTTACTGACTTGTCCGTCGGAGTACTAATTCCGGCACCCCCGACCGGAGTGTTTGTATCTTTTCAGGTGACTAGCTGAGGATCACTAGCGTCTCCCACGATCTGAAGAGTATTTCCAAACCACTTCTCCACAGACACAAAATGACATATCTCTAACTCTGCCGGCTGACTTAACCCTCTGCTGGGATATGTGGCAACGGCTGATTGGACCTCCTCAAAAAGGTGATAGATTGATGAGACAAGAGCATAACAAAGTGTAAGCAACAAGTAAGGTGACATGGGCACTTCGGCGGGTAATGATCTCGGCTAGGACAAAGCTTCGGCAAGTAAGGTCTCAATGATCTCGGCTAGGAAGGACAACACTTGGCCTAGCTGTGCCACACCTTGGCCTAGATGTGCCACACCTCGGTCTAGGTCGTACCAGTCCAGGGACAAGATCACCTTAGTATAACATCTCGGCTTACATAATACACATCTCGGCCTTGGTGATGAACACCTCGGCCTAGATAATGACATCTCGGCCAACATGTCAGGGTGAGGGTGGAGGTCAACCAAAGTGGTTCCAAGGTGGTCCTAGGTGTAAGAAGTTCAAAGGTGTAACCTAGGCTCAAAATGACCTCGGCTAAACTCACACCAAGCAAGGAACAAGGCATGCAAGCAACACTTATGCAAAATAAATCAAGGTTTGTAAATGCGACTTAACAAGACAAGATCATGTAAATACATGCAAGCATGACTAGAGTAAAGTGAGGGTTGTTACATCCTACCCTCCTTAAAGAAGTTTGGTCCCCAAACTTAAGTTACCTTGCCCCAAAAACAACTCCGGATGTCGGGTTTTCATTTCTTCTTCCATTTCCCATGTGGCATCCTTACCATAATGCTCTTTCCATTTAACCTGCACCATCGGTATCAACTTGTTCCTCAACTGTTTCACTTGCCTATCAAGAATCCGTATCAGCTTCTCCGCATAACCCAAATCTTCGTTAATCCCAATCCCGAAATGGTCAATCACATGCAGGGGATCCCGAATATACTTCCTCAACATCGAAATATGGAACACATTGTGAACTTGACTTAGTTCTGGTGGCAAAGCAAGTCTATAGGCAACTGGGTTAACCTTCTCAAGAATTTCAAACGGCCCGATGTAACGAGGTGCTAACTTACCTTTCTTCCCAAATCTTGAAACTCCTTTCATTGGCGAAACCTTCAGGAATACATGATCCCCAACTTCAAATTCCAACTCTCTTCTTCTCTGGTCGGCATAGCTCTTCTGTCGACTCTGAGTAGTTTTGATCCTTTGTCGAATGAGCTTAATCTTCTCGGTTGTAACTTGAACTAGTTCGGGACCAATCAAAGCTTTATCTCCTACCTCAGTCCAATATATTGGCGATCTGCACTTCCTTCCATACAAAGCTTCGTACGGCGCCATGCCGATGCTAGCTTGATAAATGTTGTTGTAAGCAAATTCTACTAATGGTAGATGCACTTCCCAACTTCCCTTGAAATCCAACACACATAGTCTGAGCATATCTTCGAGTGTCTGAATCGTTCTTTCTGTTTGTCCATCGGTCTGGGGGTGAAAAGCTGTGCTAAACTTCAACTCGGTTCCCAAGGCCCTTTGTAAACTCTGCCAAAATCTAGAAACAAACTTCGGATCTCGGTCTGATACAATGGAAATCTCATTCATATACAGTACAGCAAGTCAGTCAGCATTGAAAGTAGTATGAACAGGCAAGAAGTGTGCTGACTTAGTTAATTTGTCAATGATAACCCAAATCGAGTCCATACCTTTCTGCGTCTTCGGCAAACTAACCACAAAATCCATAGAGATATGTTCCCATTTCCATTCTGGAACTGACATAGGTTGAAGAAGTCCTGCTGGTCTCTGATGTTCTGCTTTCACTTGCTGGCAATACAGACACTGAGATACAAAGTCTGCTACCTCTCTCTTCATGTTTGGCCACCAAAAGGTCTGCTTTATGTCTTGGTACATCTTGGTGCTCCCCGGGTGAACGGCAAACTTGGAACCATGGGCTTCCTGCAAAATCTTCTTTTTCAACTTTGGGACGTCGGCTATGCACAATCTTCCTTCAAACTTGAGTTCCTGATTTTCAACGGTATACCCTGACCTCGGCTTAGTGACAATCTCATCAATCACCTTCCTGAAGAATCTGTCTTCTATCTGCCTGGTCCCTTCACTTCCTCAATGATAGTCGGCTCCATTGAAATCATTGACAAATAAGCTGAATTCCCAACTAACTTCCTACTTAAAGCGTCGGCCACTGAGTTTGCTTTACCTGGATGATACTGAATCTGCATGTCGTAATCTTTCAATAATTCAAACTATCTTCTCTGCCTTATATTTAATTCTTTCTGGGTGAACAAGTACTTCAAACTCTTGTGGTCTGTAAAAACTTAGCAAGAGGCTCCATATAGGTAATGACGCCAAATCTTCAAAGCAAACACTACGGCTGCTAGTTCTAAATCATGGGTAGGATAATTCTTTTCATGAGGTTTCAATTGACGCGATGCATATGCTATAACTTTACCCCCTTGCATTAACACACATCCCAAACCTTATAAGAAGCATCACTATAAATCTGGAATTCCTCATTACCTGTCGGCAGTACAAGAACTGGTGCGGTGACTAACTTCGTCTTTAGCTCCTGGAAGACTGATTCCCTATCCTCGGTCCATTCATACGCCACTCCTTTCTGAGTTAGTTGTGTCAAAGGTATTGCAATCCTTGAAAAGTCCTTCACAAACTTTCTGTAATAACCGGCCAAACCCAGAAAACTATGAACCTCGGACACATTGGTCGGTGTGGGCCAATTCACAAACGGCTTCAATCTTACTTGGATCAACAGAGATATCCTCTTCATTAATCACATGCCCCAGAAATGAAATGCTGAAAAGCCAAAACTCACATTTGCTAAGCTTGGCATATAATCTTTTATCTCTCAGAATTTGTAGGGTAAGTCTCAGGTTGCTTCTCATGCTCGACTTCACTCTTGGAATAGATCAATATGTCGTCGATGAAAACAACCACGAACTCGTCTAGGTACGGCTTGAAGACCCGATTCATCAGATCCATGAATGCTGCAGGAGCATTAGTTACTCCGAAGGGCATAACCAAAAATTCGTAGTGGCCATACCTTGTCTGAAAAGCAGTCTTCTCAACATCCTCGGCTTTAACCTTAAACTGGTGGTAGCCCGACCTAAGATCGATCTTAGAAAAGACTCGTGCTCCCTGTAGTTGATCAAGTAAATCATCGATTCTCGACAATGGGTACTTGTTCTTAATGGTTACCTTGTTCAGTTCTCGGTAGTCAATACAAAGGCGAAGTGTGCCATCCTTTTTCTTAACAAATAGAACAGGGGCTCCCCAGGGTGAAGTGCTCGGCCTAATAAAACCCTTGTCTAATAACTATTGTAATTGCACCTTCAACTCCCTAAGTTCGGCTAGGGCCATTCTATAGGGTGTTTTAGAAATAGGCTGGGTTCCCGACATAACGTCAACAGTAAATTCTATTTCGCTATCGACCAAGTGACCAGGCAAATCATTTGGAAAGATGTCGGGGAACTCTCTAACAATTGGGATGTCGGCTAACTCAACGCTTCCATTCGAATTACTTAGTATACTACACAGATAACCTTGACACCCCTTTTTGATCAACTTATAAGCTCTCCTGGATGAGATCAAGTAAGGTGGAGATACTACCCCTTTTCCCTGAAATGCAACCTCGGCTCGGTTCGGGGGTTTCAACGTGACACTTTTGGAAACACAATTTATGGATGCATGATTCGCTACTAACCAATCCATCCCCAATATAACATCAAAATGAGTCAGGCTTAACGGCATCAAATCAACTAACAATTCTACGTCCTCTATCACAACATCACACGCCCTATAAATGGATGTAACAATCATAATTCTCCCAGATGGAGCAGATACAGATAACACATAACCAAGGGGTTCTAGTTCCCTATTCAACTTCTCGGCAAACTTAGTAGATACAAATGAATGCGTAGAACCCGAATCAATCAATATGTATGCATCTTGAGAACAAATTGGGAGGGTACCTGACACTACTGTCTCGGCGCTCTGGGTGTCTCCTGGCACTAGAGCAAAAACTCTGCCCTGCCTCATCTGTGCCTTTCCGACGTTGCTTCTCTGTGCAGAGCCCGAGGTACTCCCATTCTTCTTACCATCATCAGCCTTTGCCTTCGGACAGTCTTTCACTCGGTGACCCATCTCGCCACATTCAAAGCAAGCCCCTGACACCCAACGACAGACCCCGAAATGTGGCTTCCCATAATTTGAACACATCGGCTTAGTATCACCCTCTTGATTCGAGTTACTGGAGCTGCTCATATTCGTCTTCTTCTTGGCGTTAAACGGAGCTCAGCGATTATCATAATTCTGCCTCTTCCTCTGGCTCTCTCCGGAACTCTGATATCGGTTCAAGTTAGCTTCTGCCAGGATGGCCTTGTCTAACACTCTGGCGTAAGTCGGCATGTTGAGCATATTCACTCGGTCCTGTATCGGTCCACGCAACCCACTTTCGAACTTCCTAGCCTTTCGGTATTCGTCGTTAACCATGTGAGGCGCATATCTTGCCAACTCGGTAAAAGCACGGTCGTATTCTGCCACTGTCTTGTTGCTTTGTGTCAGAGTTTGGAACTCTGTGGTCTTGCGGTCTCGAACACTAAGGGGAAAATGCTTGTTGTAAAACAACTCCAAAAATCTGGCCCAAGTCAAACCCGGATTACCTTCTCGGACCATCATCCACCATCTTCGTGCGTCGTCATCTAACGTGAATGCTGCCAATGACACCTTCTGAGCATCGGTACTGGGAAAAATCTCAAACAACTTCTCCATTTCCAAGACCTACGCTTCCCCTTTCATCGGTTCTATACCCCCTTGGAATCTCGGCGGGTTCATCTTATTGAACTCTTTGATCAAGGTTATCGTGCCGCCACCATATAAAGCTTGCTGTGGAGGCACTTGCGGCACTGGAGAAGGTGGAGGTGGAGACGGAGCTGCATGTCGGCCGTTTGTTTGCTCGACCTGAGTGGAGGTGGTGCTAGTGTCTTGCGGCCTAGGTTGTCGCAACTCTCGAACCAAACCTTCGACCAACCTTTCTAACCTGTCCAATCTGTCCTCTGAATGATCTCGGCCAACTGGAGGTCTACCCCTTCTCATGACGCTAGGAGTATGCAAAATATGACTTTAAAAGAAAATGAGCAAATAAACATGTATGCAAGTAACAAATAATTATGCCGAGATGATGCACACCTTGTCAAGTAGCATGCAATATGATGCAATCCTAACACCATTCTAAGGGACATCCTATGCTCTTTAGGACTCAAAGTGTGTGAGTAACGTACTATGAGAAACTCGTGCTCTGATACCAATCTGTCACGACCCCATTCCGCTCCTAGTAGAATGGTGCCATGATGGCCAGTAATCCGAGATTACCAAAGGCCAACTCACAAAGGGTCACACACAATCAGAGTATACATATGGGGCTCACATGTGCGGAAGTAATAAATTTAAATCTAAATAGTCCACAAGAGCTGTGCATAGATCAAATGAAATGTCATACATGATGTGGTTTTACAGCTTGAGTACAAGTAAAATAAATACATATTACATCTTGATCAAAAGGCTTCTCAAGCCGACATATACAAAAGAAATAACTACAAGCCAAGAAGCAAAATCTTCAAGATACCACAAAACATGAATCCAAAAACATCTTGCAAACAATCATCTAGGCGTCACCGCCTTCCTGCTCATCACCTACATGTATATATAGAGAGGGTGAGCTTGGATACTCAATGAATGATACCAGTAATAAAGGTTTTGCATGAATGATATTCAAGATCTCTTTTCTAAACAATACATAGCATAACCTATACAAAATCAAGGGATGAACCAAGTCCACCAATCAAGTCTTTCAAATCTTCAAGGGATGCTTACTAGCATCAATATAATACAAGGGATGACATTCCGAACAAACAAACCCACGCGAAAAACCGTCAGTGGCAAAACAAGGGTGTAGTTGCATTATAGTCCCCTGGCACTAAGGACTTCCAGAACAAGGGTGCAGTTGCATTATAGTCCCCTGGCACTAAGGACTTCCAAAACAAGGGTGCAGTTGCATTATAGTCCCCTGGCACTAAGGACTTTCCCAGAATGTCATCAAAACAAACATAATACATGACACAAAACTAGGGATAATCATTCATGCTTGATCAAATACTTTTCCAAAACAAAGGAAAACAAAGCTTTTATCAAAACATTATGACATAGCTTTATTAAAGATACCACTCACATAGTTCTTCGGGTGTAGGAATTACAAGCAAGGATCCAAGGCCTACAAGCACATAATAAATCCCATTGAATGCATTTCAATTAGACAATGTGAGATGCTCAAAGATGGATATGAAATGCATCCTTAAAACAAGCTTTACATGACAGGAAAGGATCTCGACATTTCTTTCAAAATCAAGTTAAAACAAAGCAAAACATGCTGGGAGTTATAACACTGCCTTTTCATCTCGGGGAAAACATGCTGGGTACTAACCAGGTCTAGGCCGAGGTCCCACACCTCTTGGCCGAGGTGTGTTCCCGACGACCACATTCAAGGAAATGAAGTCTGGGAAAATCTAGGTTTCCCTCTTGAAGAACATGAAGAGCATGCATGCTAAATTCATTACTTCTTTATTCGAAATCTGAGTTTTCATGAGGTGAGTTTGAAAACATGGACCTGGGTACCCATACTTGAAGCTTTCATGGAAACAAACAGAAAACATGGGACTTGTTACAAACTTTCGGATCAAAACACGGTTTTATCTCAAGAACATAGGAACATCATTTTCTCTTTCTAAAGCAAGCTTTAAATCAATGCATGGTTCATGAATTATGCTAGATCATGTAATGCAATCGGATTAACATAAAGAATAACAAAAGCAAATCAAGATTCTAACCTCAAAACACGGATTAAACGGCTTAAACTCTAAAGATCAAGCTTGGGATCTAGCTCTCTCACTCCAACTTCCTCTCCTCTTCCTAGAGCTTCTCTCTCTACCATGCAAGAGATATGACACAAAATGATATATCTCTAACTCTGCTGGCTGACTTAACCCTCTGCTGGGACACGTGGCAACGACTAATTGGACCTCCTCAAAAGGTTGATAGATTGATGAGACAAGAGCATCACAAAGTGTAAGCAACAAGTAAGGTGACATGGGCACTTCGGCGGGTAATGATCTCGGTTAGGACAAAGCTTTGGCAAGTAAGGTCTCAATGATCTCGGCTAGGAAGGACAACACTTGGCCTAGCTGTGCCACACCTTGGCCTAGATGTGCCACACCTCAGTCTAGGTCATACCAGTCCAAGGACAAGATCACCTTGGTATAACATTTCGGCCTAGATAATACACATCTTGGCCTTGGTGATGAACACCTCGGCCTAGATAATGACATCTTGGCCAACATGTCAGGGTGAGGGTGGAGGTCAACCAAAGTGGTTCCAAGGTGGGTCTAGGTGTAAGAAGTTCAAAGGTGTAACCTAGGCTTAAGATGACCTCGGCTAAACTCACACCAAGCAAGGAACAAGGCATGCAAGCAACACTTATGCGAAACAAATCAAGGTTTGTAAATGCGACTTAACAAGACAAGATCATGTAAATACATGTAAGCATGACTAGATCATCTCTCAACTTGGTCACGCGCCTGATCACTTATATACATAAATAATAGAATGAGCTAGAACCTAGTGAATAATAACAAAGTAAAAGGTTTAATGAATGTTATCCATAATAGATACAGAAAATAGAATTTAGTTTATATCATAAGTGAATTTATATTCATAATCAGAATTTACAATTAATTGTACGTGGTACATCCATTAGCACTAACAGAAACAGTTGACCCATAAAGGGACAGCCATGAAGGCATACAGTTGACTCACATGCACGGAGACAATATAGTTGGCTCATGAGACATACAGTTGGCCCATAAATAGGACGTATACAGAAGGATCCATAACAGTTGGCTCATGAGAAATACAATTGGCCCATAATTGGGACATAACAGAACAGATCACAGATTTCATTTAAAGCTAAAGATGCCACGAATACATTTCAGAAACATTGGACAACCATTCATTTATACAGAAAATAATAGTTCAGAAAATAGATCATCTTATATCATTTAGAAAATACTTATAATTGAACATAGCTTTACAAAGTTATTACTCATAGTTGGCTCCAATAGCAGACAAACAGAGCAGATAAAGCAGACAAATAGAGCAGATAACCAGATAGCCTTCGGCACGTGACCTACACAAACACAGAACGAATACACATTGAAACACACTCACAGAATTCATTTAATTTATTTGTTTCTTGACTGGGTGTGTTTCTAATCTTTATCCTCATTACTATGTTGTAATTAGGGCTCAAGAATGCCTAGAATGCAAAGAGGATGCCAAAATATGCCTTAGAACACTTAGTCAGATTTTCAAAAACAGGGCAGTCCACTCAAGCGGAACTTTGGTCACTCGAGCGGTCTGCAAAGTCTACAAAAGGACTGGTTGTATGATTTTCACACTCGACGGACGCTCAGGCCGAAGACTAAGTAAACAGGGTCTCCGCTTGAGCGCAACTTCGATCGCTCGAGTGGTCTGCAAAATCTTATAAAACTTCTGGGAGCATGAATTTTACACTTGAGCTTAGACTTCTTCGCTCGAGGGGAAGTACAAATATATGGGTGGTCGCTTGAGCGCAGGTGCTGCTGCTCAAAGCCAATCCCCAAACTCTGCAAAAGTACTAGGAACTCGCATTCTTCGCTCGAGCGCAGACTCCACAGCTCTTGAACGGAGAGTGCAAATTCTAGAATTTCCAAATTTGCTTCCCAAGTACAAAACTCAATTCCAAAGTTACAAAACACATCCTTTTGGGCCCAAAACTTAAGAAAACATATATAAACTTCCAACACATCTTGAATTGAAAATCATTTCGCAAAATCAAAGCCCAAAAGCATGCTAATTACACAAAGTCAACTTGAAATGTTGAAAACATAACATGCATGTATTTTCTTGAGTTCAACTTTCCAAATCTTGGTAGAATGAGATGTTTAGTACAAAAAGGAGTTGAATTCTCATAACAAGACCAAAATATGAACATCCATGTAGGAAAACTTTGAAATCAACTTCCAAAACTTCACCATATGCACATGCATGCATGGTTTGATCCAAATTCTTCTTCTTTAGCTTAATTCTCAAGTTAATCTACTTAATTCTCTTGAACTCATGCAATACACTCTAATTCCCTTTTGATTTCACATGTAAATGAGCTTGAGGTTACAAAATGTGAGTTGAATTCTTATCTAAGGTTGAAGTCAAGTGTAAAACTAACCCAAAGCTCCAAATTGTCTTCGAATCCCACCAATTCTTCCTTTCCTCTTCTTTGATCTCAATTTCTTCCTTGTCTCTTTCTCTCTCACATGTAAGAGCTCAAAATGGTGAAGATGAGATGATTCTAAAGTGTTGTATAAGCCTTATATAGGCTAATTAAGGGACTTAATTAACTCTTGGCTTAAGTTAATTAACTTACATTATTTTACTCTAATTATTTCGTTCCGAATCGAATTTCAATTGAATTTACCATAATTTTCTAAAAATCCTAAATAATACGTAATCTCAGTCAATTTCATATTCTGTGGCCAATAAGGCCTTCAATTCGCAAAATAGAATAAAAACAATGACAGATATTTGTAAGACAAACAGATACAAACACGAATAACACAATTCACAAGCAATTAACTCAGAATTTCTTCTTAATTACTTATTAGGCATTCTTAATCAAAGATTAAAGCAAATCATAGGTTGGGGTTGTTAAAGTCTCCCCCCTTAAAGAGTTTGTCCTCCAAACTTGAATTAGCTTCAGTTTGAAAGAATGTCGGATCTAGAGAGAACAAACCAGAGTATCTTTTCATCATATCTTCCTCAGTTTCCCAAATTGCATATGTTCCTCCGTGGTTTTGCCAGTCAACTTTCACCAATGGGATTTATTTGTTTATTAGCCTTTTGTTCCTTCGATTGGCAATCTGAATCAGTCGTTCTTCATAAGTAAAATCATCTTTTAATAACATATGTGTTGGCTCAATCACGTGTAAAGGATCTCTCAAGTAATCTCGGAGCATTGAAATATGAAAGACATTATGGATTTGCTCTATGATCGGAGGTAAGGCCTCTTGGTATGTTACTGAATTGATTTTCTCTAGAATCTCATATCTCGGAGCCAACTTTCTTTTCACTCCAAATCGTGTTTGTCCTTTCATAGGAGTTACTTTGATAAGCACATGATCCCCAACTTCATATTTTGTGTCTCTTCTTCTGACATCTGCATAATTTTTTTGGCGACTTTGTGTAGTTTTCAATCTTTGTTGAATCAATTTCACGTTTTTAGTCATTTTTTGCAAAAGTTTCGGTCCCAACAAAGGTCTATCACCTATTTCAGCCCAATAGATCAGAGAACGACATTTTCTACCATACAAACCTTTATGAGGAGCCATACCATACTCAAATGATAACTGTTGTTGTACACAAATTCAGCCAATGTGAAGTAGGTCTCTCAATTTCCTTGGAAATCTAACACACACATTTTGAGCATATCTTCCAAGGTTTGAATGGTTCATTCAGATTGGCTGTCTGTCTGTGGGTGATAAGCACTATTCAACCTTAATTCAGTTCCCAAAGCCTGTTGCAAACTTTTCTAAAAGCTTGAAGTGAATTTGGAATTCCTGTTAGATACAATGTATATTGGCACCCTGTGTAGTCTCACAATCTCATTTACATAGATGGTAGCTAATTTATCCATATTATAAAAAGTTTTGACAGGTAAAAAGCGAGCGGATTTAGTCAAACGATCAACTATGATCCAAATAGAATCAATACCTCGAGAGAAACGAGGCAGTCCAACAATGAAGTCCATCATGATATGCTTCCATTTCCATTCCGATATTGGAAGCGGTTGAAGTAGTCCAGCGGGTTGTTGATGTTCGGTCTTCACTTGCTGGCAATGCAAACATATAGCCACAAAATCAGCAATACATCTCTATAGACACCCCATTTTTGATGGCCCTTACGACTTGGACACCATTGCATACACACCCAATGATGAGTTTATTTGCTCGCCAAGTGCTCGAAGTCCTTAGCAGAATGCCACAGCTTTGAGCCTTTCAAACCTTGCACCTTTGTTGCCTCATTCTTGGACCATGCTGTAGACACCCCATTTTTGACCGTCCTCAAGACTTGGATGTCATCGTTTGAACACTCGATGATCATCCATGTTCGTGTTCGTTTTGAGTTCCCGGAGGTCTCGGCCGCGCGCCTTGCCTCAAGATCTCTCAACTTGTCTGTTTTGTGCTTAGTTGTGGACCAAGGACTTGTGTTTTTGCTTCTGAGGGAAGAGGGTGGCTCGTTGGCCATCCCCTCAACCCATCGGCCAAGGCATGAAGCCATCGGCCTTGTTTTCTTGCCATCGGCCAAAAGTGTTGACCGATCGGCACTTTTTTTGGTCGATTGGCACTTATGTTGGTCGATCGGCCATATTTTCTGGCTGAGCTCTGTTTATCTACTTTATGCAGATACTTTATACCAGCTGTCATAGCTGGCATGCACAATTCACATCCTCCATACACGTGTACGGGGGGATTTGATTCAATTGCTTAGCTTGCTCAACAAGCTTAGGAATTGAACTTCTATAAAGAGAGAGCTCCTCCTCCCTTTCCAGAGGTTCATAAAATTAGGTTTAGAGTGAGAGATATAGTTTTGTATCTATCTTGCCTTGATTCTTCATTTTATGTTTCAAAAGTGTCATTTTGTCTTACTATTGTACACAAACACACACTAGAACACCATCCTCTTGGAGCTGAGGTCCCTTGAGGTTGATTTTAGTGTTTTTGGGCTGGTTTTGATCAGAGAAGGCTGCTGGAGTAGTGTTCTTGAAGGTGGTCTTCAAGGGTGAGTTCCTTGCTTTTAAACCCCCATTCTTGTTTTAGCTTTTAGACCTACTTGCTTATTGTTTTAAGCTTAACTCTTAACTGATAAAAGTTCTGTTTTTACATGCTTTAAATCTTTGGTTAAGGTCACTTTTTGGTTGGGGGTCATCTCCTCCCTCCAAGGCCTTGTTAGGCCTTGTTTTAGGCCATCCCTTTTGGCCCTTGTTTTAGGTTTTGCATGACCTTTCTACCACTGAAATCCAGAGGATTTTTAGTGGTGGAAAGTTGGTTTTGGAGTCCTAACTAGGAGAGGGTCATCCCCTCTCCTTCTTGTTTTGTATGCTTGCATAAGTGGCTTATATTGGTAGCATGTTGGCTTAGCTTGTTTTAGCTTCATTTCAGTATGTATTAGGCTTTGTTTTGCCATGATACAACACTGTTTTTGCTCGGTTTTGTCACTCCATGCATGCCTAATATACTTGTAGTGTAAATTACACAAACTAGTCTTATACGCTTCATGTTTGAGCATGTCTTTCTAGCTTATGTTGACTCCATTTCAGTGGGTTTTTGGTGTTGCTTTAGCATGCCATGACTCTTTTTTGGGTGGGTTTAGTTGGCTCTTACATGCTTCATGTACTTGTCTTGCAATCTTCTCATTTGCCTTAACATGCATCTTGCGTTTAGACTACCATTCTTGCATGTTTTGGCTCAACTCAAAGAAGCTTTTAGCCTTGTTTTACCATGCTTGAGCTCTTTTTTGTGTTGTTTTGATCATATATGCCACGTTTTGTATAGCCATAAGGCATTCTAGCTTGTTAGCTTTGAGTGTCCAAGTCACTAGCATGCTTTATTTGGACTATTATCATGATTTGGCATCATTTGAAATGTAATTTCAGTTCATGTTTCATGCTCATATACTTACACTTATCACTCCTTTAATGCTTTAAAGAGTTGATGTCTTATGCCTCATGAATGGACCATTGTGTATGCCTCCATGCTTAGGTCTTTGGGATGCCATCTAAGTGGGTTTTTGGGCTTATTTTGATATGCCATAACTCTGTTTTTCATTGGATTATTCATGCCATGTTTGGTTTTGATAGGTGTAGTGTAACACCCCTTTGTAGCCTTGCATGCCTCATGCCTTTTGGAGTTGTATTCTAGCTTGTGTCGGCTAGTTTCGAGCATGTTTTTGGTCTTGTCTTGACCTGCCTTGGGACTGTTTTGGATGCCCTTGGCCCTTTGGGGCTTGATTCTTGTGGCCATGGTTTGAGTCCCTTGGCTAGCCTTAAGCTTTGGGCTTTCTTGTATGCTTTGCGTGCTTTGTTTAGTTGGTTTGACACCTTTTCATGCATGATTTCAGAGCTTACAATGTTTGTCACATGTCCATATTTGTGCCCTTTTAAGTGCTCTTGAAAGTTGCCCTCCTATACCTAGGTGTTGGACCATTTACATGTGCATGTTTGTTTTGCATTTTCATGCTTCCAATTCATAACTTTGGCCACTGATTTTGAGCATGGCTGAGATCTGTCCATCTTTAGTTTAAGCCCATTTACCATGTTGTTCAAAGTTGCTACTTTACATCATGCTTACATGCTTGTTGCATGCTTGTCATATTGCATGTTGTCACATGCTTGCTAATTGACATGTTGTTGCATGCTCATCCATCTTGCCTTGCATGTTGTCGCATGCTTGTTACATATTTAGTACATTATATGTTGTTGCATATTAGTTCCATTGCATGTTGTTGCATGCTTAGGTTGCATTGCATTGTGTGTGCATTGCTTTGCTTCTTGATCAAACATGATAGAGGTTAAGGTCCCTTATGTGTATTGTGCATTTTATTTGATATTGAATTGCACACTTGACTCTTTTGACCATCATGCATTGAAATGTGTGATTGATGGTCCGAGGGTCGAGAACTACACTCCTTTGAGTCTCAGACATGATAAGGGGTGTAGCTGCAAACATTGTCTTGTGAATGCATTGCCATGCTCTGTTTGTCCTCTGCTGCAGCAAAAGAGCATTTTACAGGAAGGGATGGCCGATCGGCCATCTTCAGTGCCAGTCGGCTACAAGTTTTTGGCCGATGGTTTCATATTTGGTCGATGACCTGTTTATCTTAGCCAATGACCATGATTTTTGGCCGATGGCCTCCCACAGTGCCCATGGGGTGAATCAGAAGTGTGTTGGGAATTTTCACACTTTGCAGAGGTACAGAGCAGTGCAAACAGAGGCAACATGAGGCATGGCAACAGATTTCTGAGTGAAGCCAACCGAGTATGCATTTGTCCCTCTTCTCGAGGCCTCTTTACTGTTTTTCATAGCTTAATTAATTTGTTAATTATTTAAGTGTTGTAATAATTAGTTGTAGCTAGTTATTCATTTGATTGTGTAATAATTAATTAGCTTGTTAGTTAGTTAATTAGATGGTTTGTATTATTCTTTCGGTCTCTCCCTCGAGAGAGCCAATTGGTGTAATAAGCGTGCGTGTGTGTGATGCATGTCTTCCAACCCCCATTTCTTTCTCCCTTTTACTTAACCGCTTACGATGGTTAGTTTTAGGGCATATTTCATTTAGCATCCTTATGCTTGCATGTTTGCATCCATTCATCTGTATTACATGCACTAGGCTCGGCGCATCATACTAACTGCATTGTATTTCAATTCCTACTTGAATACATGTATCGAGTTGTCGCGTCTCATATGCCGCCTTAGAATAGCCGAGCCTATTTCTAGTTGCATTTTGCATGTGTTGCATTGGCCATCTTAACATGAACTAGGATCATGCATTGATGACTAACTAGTTCTTTATTTTGGCTCGGAGTACACTGTGAGTGTTTATGCTTTAGCATCTTGCATGTGTGTAAGTGTTGCCATGACAGCATGCTTGCCATGAGGCTAATTGCTTATGTGATATAACTGCCTGAATGCCTGTGGGTGAAGGTTGGATTACTTGAATTGGAACAATTCATTGAAATCCGTGTTTTAGCCTACTTGCGAGTAGCAAACTTCAAACCATTTCCAAATAAACGGATATGCGATGCTTTGTTCCAAATTAGGCGATCTAGTCTATACTTGTGTGTTGTGCGCATCACATAGTAATTCTAGCTAATTAACCGGAATAAGAACGCATGTGTTTTCAAAAACAAGATAGCATGCTTAGTACAGGCCGATCTTTGATCGGGCGAGCGGGGGTGCTCATTGCATGACCTTCCCCTCTTATACCCAAGTTCTCGAGCTGAGGCAACTTTGGTGATGACGGACACGTGGCCTTAGGCACGAGTCAAGGTTTCCTAAATTCCCCCAAAATAAAATATTTAGGTGGCGACTCTATATCTGGCAAAGTAGTCCATGTTTGGCACTTCTTTCTTAAAAATCAGTTTTTCAAAACAATTTTCCGGATTTGGACTCTTTGGTGATTTATCGGTCTTGCATCGCACTTTGCGAGATTAGATTCAGAACCGTGACATTGAGTCCGAACTGTAGTAGCTAGAGAACAAAACGAGATTTTCTCGGGAGTTCTTCGGGCGCGTCCACACATGCCTTGGTCCCTCAAGCTTGCAACCCTTAGTGGCCTGCCGACCACCTTTTGAGGCTATCGGCCATCACTTTTGGGCTGCTGGCACTGATATGGCTGGCCGGCCACCAGTGATAGCCGGCCGGCTCCTAGTTTCTTTTGCAGATATTTTGTGACAGTTGTGCCAACTGTTCGCACAGATGCATGCATCTGCTTCCACGTGTAAGGTTGGATGTTATTTAGGGGAAGTCATGTTTTCTATATATAGGAGGCCTCTCTTTCATGTTTTAAGGTTAGAAAATTTTGAGATAAAAATTTTTCCTCTCTCTACAATTCTCTCTCTCTCTCTACCAAATCTTTACACTTTTACCTACAATTCCTTAACCTTTTCTTATGCACCCTTAGCCAAATCTTCTCATCTTTGAGCTAAGGTGTCTTTGAGCTTGGTTTGAGCTCTAGAGGGTGTGTTTGTCTTGGTTTATTGCTTGAATTGCTTCTTCTCTTCAAGAGATATAAAGCTTTGTCTCTTTACTTTCTTTTCTACTATTGTACTTGTTGTTTTTCAAGTGTTTTTGGGCTGTTAAACTTCTTTTTTTTTGGGGGGCTAAAACTTAGGTCCTAAGGCCATTAGTTAGCTAATTATTACAAACTGAAATGAATAAACCAGCTAAGCTTTCCATGGTCGGCAGCGGTGGCCGACAGGCCACTTTCCATGGTCGGCAGGTGGCTGACAAACCACCTTTGATGGCCGGCAACACTCATCACTGGCCGGCCGGCCACTGATGCGAATTTCAATAGTGTGTTCCTTTGGCAGAGTAGAGTTATTCTGAAGTGGGCAACAGTGTGTGTGTTCTATTGCGCAACAGAGGCTCTCCGGAAGCAAAATGGTGGTCTTTTTGGGTGGAAACCAAGCATGCGCATGAACATCCCTCGTTTCCCGAGGCGTAGTAGTTAGTTGTTTAGTTTAATTACTTATTTTAATTGCACTTGCGTTGTAACTAGTTAGTTAATTTATTTGTTGTAATAATTAGTTAAGTAGCTTAGCTGGTTTATTCATTTCAGTTTGTAATAATTAGCTAGTTTACTCATTTGGACTCTCCTTCTTGAGAGCGCAATGTAATAATGTGCATGTCTTCCAACCCTACATCTTTCTCCCTTTTATTTAACTGCTTACGATGGTTAGTTTAGGGACATCATGTTTCAATTAGCATTCTCCATGTTTACATCCATTTGTGTTGCATGCACCGAGACTCAGCGTATCATTCTAACTGCATTGTTAGTTCAATACTTCTTTAAATACGTGCTTAGACCGCATGCTATTTAATTGATTCATATGTCATGTTAAGTAGCCGAGCCTATTTAGATTGCATATCGCATGTGTTGCATTAGTCATATTGCATAAGTTAGGATCATGCATTTTTCTAACTCATTTTTCTTTTGGCTTGGAGTACTAGGTAAGCTTTTATTAGCTTTAGCATAATTGCATGAGTGTGCTTGTTGCCAATGTCTAGCATGCTTACCATGAGGCTAAATGCTTAATTGATAAACTGCTTGTATGCCTGTAGATGAAGGCTTGTTGCTTGAATTGGAATAATTTGAGTAATGTTCATATGCGATCACTTTTTCAAGTGGTATGTATTTCGAAACAACTTTCAAAACAAACATGATTCGAAGTGTTCCCATTCTTGCGATTTAGTCTATACTTGTGTGTGCGCGCATCACATAGTAATGCTAGCCTAATAAAACCGGAACAAGAGCATATAATGTACATAAGATTCATATCATAATTAGTAGAGGCCGATCTTTGATCAGGCGAGCGGGGGTGCTCAATTCATGACTTTCCCCTCTTGTACCTAAGTTGCCGAACCGAGACAATCTTGGTGATGATGGACACATGGCCTTTGGCACGAGTCATGAGTTTCCTAAATTTTCCTAAAACAAAATATTTAGATGGCGACTCTGTATCTAGCAAAGCAATCCATTTTTGGCAATTTGATTCAAAATTGATTTTCCAAAAGATTTGCCAGATTTGGACTTTTTGGTGTTTATCAATTTCACATTGTGAGATTAGATTTAGAACCACGGGGGTCCGAAGTATAAGGCTATATTTCGAACTTCCAAAAAAGAGGCGCGAAAAAGTCGAGCTACAATCTCTTCATTCTAGGCCACCATAAGTTCTGTTTCAAATCTTTGTACAATTTGGTATTTCTGGGATGCATAGCAGATTTTAAACTGTGAGCCTCAGTCATAACACACTTTTTTTAATTCTGAACGATCCAGAACACAAAGCCTATTCTGAAACTTCAGCACATTATTCTCAATTATGAACCCTGGTCTTGGTTTTGTGTCAATCTCATCAACAATGCTTTTCATGAACTCATCTTGCAATTGTTTCTCTCTAATTTCTTCGATAATTGCACGCTAGGTAGAGATGGCGGCTAGAATTCCACCCTGTTTGCTCAACACAATTTCAATCTCATTTTTCTCCAAGTTACATAACAACTTTTTCTGACAGGTGAGCAAACATGACAAATTCCTAATTGACTTTCTACACAATGCACCTGCAACGGTATTTGCCTTTCTCGGATGATATAGAATTAGCAAGTTATAGTCTTTTATCAACTTAAGCCATCGTTTCTGTCTCATGTTCAATTCCTTTTGAGTAAAGAAATATTTGAGGCTTTTATGATCAGTGTACACTTCACAAGTCACACCATACAAATAGTGTCGCCAAATTTTTTAAGCAAACAACAGCTGTTAGTTCAAGGTCATAAGTTGGGTAGTGCTTTTCATGTGGTCGGAGTTAGCGAGAAGCATAGGCAATCACTTTCCCATTTTGCATAAGCACACACCCAGACCCATGTATGAAGCATCACTATAAATCTGGAATCCATCTATACCAATAGGCAGAGTCAGAATTGGTGCAATCACTAATCTAGTCTTCAACTCTTGGAAAGCATATTCTTTTTGGCCATTCCAATCAAATGGCCTATTTTTCTGTGTTAGCTGTGTCAAAGGCATAGCAAGTTTAGAGAAGTCCTTTACAAACATGCGGTAGTAACCCGCAAGCCCCAAAAAGCTTTTGACCTCAGACACATTGGTTGGTCTAGGCCAATCCATAATAACTTCAATTTTCTGTGGGTCAACAGAGATGCCATCTTTATTGATTACATGCCCCAGAAAAGTTATGCAATCAAGCCAAAACTCACATTTGGACAGTTTTGCATACAATTTATTTTCTCTCAAGATCTATAAGGAAGTTCTCATATGATGTTCATGTTCTTCCCTACTGTTAGAATAGATCAGAATATCATCAATAAACACAACTATAAATTCATCAAGAAATTGTTTGAACACCCTATTCATTAAATCCATGAACGCCGTAGGTGCATTAGTTACCCCAAATGGCATCACCAAAAATTCAGAGTGCCCATATCTAGTTTTGAATGCAGTTTTCTCTATGTCTTCTACCTTGACCTTTAACTGGTGATACCCAGATCTAAGGTCTATCTTAGAGAACACTTGTGCTCCTTGAAATTTGTCAAACATATCATCTATTTGGGGCAGTGGATATTTGTTCTTCACGGTTACTTTGTTCAATTCACGGTAGTTAATACATAACCTCAAAGACCCATCTTTCTTTTTGACAAATAGAACTGGAGCACCCTAAGGTGAAGTGCCAGAGTCAATAAACTTCTTGTCTAGTAGTTCTTGGAGTTGGACTTTCAATTCTTTTAGTTCAGCGGTTGACATTCAATATGGGGTTTTGGAAATTGGTTGTGTTCCAGGTACAACATCAATAGTAAATTCAATTTCTCTATCAATTAAATCCCCGAGTAGGTCAATAGGAAACACATCAGGAAACTCACAAACAACAAGAATGGCTTCCACATTAAGCTTATCAGAAATCTCAGTTAAAACACAACACAGATAACCCCGACATCCCTTCCTAAGCAATTTGACAGCTTTCATAACAGAAATCAACTGCGGTGGAGGAACTACCCCATTCCCAAGAATTACAAATTCAGGCAACCTCGGAGGTCAAAACACAACAGATTTGGAAACACAATCAATCGTAACATGATAACCAGTCCATCCCCAAAATGCAATCAAAATGGTCAATAGACACAGGCATCAGATCAACATATAACAGCACACCACTAATCACAACATCACATACTGAATACACACAAGCATATAGAGCATAGAATCTTCAAATGGAGTAGATACAAATAACACATAATTCATGGATTCTAATGGTTTAGTTAGCCTTCGGGCAAAAGCATGTGACACAAAAGAATGCGTAGAACCGAAATCTATCAACACATAGGCATTCTGAGCACAGATATAAATTATACTTGACATTGCTGATTTAGTATTCTGTACATCGCTATGCACAAGTGCAAAAAATCTACCTTGCCTCAAAGGTTCTCTCCCAACATTAGTTCTTATATTTGCTTTTAGTCCAGAAGCAGATCTTGCTAAACTTGCTACAGGGCGGTTGGCATTTTCAGACCCAATTGGACAATCTCTTAGCATGTGGCCTGTCTTGCCACACTGAAAGCAAGCACCAGATATACGATGGCAAACCCCTCTATGTCTTCTTTCGCACTCAAGGCAAACAGGTATAGAGCCACTACTCTGACTTGAGTTGCTAGTAGATCCCATTTTTTACTTCTTATTCGTAGCAAATGAATGGCCTTTTTTGAAACTAAATCCAGATTTTTTACCCTTCCACTCGATTGTTGGAGCCTTGGTTTGTTTCATTACAGCTAAGTTGGCTTCAGCCATTAGAGCTCTATCTAGTACATCCACGTATTCAGGCAATTTTAAAACACCAACCCGATCAAACACGTCTAGATCCAACCCTCTTTCGAATTTTCGAGATTTCTTACAATTTGTATCTACCATGTGTGGGCAAAACGGGCTAATTCATTGAACTTGGTCTCATACTCGGCCACTAACATTTTGCCTTGCTTGAGTTCTTGGAATTCGGACACCTTACGGTCTTGAAAGCACTGGGGAAAGCACTTTTCGTAGAAAATCTCTTTGAATTGATCCTAGGTCATGGCCCCATTGTCATTGTGGATAAGCATCCACCAACGACGAGCTTCTTCCTTTAAAGTATAAGTAGCCAATAAAACTTTCTGAGTTTTAGAACAAGGGAATACTTCAAACAATTTTTCCATTTCTAGCATCCATGGCTCGACTTTCAACGGCTCAATTCCAGCCAAAAAGGCTGGCAGCTTCATCTTTGTAAATTTCTGAGTCAAGCTGTCGTTGTTTTCTGATTCAGCTTGTACCGGCAAAGGTTGAGGTTGCTATCTTTGTTGTTGCATCATTGACTTTGTTATGGCTTCAAGTATCTATTCCATTCGGTTCATTCGGGGCTCAAAGGATTCGGTTGTACCATCATTTCTTGTATTGTCCATTTGCTATAGGTAAACATAGCACTAATAAACATAGGAATAATCCTTTCACAGTATTCATTTTTTTTTTTTTTTGGTTCCTTACAGTCCAGATATACTCATGTTATTTTACTTTTAGTTCAAATATGTTCATATATTTCACACACACTCACATGCAAATATATGTCCCTAATTCTTTTCTAGGACATTGTATAGCTCATATGGACTCGTGTGTGCGGTATAACACGTGCTCTGATGCTACTCTGTCACGACCCAAACCCGCCCCTATAAGTTTAGCGTCGTAACTGGCCAGTAATCCTTGGATTGCCAAAGGCCTCTATACAGAATAACATATAATTTAGGGGCTAGCGGAAGCAACTTATAGAAAATAATGTTCATAGAGCTGTGCAGACATACATGGGATAGAAAATTTAAAGCTTTATATACATATAAGTGACATCAAATAAACAACAATCTTACGTCACCAGATATATAGACAAAACAGGATGGGACTTAGCCCAATATTCAGACACAAAAAAAAAACGGAAAGACAGTGAACAAAAGTAGAAGCTGTTAGCATAAAATTTGACCACACATAAGCTTTTCAGGAACCTCTTCGTGAGGCATAGGCTGACTCGGACAGATCTAGGAAATCATCTCTCAGCTTGGTCACACTATAAGAAATTGCATTTTTCGCAACGTAATAAAATATGTTGCTAAAAGGGAAAACTCATCGGCAAAAAGTTTCATCGACACACAGAGTTACGTCAACAACCCGTGGGTAAAAGTGAGTCGGCAAAACTTTTTGCCGATGAAATTATGATTGCGTTGGTAAAAGTAATGCCTTTAGCGACAAACATAGTCGTTGGTAAAAGCCTTCATCCATCGTTGGCAATTTACCTTGTATCGGTAAAAGTAGTTCAAATATGATGATTGTGTGGCACTTTTCCTGACACAAATTTGCATCAGCAAAAAATATACTTTTAACAACACAATATGAGTCGGCAAAAGTAAACTTTAGCGACACATTTATGTTGATAAATGTTGTCATTTGCCGACAATTTGTTTGTCGAGAAAACTTTACTTTTGGCAACAACAAATTTGCATTGGCAAACAATACACTTCTAGCAACACAATATGGGTCGGCAAAAGTAAACTTTTGACAATATATTTACTGACAAGTTGTTTGTCGAGAAAGCTTTACTTTTTGGCAACGATAAATTTGCACAAAAATAGTTGAAAATCATTTACATTTTTTCATAAGATTTACAAATTTACAAGAGGCATCCCTCAGGCATAGTAGTTTATAAGATACATTTTGGACTAAACATAAAGCCAACTTTAGCTTTCCGAATTGGCAAACTTTATTCTAATACACTTTTGAATTTAAGACTCATCCAACAACATACAACAGATGAAATTGCTCAAGTTTTCCATTTGTCTAAATATTCTTATCAAGGAGATCATTAAGAGAAATTGACATCTACAAAAGGAGTTCTATTATTAGGTTATGCTCTGAGACACAGCCCTTGTTGATGTTATTGGATCTTGCTTTCAGTACAACCCAAATTTGGTCTGGCAAAATTCGCCATAAGATCTCCAACTGCAGGCGTTCTCAGATGCCAAGCTAGGCACTGCTATTATCTTCAACTTCGGAGTTGTACTAGTATGATAATCAACCTGTGCAGAATTACACTATTTAATAACTCTGCCTTTTTCCACTGCTGCCTAGAGTAATTGACCATATTTGTCTTGCAAATTCAAAGGAAGACAAAATTAATTGGCAGAACTACTAAATGCACTCAAATGTAATGAATAACTTACAACTTTAATCCAAAGCCTTAGGTCATGCAATACTCAAGGTGCTAGAAATACATTAAAAAAAAAAAAAACTATCCATCTGTTATGTAATTTGACCTGTTTTCAAATGCTTTAATTAGTTGTGCATTTTATCTGATGTTAGCAACACTTGTCAATATTTTGATATTCGTGTTACTTTACTAGTTCAATCATTCCTCTGCATTCCTTTCTCAAATGCAATGCAAGCCATCATATAAACCTGATCATCACATTGTTACATTATTTATGCTTCTTATTTCTCAGTGCAGTTTTTTTTCGCCCTAAAAAATTAATCAATTTTTCTACTTGCACAAAAACCAATCAGAACCGGACATAACTTTCTCACATGTGTGTAGGGCTCACAAAAAGGTGGGACCCACCTCATGTAAGAGGGTTTGTATCCAGTTGTATTCCTAGACTTTTTCAGATAGAAACGAGGAAATATATTACTAAAAAGCACATGATATAATCTCATTCCATTAAAATAGCCCCATCATATATCGTAAAAAGTAATATTTTCCCTCCAAATATTAACCATTAGATCTATTCACCTCCAAATTTTAATTTTATTTTTGCTTTAGATATATGGAAAAAAAAAAAAAAAAAAAAGTTTTCTCCAAGGCAAGACTTTTCTCCAACCCCTCTAAAGTAATTTAAATCTGCTTATAGCACATGTGAGATCAGAATAAAAGATACCATGAGACAAAAATGTTAATACACCTAAAATTAAATCAGATCTCAAACAAATATTATTTGCATGGATATTGCAGGTTTCCAAAAACACCTCTACTATTTGAAAGTTGACTTCAAAAAGGACTATTTTTTCTCAACCATTCAGAATAATTTAATTAGACAAACTAACAACTACTCTTGAGGATGATTTCTTACCTAAAAGATTTTGAGATGGGAACCAACTGCTGAATCATCTACATCAATAATAAACTAGTTATGGATCCATGTATATGGCTGTATGCTAAGGGAAAGAAAAAGAATCGAACATACCTGCTGAAATGTTGTCCCAACTAGCCTTAAGATTTTTACTACCCTCTCTTCAAACAAACATAGCACATTATGGGCTTCTCAAGGAAGCAAATCCTTTGTTGATCCATACACATAAACAACATAGGTGGCATCTGGATATATATAATCCTCAATTTGAACAATTGTACGCCTCAAGATATTGAATAAATGGTAATTGGATGTAAACCAATTTGTATCTACAAAACCAAGTGACCTGGGATAATTTATTGGTTACAGAAGAACTCAGAACTCAGAAAACCAAACCAAACCAAACCAAACCAAGCATTAAGTCCCGTTACAAAAGAACTTTGAAACACACACACACACACACATACACACAAAAAGAGTAAAATTCAGAAATAGTAGGAACTTCCTATTTAAAAGTCAAGTGCCATCACATTCTGGTGCAATAATCAATTCAATCACTTATGGAAACTTGAAAGCTTTTACCTAGACAATATATGTTACAGAAGGACTGTAAAACTTTCCAAATGTACATAAAATTTTCAAGATCTTCTCTGATAAGTTGAAGAAGAATCATGACTCCTATGATAGGAATCCATTAGGCATTAAGAAATACAACAATAATTTAATAATCAAAGATGGGTAGTTGTTAAGTGTTAAAGCAGACTTGAATAAATGAGAAGTCAAAAACTGAAACTAGAAAATAGATTTAATTTGCATATGTAGCATTTTACATTGTGGAAGGAAAGGGAGTTAAAAACAATATTAATAGGACACAAGCTTACAACACTGACTAGATATTAACTATAATACTCTATAAAGTAGCTTGAATAGTGAATATAGATTGAAAAACATGTAAATATTCTCGAGCCTCATGAAACCATGATAAATGAAGTATCCAGCAAGAAATATGAACCTGTAATGGCAGAGGAGTGATGATATCTAGAAGAAACTTTAATAATTTCCTTGGGAAGCCTAGAAACTTTGAGGGGCTCCTGCATTAATAATACAACCAGATTACATGGTCAATTCAAAAGGAACTCCATTGGAAACATTACAAATAACAATCTAAACAATCACATCTCTTTTTCCTTTTTATTGGTACTAAAATAGGCAAAGAAGATAGTGAGTGAAATTAACCAAAATAAACAGAAGTAGAAAAATATTATGTAGTTTGAGTGGGGAATTTACGCAAACATGTGTGAAGCATTGTAAAAAAACACAATGAAAATACAAGATTAATAAACCCCATTTGATATTTTGAATCCATGAATCAAGATCATCATATCATTAAAAAAAAGAGTTCAAAATTCCAATCATTCGTCAATGGCAGTGTGTAGGTCAATTTGGGGGTGGGTTTGTGTAAAGGTATGTGAATGGAACAAAAAAAACCCTAGAGGCTGAAATTGGGGAAAGAGAGATAGAGATAGAGAAACACACACACAGAGTGAAAAATATAAAGGACATGCCTGAGGGTAGTGCTCTAATGGTGGATCGTGCTGCGAGATAAGAAGAGAATGGTTGCTGGTTTACGAAGGTGATATCAATAGCGGTGGTGGTTGTCGAGGCAATGGTGAGCGGCGGTGGCCATGTGATGATGTGCGACAATGAGCAACGGTGGAAGGTTGACGGACACTATGCGGTCCTATGTGACATTGAGATGAGCGACGGTAATGACTATGTGAGAGAGAGCAAGAGAGAGAGAGAACCTGTTTGTGAAGAAAAAAAAACTGTGAGAGAAAATAATGGCACACATTTGTAATTTTGGGAATATTATTTTATATAAAAATAAAATTGAAAAAATATATACAATCACCCTTCTAATAAAAATGAGATGTTTTTAATTTCTCTTGTGTAATCTTTAATTATTGTAGTAGTGTACATATAATCACACGTTAATTCGAAGGTGTGATTAAAATATATATATATATATAATGACACTTAATTGAAAAGTGACATAAAAAATAAATATAATTACATTTTAATTAGAAGGTGTGATTAAAATATATATATAATGACACTTAATTGAAAAGTGACATAAAAAATAAATAAAATTACATGTTAATTAGAAGGTGTGATTAATAAATATATATATATATAATCACACTTAATTGAAAAGTGACATAAAAAACAAATATTATCACACTCAATCAAATTAAGTGTGATTAAAATATCAATCTAATTTTTTTTATCACACTTCCAATAAAAGTGAGATATTTTCATTTGTCAAAGTGTGATTTTTAACTATTTTTGTAGTAGTGTGTTCAAATAGCAAACCAGCAAACCATCACCAGAAACATACTAACCTGTTCAAGAACCACAAACAATAATATGGATGTCTAGAACAGGCCCAAACAGGCCCAATTTCTCAGTTACCTGTATTTCACTGTTAAACATATAAAAAAATCTATATATAACAAATAATACAAACTAAACCTAACACATCATAACAATTAGTAATGTAACCAAATTAATATTTATGACCTAAAAGATAAAATTATACAAAAATAATAAGTATTTTTTTTATTTTTTTACCCAATTGTTTTTAGTTTTTTAGAAAAATAAATAAATTGAAACTAGTTTCTGAAAATAAAACCAAATATATTGAAATTGATAATCTAACCACATTCTTTGAAAAAATTTAAATTATCTCAAATTAGTCATCTCAACTTAAGAGTGTGTTTAGACTTGATGGGTTCATTTTGTAATCTAATTCAATGATCACTTTAACTTTACAATTTAGTAACTAGAATATTTAAAACTCTTTGAAAAGTTATAATAAAAACACAAATCACTAAATCACCTCATTTCACTAGCAAAACTTTTACCGACGAATAGTGTTATCATCGCTAAATGGTTAACTCTTTGCCCACGCCAACTTATCGTCGCCAAAAGTAAGCACACTAATAAGAACACTCATTGTGTTGCTAAAACATAAGCCTCGTAGCTAAATTTTTTGAAATTTTGGCGCCAACCAAAAATTTTGATGCTTAGTGAATGCTATGCTTTTTTAGCGATGGTAGCAAATTGTGTCGGTAAAGGTATACTTTTACCAATGAAATTGATCACTATGTCACCAAAAATGTACTTTTGGGGATGAAAAATTGACGTCGTCGCCAAAAGTGCAATTTCTTATAGTGTCAAGCGTCTGACCACCTACATACATAAATAATAGAATGAGCTGGAGCCTAGTGAATAATAACAAAGTAAAGGGTTTAATGAATGTTGTCCATAACAGATACAGAAAACAGAATTCAGTTTATATCGGAAGTGAATTCATATTCATAATCAGAATTTACAGTTAATCGTACGTGGTACATTCACTAGCACTAACAGAAATAGTTGACCCATAAAGGGATGGCCATGAAGGCATACAGTTGACTCACGTGCATGGAGATGGTTGGCTCATAAGACGTACAGTTGGCCCATAAATGCTTGAGTGTTGAATGCTCAGTGGTCGGTTTGCCTTCTGTTTTAGTATATTCTTAATTTCGACGACGAAATTTCCTAAGGTGGGGATGTTGTAGCACTCTGTACTTCCTGTTATAATGGAATTATATTTGACTCTTTGATTATCTTGATGGAGAACCTTCTTGGTCGATATTTGAGCCTTGGTTGAGGTGTTACTATAGTGGTTGGGCGAGATTGGATCAGAAACTCCAAATTCGAATAGTTGTTATTAAGTATTCATCACTCTTTTATCATTTTAACTCTCCACAATTTGAATCTTGATGTAAGGCTAGAACCATTGGAAAGCTTGCTTCCAGGGCTTCAATTTGGACACGAGAACGACCCTAAACGGAGTTCGGACGAGAGAGTTATGCCTGTTTGAAGTTTGCAAATCTGTATTGTGTGCATAGTATGCTCGAGCGCTACTTTCACCACTCGAGCGCACCATAGACCCTTCCAGCTCTGTTTTTCAAAATTGTCTGAGATACGGGAAGCCTTGATTCACCGCTCGAGTGCAACTTTCACCGCTCGAGGGAACTATTCAGAATCATATCATTAAAAGTCAGTTTTTGGATCAAATCTCTTCACTTTTCACTCCATTTTCTCTCTCCTTCCGCCATTTTTGAGTTTTCAAGACTTTTAGCCTTGATTTCATCTATATCTACACATCTTTGACCCCTAGTTCCATATACCAAAACGTAGAGCTCGTCGAGGGCTTCTATTTAATCTGAGCGGATCGTGTTTTCGTTGAAGTTAGATTTTCAGGCTTCTTCTCTTCATTGCTTGAGGTAGGGATTTCTTTGCTCCTTTTCAATACCTCATCTATATATAGATATGTGGTAGATTTTATTGCATAAAAATCATATCCATTATGGATTTCTTTGAAAGTCATGAAAGGAGATCTATGGTTTGATATTTGTGAATGAGATTATTAAATTGATTGTTGTTTGGGTTAATTGGGGAGTAGTCTAACATGTTTATATTGAAAGGGAGAACAATTCCTAATTTAATATTTTGATTTGGTGAATTAAAAAAGGGGTAAAGTTGAATAATGTTTGTATTTTGTTAATATGGATTATGTAAATGTGTTAATAGCTAAAATGGAGAATTATTTATGGCATTGGAATTATTTTGGATTAATCATACTAAGTTGAGTTAGATTGTGGCTTTGATATCCATGAATTTAGTTTTGTGAAATGAAAAGAATGGATTTTGGATAAAGATTGGAGTATGTTAACTTGGAAAATAAGATAATTGATTTTTGAAAAAAGTATGGAAATCATAACACTTTGTGAATTTTAGAAATGAACATGAGGTTGGATTATGAACACTTTATTTATTATCTGTTGTTGTTGGACTTAAAGTTTCATGAGAATTGGGGTATGATATCACGTGTATTAAATACAAGTGTTTGGAGGTTTTGTCTTTGGTCATTGGTGGAGGATGACACTGTCGTGTTGAATAGATTATGTGTATGTATCACACTTGTGTTATTAATGTTTTTAACATGTTGTGATGATTGGCTGCACTTAGAATGAGAGATACCAGTACCTTCTAGCTAGCTCCTGGAGAAATTGGTAGAGGTATCATTGCTTTCCAACCGGTGTTTGGTAAATTGGCATTTCGTTATGGAAATGTGTATCCTTAGCTTACCGTGCTTAAAGCAAGTAGAACAAAGCTTATTTATCATTATTGTCTCAGTGTATCTGTGTATATCATGCGTTATGATGGTTATGGTTCAGGAATGTCGAGTTGTCTTATATGTTGAGTAGATAGTTGTTGGGTGCTTACTATTTTCATTTTTTGTGTTAGATATATATATATATATATATGTATATTTAAATGTGTTGGAAAAGAATGTAGATCATGTATTGAGTTCATAAATAATGTGAAGGAAATCAAAGATTTATGAACATGTTTAAAAAAAAAAAATAAATAAATAATTGTTATGAGATATTTTTGAAATGGGAAATGAAAAGGAAATGTGAGCTGTTTTTATTATTGAAAGAATTGAATGATTTTGGGAAAAGTACTTATGTAAATATTCTTTGGTTATAAACCGTTACATTATTTATATAGTATGAGACTAAGCATTCATGATCATAGTTATCTGTAAATTGTTATTATTTAGGATTATGTTGGGATCCCTACTGGACTTTATATTCATCCCATGTTGTTAATCATTTTTCAGGTGAATGTCGAGAAGTATTTCAAGATTAAGGAGCTTCTTTATCTGTTGGCCACGAGGCCTTTTATTTGTTGGCGGAATGCCATTGTTGTAAAAAAGTTGAACCCTTCCTTTTATATGTAATGATGTAAACCTAGAGGTAACTTATTTAATTGTAACTCATGTTGCATTCATTATATATTCGAATGAGAGAGCCTTTACCTAATTGTCCTTATTAATGTATTGAAGTTCCGAACATTATCTCTGAAATTGTAATATAACAAAGGATCTGGTAATGGTATCTGTGAATTTAAAAGTGGGGTGTTACATTTAGAGTGTCACATCATACCTGACACATTGGAGTGTCACATGTCACGTTTAGAAAAAGTACACTAAAGAGTTTTCAATTTTTTTAGAGTGTCACATCATACCCGTCACATTGTCACATTTCAGAAAAGTATACTAAAGAGTTATTATTTTTTTTAAAGTGTCACATTATACTTGCCATGTTGTCACATTAGGGAAAAGTACACTAAAGAGTTTTTATTTTTTTTGAAGTGTTACATCATACCTGTCACGTTGTTACGTTTGAGAAAAGTACACTAGGGAGTTTTTTTTAAAGTGTCACGTCATACCTGTCACATTGTCAAATTAGGAAAAAGTACAATAAAGAGTTTTTTTTTTTTGAAATGTCACATCATACCCGCCGTGTTGTCACAGTAGGGAAAAGTACACTAAAGAGGTTTTTTTTTTTTTTTTTGAAGTGTTACATCATACCCGCTACGTTATTACATTTAGAAAAAGTGCACTAAGGAGTTTTTAATTTTTTGGAATGTCACATTAATACTTGCCATATTAGAGTATTATATCATACCTGTCACATTAATAAAATGGTATAATTGTCTACCAAAACACTACCAAAATCAAAAGTAGGACCACACAGAAAGAAACTCTCCATTAATAGGATTTAACAGATTAGTAGAAAAAACTTGAGACTAATTGGAGTACTTGTTTGTGAAATGAGATTTATTGATAAATATCCCTTGTTTTCACTTTACTAAAAAAAGTATTAATATATTTAAATTAAAATTATAAGATTTATAAGATTGATTATATATATATATATTTTTCAAATTTAAGATAATATGAGTGTAATTTACCTTTTAGTTTGCGCTCACCTTCTTTGAAATTTGATAAAAATATAGTTAGTCTTCACTTCTAATTTAACCCTAAGAGGTTAGCCAAGCAGTAAGATTTCAGAATAAGATCGAAGACCTTAAGTTCGAGTCATCCTAAGGTGCCACTAGAGGTTTGCCCAGTTAATTTGAAGACCCTAAGAACATATTTGTTTAGACGGATTGGATAGGGGAGATTGTAATCCATCAGGCAATTAAACCTGGATACATAATCCATCGGACTATTTAGCGTCTGTTTGGGAAGGGCTTATGGGGCTCAATGAGCCATGTAAGGACAAAAAAATTGATTTTAGCTACATGGAGCCATGTAAGGACAAAAACGGAGGCAATCACTTGGCACCAACTATTGTGAAGGTAAATTTACAAAATTACCCCCAGACAAAAGCTTGACATCACTTTCCAAAAAACACCTATTCCCTGAAAAATACACAGGACGTTGAAAAAAAAAATTAAAAATATTTTTTTAGTTTTTGTTAAAATATTTTATAAAAATAAATTCAAATTATATTTATAAAAATATTTTTAAATATTTTAATTTTTTTGTTATGTATTTGGTTATGATTTGAGTGTAGAGCTGTGAAAGTAGTATGAGTTTCGTGTTATGTGTTTGGTTATGAGTTTTAAAAATAATTTACTAATTGAGTTTTATTGTATGTGTTTAGTTACGATTTGAGTGTAGAATTGTTTTAAAATTTAAAATATTAACATTTTAAATTATTTAAATTTTTTTTAAAAATAATTTTTTGAATATTTAAATTATTTAAATTATTTAAATTTTTACGATTTAAAATTAAATATTTAAAATTAAATTAATTTTAAATTATTTAAAATAGTCAGGACAATAAAATAAAACCTCACTTTTTATCATTTCACAGAAAATGAAAAAAAAATTAAAATAACAATAAAATAAAAAACACATGAAAAAACCATTTGCAAAAAAAAAAAAAAAATTAAAATACATAAATTATTTAAGAAAATACGCCTCATTCAAAAATAAAAAAAATTATTTAAAAAATTACAAAAAACGTAAATTCAAAAAAAAATTTAAGCAAAATACGCCAAATCCCAACCCAAAATAAAAAAAAAATAAATAAATAAATAAAAATGAAAGCAAAAAATGCCAAATCCACTTCAAAATAAAATTTAAAAAAATTTACGAAAAATACGCCAAATCCAATCCCAACAAAAAAAAATAAATTAAAAACCTTATTACGCCAAACCGAAACCCAAAATAAAAAAAAAATTTAAGAACAAGAACTAATTAAAGTATAAAAAAATAAAATAAACAAAAACATAAATTTTAAAAAAAAAATTCGATACCTAAGCAAAATATGCCAAATCCAAACCGAAAATAAAAAAATTAAAAATAATAAAATTTAAACAAAATACGCCAAATCCAAACCCCAAAAAAAAAAATATTTTACCAAAATAAAATAAAATCCAAAATAAAAAAAAATTAAACAAAATAGGCCAAATCGTAAATTTTTTTTTAAAAAAAGAAAAAAATACGCCAAATCCAAACCCAAAATAAAAAAATTAAAACAATTATGTAAAATGAAAGCAAAAACGCCAAATCCACTTCCAAAATAAAAATAAACATCAAAATTTACGAAAAATACGGCAAATCCAAACCTAACAAAAACAAAAAAAATTAAAAAAAGCAAAATACGCCAAATCGAAACCCAAAATAAAAAAAAATTAAAAAAAAAAATTAAGCAAAAAACGCCACATCCAAACCCAAAATTAAAATAAATAAATAAATAAATAAATAAATATGGGAAATCCAAACTCAAAATATTAAAAATAAAAAAAAAAAAAAAGCCAAAAAGGGCAGTTTGGTAATTTAATAGGATGACACCTCACAAAAAAGTCAAAAAGCCAAAAAAATCAAAAAGTCCTTCCCAAACCAGCATTTTGAGCTCCAGGCTCATATAGCCAAAAAAGTCAAAAAGCCAAAAAGCCAACCTACTTCCCAAACGGAGGCTTAGTTGAAAAGAATGTGTATTCCATGTTTGTCTTCTTATGGTATTAGATATCTGAAAAGAACTATCTTAGTGATTCCAATGTTTGGTTAGAATATGAAGAATGATATATGTTTAAAAGACTATTTTACTATTTCAATTGTTTACTGAGTAATAACAATAATAAATTTGTCTTTAATATTTTTTTTTCTAGAACTTTTAAAAAATTAAATAACTAAAACATCAATAAAAATTAAATAAATTTATTTAAATTTTTAATTGAGACTTTTAAATTTTATTTTATTTTATTTTACTGAGTACAATATATAATGAAACTAAACAATTTGTCTATGTAATAGTGAAAAAATTTTTTTTGAATCTTTATCCTACCATTTGAAGAAAAAAAATTTGAATTTTTATCTCATCATTTAAAATAAAACAAAACAAAATAAAATAAGACACATGTACTTGGGGGGCCAAAAGTGACTTTTTACAAGTTAATCCTATGTGATTGTTATCTCACCATTTGTATCTTACCTCCTCTAGGACACAACAATCCCACATATGAAGAACATAGAGTCCGATTAAACTCATAATCCGGTCTACAAATTTTCAACCAAATAATGAACTCCTTCATAGAATGGACATGGAATTCAATTCCCTTTCCAATCATTCCAAACAAACACCTCCTAAGATTAGTTGAGGTACACACACAAACTAATCCCAACTCTCAGTTATGAATAAATAAATAAATAAATAAAATTACCATTTAATTTATAAAAGTGACAATAAATATCAAAAAATTATAAAATATTTCCAAAATATCGAATATTTATACTTCCTATTCAATCATCACTTATCATATTTTTTAATCATACAACGTAATATTCTAATTACTCACCTTCTACCTCCATCATAATTTTATATAGGCACGAGAGCTACGGCACTAAAGCAAATGGAGTACAGTCTGTTAGCTAACTTGCTCGGTTGAATGGTCTACATTCTCCCTCCCACTAGCCGGAAAAATTATTCGATACTATTGAAATCAGTTCATATCATAATGCCCACTAGCTACAGAAATATTCAATACATTATAAAAAATTAAAATTTTAGAAATTAAAATTTAAAAACAATTATTTTTTAGAGATTAAATATTTTTATTATAAAAAATGTTATTATTATATTTTTAGTAACGAAAATTGAATATTAGTGATAAATTATTATCTTTTTGAGATCAAATATTTTGTGTAAAAAAAAAACTATTTTGAGACCAAATTATTTTGTCTCTTCAAGTATATTTATTAGTGACATTTTTAAAATTTTGTTATTAAAAGCTTTATTTTTTACTTTTCAGAATGACCTTTTAGCGACCATCCATCCTCATGATATCAGAAATTGGTCCTTAAATGTCTCTTGTAACAAAATTTTCACTTTTAAAGAGAAAAAAAAATTATTTTTAAAACTCTTAGATGTTGTAGTGATACTATTGAAATCTGATATTTTAAATTAATAATTTATTTTATTATGTTAGAATTATAAAACTAATATTTAAAATGTCAATCAATAAATAAAATTGTACTTTGTTGGAAAAATACTGAATAATTTTATGATACAGAGGAGTGTTTTGAAAAGATGATTAAAAAACTAATTTTTAGATTTTTTTAAAACTTTTCTTATAAGAGAGAAGTAGATTAAAAATTGAAAATCACTTTTAACCCACCTCTCAAAATGACTCACTAACTTGCTGGTAACCACCGACTGATCACTAGGTCTATATATATAGACGCAAACACAGAGGCAAAACTCACACCATAGCCATGGGCACCTCAATCTCAATGCCTCCTCCACTTGTAGCCATTCTCTTCTCACTACTACTAGTAACCATTCTCTTTGTCTCAGCAAGCGCAGGCCAAGGCCCAAAGTCAGCAAAGTGTGAGGCAACACCGGACCAGGGCTCAACCCTGCGAGTGTTTCACGCGAACAGTCCTTGCTCTCCATTGTTCAAGCAATTAGGAGGAGTGTCATGGGAAGAGAGTGTGCTTGAAATGCAGAGCAAAGACCAAGCCAGGCTTCAGTACCTGGCCAGCCTCGTCGCAGGGAGGTCGATAGTGCCGATAGCTTCAGGGAGGCAGATCATACAGAGCCCAACTTATATAGTGAGGGCCAAGATTGGCACACCACCCCAGACATTTCTCATGGCTATGGATACAAGTAATGATGCTGCTTGGGTACCTTGCTCTGGCTGTCTTGGCTGCTCTTCTACCTTGTTTGATCCTGTCAAGTCTACCACTTTCAAGACCATTGGTTGCCAAGCTCCTCAGTGCAAGCAGGTATATAATTCATTTACTTAACTGTGTGGTGTTTTGAGAAGTTGATAAAAAATTAATTTTTTAGCTTTTTTGGTGGCTTTTTTTATAAAAAATTGGGTTCTTTTAGGTAAAAAAGCTAACTTTTTTTGGCTAAAAAAAGCTAAAAATTTAAAAAATTAACTTTTTAGCAATGTTGCCAAAATGACTCTCTATAGTCTATAACTAACAAATTACATTTACACACCATTCCTAACTAAACTAACCTTGTTTTGCTCACTATATATGTTAATTATATTTCTTTTTTCTTTCTCTTTTCTTTAACTTTTTGTTATAAGATGAGCCTCTTCCTAACAAGTGTCCTCAAAATATAAAAAAAAGAAAAAATATATTTAGATCCCGAGACATTCGTTACGAAATTCAATATACTTTTTTATAAATTTTAAAATATTTTATAATCTTTTTATACACTTTTAATACATTTTTTTCTCACATTTAATATTAACCAGTCCCATGTGGCAATCAGTCCATCCAACTCACTCAAGAATGGAGATCTTAAAGGAGACATATTGGCCTGATATGGCGCTAGCTAATGGTCATACCTCTGTTATTGATTGATAAAATGATGACAATCTCTAAAGTGTTTTTAAGTTTTAATTAATGCAAGCAATCTTTTTGTGTGTTTTGCCTTTGTCCAACAATGTATACAATAGTGTAGTGTAGGCACTTTATTTATTTATTTTTTCAAGTAATTTTTTGGTCTATTAAGTAAATTATTATTATTATTTTTTTTAAAACTCATTTTGTTTGAGAAGTATCTAAAAAGTCACATTTCTTTTTCGATTTTTGTTTTTGTTTTTATTTTTGTAGTAATTGAAAAGTTAAAAAAAAAAAAATTCAAATCCATTATTTTTTCAATTACAAAAATAATTCTTTTAACATTTGTCAATAATTTTATTTAAAATTAAAAAATTAGAAACAAAGGTGGATTTTGAACCCCACACGTGACAGTGGGTCCCTTTCTTTTGAAAATGATCAAACAGCGGTCCTATCTAAGGCTCCCTTTGGTATAAGGAAATTTAATTGTATTTTAAAAGATAAGTTGTTAAAAAAAAATTTAAAAATTAAAAAATTGTTTAGTTATGAGTTTTAAAAATAATTTTGGAATGATTTATATATATATATATATATTTTAAGTTATAAATAGATGTGAGAAAAAATTTGATTGATTGATATGTAAAATATAAAAGGAGAGAAAAAAAAAAATTGATTAATTTATAAAAAGAAAAGAGAAGGAGAGAGGAGAAAAAATAATTTAAAAAATTTATTAACTAAAAATAGTTTTTAATATTTTGATCTAAATATTAATTTAAAAACTAATCAAACGTTGCCTAATGTCCTCTTCCAGCACAACAATGCGTAAGCAATGCGGCTTAAAATTGGAATCCAGATCCCCTCCTCACATTTCTTCCTTGCATTTCCTACTTACAAGTCCATTGGGACCACTTTTAGGCCCACTTTTGATAATCCGAGCCATTCATATTTTAAGATTTGTTCAGTATGTCATACTTATAAAAAATCAAGTTGATCGAATATCAGAAACCATGTGTTCGGAAAATTGTTTATTAAATTCTTTTAAAAAATAGTTTTTAGTTTAAGTTTTCTGAACACATGCTTTCTGATATCCGATCAATTTGATTTTTTATAAGTATGATATACAGAACAAATCTTAAAATATGAACGGTTCGGATTATTAAAATTAGGCCTAAAAGTGAGCCCAATAGACTTGTAAGTAGGAAATGTAAGGAGGAAATACAAGGAGGGGATCATGACTCTTAAAATTGACCATCTTTTGATGATACAATTTATATAACATGATAAATCACACTTTGGATTCGTTTGTGAATATAACATGATAAATCACACTTTGGATTTGTTTGTGAATATGGTTGGTTTTTTTAATTTTGTGACTATTTTAACATTTTAATCCCAAAAATCTTTATGCTAAACGAGAGCTTACAGGTTGTAGTTGAAATTTTTTATTAAAGATTGTAATTGAAATTTTTATTAAGATTTAAAATATTGTACTTATCATTATCATGTCATTTTAAATTTTTTAATTTAAAATAAAAATATATTAACGTGACTCTTTTCTATGGAAAATTCTCTGTCACCATATGCAATTTTACCACAAAATTAAGTAAATTTTTACAAACTTACTTAAGTAATCTCATAAAAATATGTAAATTAAATGCAAATTCATATAAATTTATAAAATCACGTAAATTTTCACAAACTTATATTCAATTTACTTATTTTAGTAATATCATTTATGTAAATTTATAAAAATTTACATAACTTTGTGATGTGATTACATATGATGTTGATTGCACCGAAACATCTATCCTCTCAAATAAATTAACCAAAATGTCAAGGAAATTATCCAGATCATTAATGGGCCCACAAAGGTAAAATAAAAAATCATCAACCTAATCCGTGACTGTCGTTTGCGCCCTTTCGCTGAAGAGCTCAGTGTCTTTTTTATTTGATCTTTCAAAAATTATTTTATATTTTATTTATTTTTTAAATATGTCTAATCTTGATATATTCAAATAGTTAAAAAATTAATTAATTTTTTTTAAAAAAAATTTAATAAAAATAAATAAAAATCCATTTAAAAATAATCTTTAAAAATGTAAACCAAAACAAAGACCTTAAGGGTTGGTTTGGGAAGTGGGTTGGCTTTTCGGCTTTTTAATTTTTTTGGCTATTTTAGTCTGGGTTAAAAAATTTAGTTTGGGAAGGACTTTTTGGTTTTTTGACTTTTTTTGTGAGAGAAGAGTGTAATGATTATGGGTTGAATGTGATATTTTATTTGTTGTGGCTAAAATAGCCAAAAAAACCCACAAAACCACTTCCCAAACGGTGCCTTGCTCACGCACCCGCATAGCGTGAGTAACACGCTTCCAATACCAAGGCAATCAATGCCTAAAATAACATACACCGGAGCAAAGATGATTTCTGAATCTTCATATACACAACATGTCTATAAATTCAGAAATATATATATATATTACAATGTAAGAAAAATTTGTTTTTTAATTTTTTTTTTCTTGTAACCCTAGCATTTGTGTTGGTGAAAACTGGTTGATGTCATTATTATTATTTCTTATTTTCTTGAAACCCTATTTTAATGCATTTAAGAACATAAAAGTTGCGTTTTGGTAGAATTTTTTTAACTATAACTTAAGAATAGAGTTGTATTTTGAGTTTGTGAAATTGGTTGGTGAAAAATTTTCAGGTGCCAAATCCCACATGTGCGGGCAGCGCGTGCAGCTTCAACCTAACCTATGGCGGCTCCACCGTGGTGTCGAACCTCTCTCAGGACACCGTAATGCTTGCCACCGATCCCGTCCCTGGATATACCTTCGGTTGCATCCAAAAAGTCACAGGCAGCTCTGTGCCACCGCAGGGCCTTTTGGGCTTGGGTCGAGGCCCACTCTCACTATTGTCACAGACCCAGAATATCTACCAGTCTACATTTTCCTACTGCCTTCCCAGCTTCAAGTCTGGCAACTTCTCTGGTTCACTAAGACTTGGACCCATTGGCCAACCCAAGAGGATCAAGTACACTCAGCTATTGAGGAACCCTAGGAGATCATCGCTCTACTATGTGAACATGTTCGGCATTAGAGTCGGCCGGCGAATTGTTAGCATCCCTCCACAAGCATTGGCATTTAATCCGATCACCGGCGCAGGGACAATTTTTGACTCCGGTATATTTATTTTTTCTTTTAATATATTTCTAGCATATACTTGACATGAAGTTGTTAGGAAAAATTATAAATTAGTGAAAAATAAATTAAATAATTATAAAAATATAGAGGTGTGGAAGTGGAAGTTTATGCTCGGATACAAGTAAAATCACAAATTTTACTTGTAGCAGAATGCATATTGACTAAGACTTCAAATTTTTATAAAGAAAATGTTTAGTAGCTCAAAATTTTGTAGTTTAAATAGCTCAAATCTGTCAAAACGGCGTCGTTTTATACTCATTTACACTCAAAACGACACCGTTTTAAGTGATTTGAACCATTTGAGCTACAAAATTTTGAGTTACCTAGCATTGTTGTTTTTATAATTACTAAAATCACAAATTTTTATAATTTTTATAATTACAATCCTCGTAGTTATTTTGGTACATGGTAAGAATCATGGTGCCAAACTTTAGGTAAAAGATGTGAGTCAAAAAAGTTTAGAACCACCTTATCATGTGTTTCCATCCACGAAGTGGCATGACACATTATAAGCTAAAAAGGCGGGCATTTTGGGAATAAATTAAAAAAGTTAATTTTTTATTTTTTTAAAATTTTTTTAGTTAAAAAAGTTAATTTTTTTTAGTCAAAGTAGTCAACTTTTTTATCAAAAAAGTCACAAAAAAAAAAATCAAAAAATTAAAAAATTAATTTTTTTTATCAATTTTACAATACGACTTGTTTTAGTTTAATGATAGGATGGACCCAATCGATATTTAAAACCAATCCATGCTTTATATAGTGGAAGGAAAAAAAGGAGGTAGTGGGAGATTGTGACATCATGTCGAGAGCAATAGAGCGGCAGTGGTTAGTGCCTTTATTCAATCTTTGGCATCGACTTTGTCTTAGACTACGCTGACACTTACACTAGCTGAGCCTTAATTTATTACAAGAAAAATGAATATAAACTTATTTTTTTAAATTTAATAATTTATAAGTGATATGATTGGTTAATAATTAAAAAAATTATATAAAAAAAAGTCTTTTTAAATATTTTAATAGATTGTCATATTATTGAGTTTGAAAAGTAAATCTAAATTTTATGTTTGAATGACACTTTATAAAAATTATTGATGTAGCTCCATTTAATACTCCGGAGATTGAACTCCAACTGTAGAGAAGACTTGTTTTGGGTGAATGTACAGTAGAGAAGACAATCTATTAAAAAAATTAATGATAACAGTAGATCTCCGTGGGAATTTTATATGTCCCCAACACCAAATTAGTGGGTAAAAAAACAATTGAATCTAAACAAAAGAGAATCTTTTTATGTCCTTAAATGCGCTAAAACTAAAAGAATAATAATAATAATAATAATAAGCTACTTAACTTTAATAAAATACCTCCAAGTAAGACTATAAATAATTAGAGTCGTTCGTGAATAAGTTCGAACTTGGCTTGGTAAAGATTTGTTCGAACTCGGTTTGTTAATTTTTTTTATTTGCGTTCGAACTCGAGCTTAAAATCGTTAAAATCTTAGTAAACAAATCCATAATCGACTTGTTAGTTTGACTAGTTAGCTAGATTGTTTAACATTTATTTAAATAATAAAATAAATATATTATTTATATATTAAATAATGTAAAAATATATATAAAAAATATGATAAATATGTTATTTATATATTTAAATAATATAAATGTAAATAATAGTTAAATTTATTTATATGTAAATAATAGCTAACTATAGATAATACATTTATATAATAGTAGTGATATATATTATTATTTTGATAAGATATTGTTTTTTAATTTTTTTTTTTTTTTATATATATTGTATATATAATTCTATAATCAAAATTTTAATGGTAACTTTAGTCTCATATGTAAACATAGATTTATAATTTCTTTGACTCGTTAAGAATCGTAAACATGCTCGGGCTCAAGTCAAGCCTAAGTCAATTTGGCTTAACCTCGGTGTGTTATATTTTTATTGAACTAGGGCTTAAGTTTGGGATCAATAAAATTTTAATAAATAAGTCCAAACATATTAAAATTCAACTTGATTCGACTCGTTTGCAGTTCTATCTCTAAATTTCACTTTTTGCCTTGCATAGTGCATGGTACATACAATATAAATAAAATTATTATCATTATTATTATTATTATTTTTTATTTACGAGTAAAGTGGAAAGCTGTTCTATTATTAAAAAATAAATACTTGAGGGAATGCGTCTCGCAAGAAATCTTACACTCGTATCTATATTTTTGTTATCTTATATAATTTAATTGTGTATAAAATTGTACTAGTCTTGCACATGGCATGTGAATGGAGCACTTGGCGTACGCACGCGCAAGTGTGATCCAGGACATAGCAATTGACAGTGACTTGGGAACGGGCAGTCGTCGCGGAACCAGATATACATGAGTGGTAGACCCAGACATACATGAGTAAAGGTAGATAAACTTATATAGTAAGAAAATTTGTGTTATTTTAAATTCGATCGAGCTGATATTAGCTATTTCAAACTCAGTTTTAAAATAATTTTAAATTTCAAATCTATCTACTTAACTTGATAATAGGGTTGGATAAATATTGAGTTGGGTTGGATTTAAGCTCGGCCGACATTGTGAATAAGTGTCTCATCCAAGTTTGACATTGGTTAACTTGGGATTAATCTTGGCACCCTAAGTTGAGTTAGATTTAAGTTCAGCCGACATTAAGAATGTAGCAATGCTAGGTATCATGAAAAATCTTTCATGAAAATAATCATGAAAGCTTTATGACCCTTGGATTATACTTAAAATAAAGAACTACACACTAATCAAGGTAATCTAAGGATCATAAATCTTTCATGATCATTTTCATGAAAATTTTTTCATGATTCCTAACTTTTCTCTTAAGAATAAGTGTCTCATCCAAATTTGACATTGGTTGGCTTGGGATTAATCTTGGCATCCTATGTTAGGTTGGATTTAAGCTTGGCCGACATTAAGAATAAGTGTCTCATCCAAGTGTCTCCACCCCTAGTATGCTAATTCAAAGAAAATAGATAATAAATTAAATATTGCTTATAAACATGGTTATTATAGCATTATTAACCAAAAATTACGTCATGAGGACTAAGATGTGCATAATAGAGTTAATTTTGATACATTATTAACACAAACTAATTTCCTGCATAAAGATTTAAAAAAATAAATAATTTATGAGAAAAAAATAAATAAATCTAAAAAGTCGCTATTTTATTATTTTTTAAAATTTTGAATTATTAATTAAGTCATTTTATTCACTAAAATAATATAGTAAATAAAAGTATACATCGCACTGTTATTTTTAAAATAAAAAAAATAAAAGGAAGTAACATTTGCCTCTTGTATAAATAAAATCATTCAGATTATATTTAAGTGGCACATGAAATAATTAGAGATATCTTATAGGTGATGAAATATTAATAACATAAAAAATTACTATAGTGATTTATTTTATTTTATTTTATAAAATTAGGGGACAATTTCATTAATCATTTGACAAATACTCTTTAAAATATAATAATAATATAATTTTCAAAAAATATGGAAGTCATAGCCCCCAGTTGGTAAGTAGTTCCGCCAATGACCAGCGGCAATGGCAGTCGGTCGCAGGTGGTAGCAGCAGTAAGAAATAAAATTTGTTGACACACGGTTAGGGTTAGTTTGGCATGTACTAAATAAGTCAAAAAGTTAAAAAGTCACTATCTTATTTAAGTCACATCATCTTATTTAAATCACATCACCTCTCTAACACATCATATCAAACCCAACCCAAACCCAACCCAAACCCACTAATAAGTCAAAAAGTGCACTTTTTTAGCACATCTCAAACCAACCCTTAGTTAAAAAAAAATATATTTACATCATTTTTAAAATTTTCTATATATGTTTTTATAAAAATTTTAAATATGTATTTATTTAAATCATCTCAAAAATGAAAAATTATTTACTAATATTTCACGTGTCTGTACTTTTTAACCAATCATCAGATATGTCCCCTTATGTTTTCTAATCATCTAACACAATACTCCACCTATCCACCTTCTCCACCAATCATAATATTATGAAATAACACGGCTCCATTATAATTACCCCTCAAACATGAGTGATTGGTTATGTATCAGGGACGGTGTTCACGAGACTAGTCCAGCCAGCCTACATAGCGGTGAGAGATGAGTTCCGAAGGAGGGTAGGTGTAAACGCGACGGTGACAACATTGGGAGGATTCGACACGTGCTATTCGTTCCCCATAGTGGCGCCAACGGTAACACTTATGTTCACAGGGATGAACGTGACACTACCACCAGACAACTACTTGATTCACAGCACAGCAGGAAGCATCACATGTCTAGCCATGGCAGCAGCGCCTGACAATGTCAACTCAGTCCTCAATGTCATTGCCAACATGCAGCAACAAAACCACAGGCTCCTCTTCGACATCCCCAATTCTAGGCTCGGTGTCGCGCGTGAACTCTGTACCTGAGATTCCCCATCATCATCATCATCATCACCTTCATCTCTCTCTTTCTCTCTCACTGTGTGTTTTTTGTTTTCTTATTGGGGTCTTTTGTTAGGTGGTGATTTGTGTGGTGCTAAAAGTAGTAATAATAGTAAGGTATCTTTCGGTGTTGTTTGTTGTGTTTTTATCACTTACTTTATATTTGTAGTATTTAACCTGGAATTGTAAGGAATGGGACTAGAAGAAGGCGCAAGAGTAGAGTGTGTTGTAGTTTTGTGATCTGTTGTGTCACGGGGCAGTCTCTTCCTTTTGTTACTTTCTCTATTTTGATTACTGTTTGTGGGTGTGGGTCGTACAAGGTCACGAGTTGCATGCACGGACCCCAAAGTTCGATCGCCATCAATGTCCAAAATTTCCGATTAATAAATTCAGAATTTTACCATGTTTCCGGCTTTCTTCAAGTTTTACAATACACTAGGCGCCGATAAAATAAATTTGAAAAATTTTACTCAGAATTTTGATCACATTATTATAAAAATAAATTTGAAAAATTTTACTCAGAATTTTGATCACATTATTATAAGTATAAAGTTAAGGTTTCAATTTCGTTTCTACGAGTTCTATATTTTTTGGGAAAAATTAGGGATCATAAAAATTTTATCATGAAAATGATCATGAAAAATTTATGATCCTTGGATTATCTTGATTAGTGTGTAGTGCTTTATTCTAAGTGTAATTCAAGGGTCACAAAGCTTTCATGACTATTTTCATGAAAAATTTTTCATGATATCTAACATTGCTGATATTTTTTTGTTTACCATAATTTGAATTGAACAGTTTCCTCTCATTTTTCTGTGGTGAGTCTGGTGACTTGTTTGTTATTGTTTTCTTGAAGATTATTGAGTGCTCCAGTGCTCCTCAAGTAAGGTCATTTCATGTCCCAATCTAATTTTTGTAAGCTTGAATAGTGGGATCGACCATTTTATATTATTTAAGGTTGAATTTTTACTTCACAATTAAATCAGATCTCTTCGTCGAAACTTTGGAAACTAAGCTGTAGAGTATGTGTAATAATAGAGAAATGCAACACTTACACATTGGAAGACAACAAGACCAGTGGCTTGTCCACCCGAGACATTCCAACGATTAAGTTAGACAACAGATCTCACAAATATCTCAGTTCAAGTAAACAACCACTATAACATATAAGAGTTTTAGAAACTAAATGTTTTGATCTCTAAAAGTGAAAATTTTGTTGCAAAAGACATTTAAGGACCAATTTCCATCGTTATGAGGATAGTCGCTAAAAGATCGTTCTGAAAAGTAAAAAATAAGACATTTAACAACAAAATTTTAAAATTGTCACTAATAAATAGATTTTTAGTGACAAAATAATTTAGTTTCAAAATGGTTTATTTTTTGAGACAAAAAATTTGGTCCCAAAAGGATAATAATTTATCACTAATGTCTAATTTTTGTTGCTAAAAATATAATAACGATACTTTTCACAACAAAATTATTTGGTTTCTAAAAAATAATTTTATCCTTAAATTTTGGTCTCTAAAACCTTAATTTTTTTTGTAATGAACTCTCAATTAAAACCAGCAAGAAAAAATATACCTTAGACTCACATGGGGTGCCTTTATTTTATAACCATCAGTGCCCTCTGTGGGTGTTGTGCTTTTTTCGAGTCTAAGGCATTACTTTCCACACCGACTTGTTTTGACCAATAAATAGTTACCACTTAATTTTTTTAAGGAGAATTAAGAAACCTTTAACAATGAAAACTATGTTAAGGCTCAGTCCGTCATAATTAGAAAATTTCTAATTTCGGGAGTTTAGGTACAAAATGGGGAAGGCCATTTATATGGAAGCACTCCTTTTTGCCCAATCTGAACATTGACATCTACTTACTTTCTATTTTATGATTTTAGTGGTTAATTATTTCACACAAACCTCATTATTAGACCTAAAACTTTTAATTAACCTAAAACAACTTGATTTGAAGAAAAATAAATATCATTTATTTTAGATTAGGGAATAAAGGCATATTTTCCAAAAATGATGATTTTTTAATGAGAAGTGAATTTTTAATAATCCATGGCCATAAACTCAATCTAAAATTAACAACATTCACAAAATATTTAAAACATATAACTTTGCACACAAAGAGCATCTAACTTGCATAATTGAAAAACAATACAAATAGCAAGCACATGCAAAGGAGATGGAGAGGACTTACCTGTATGTCCACTTATGCGTTTTACATGCATGCATAAAATAAATATGACCTAATCATACAACTAACATACAAAAACATGAACATAGATCCGATTTGAGACTACTAATGATGCTTATGCATAGAATACAACTAACAAGTATAAATATAAACTAACCTATATGATGGTCCAAACCGGGCTTAACATTCTACATGATTAAATTAACTTAAACATGCTGTTCGAATGAGAATAAAGAAAACATGCAAGAGGAGGTGAAAAGGTGAATATAATGAATAAACTACATGATGAGAGGAAGAACTAATATCATAACATGCTTTGAATATTGAAATAAGAGACTAAAATGTACCGAAATATAAGAAATAGAGGAGTTTTACCTGCTGGTTTATATAAACTGAAGGCACGCGAAGAAAATAGCAAAAAAGCAAAGGATTTCTTGCTTACAAGTCTCCCTCAAGCTTTGGTTATGACTTAGTTTGAGTTCTTTAGGCCTCAAGATGATTTGCAGAAGCTTAGAGTTTCTGTGGGTGAGGAAATTTCGTGGCTAAGGCAAAGAGGAGAAGAAAAAGTGGTGCTTGGCTCTCAAGTGCTTTCAAAATGCCTCAAGTATAAACCACTTGAAAGAAGAGGGGGGGGGGGGGGTGCCCTTTTTATAGGGAGAGAAGAAGGTTCTGGAGCCTTTTTTGGGGTTCCATAACTTTCTCCCTCTGCCTTCCATAAAAAATGCACAAAGATTGAGTTTTGAAAAATAACATTATCATGCTTGGATGTGCGCATGAACAGATAAGGTTTACACATGCGAAGAATGTGCATACGCACCCTTTGCCATGGTACATGTGTCATCCCTGCATGCATTACATGATCTTGGCTTGCTTGTGGCCCAAGTAAGTCCGTATTGCCTCCTAATAAACATTTTTGATAAAACGGATCACTAATTTTAGAACATACGTTTGATCAGTGCACAATCGTGCGTTTATCTCCTTCTTACGGTTAAAAAGTTGATTTTCGGTTAAAAATGGGTTCAGGGGTATGGTTATTTTCGTAAAAAGTCAGGTGTTTTTTTTTTTTTTTTTTTTTTTTTTTTTTTTTTTTTGCCAAAACGAGTTTACATAGTAATTCTAAACATCCTTAAATATTCTAAAGATGAAATAATTTACCATTTCATCATTGAGAAGCTTGCAAGCGCCCGAAATCTTAAAGTTAGTCAAAATGGGATGTCTACACCCTCCATTCCTAAAAGTCTTACTTTATAGGACTCTTATCCTTTTCAAGGATATCACCTATCAACAACTCCTCCAATTTGGATTAGGATTAAATCTCTCAAGAATTCTCACTTATCCAAACAGTGAGTCTGTCATTATCTAGGATTCTTGTTCTTCATCCAAACATCTTAGATTCTAACGTGTCTTGACCACATTTCGACTAATCGGAAACACCCACATGGCAGCTCGGCTAACCACCTAAGCCATGTGGACAACTCAAAATTATGTCCCCACAATTGCCTCATAGGTTCTATTATCTTGGCCATACTGAGGTGATGGAACCTAGAGTCTAAACTCCCAATATGTCAACTAAACAACATGCTGAAGGGTACTCCGCCATTCGAGATCATGACTTATCGACTTCAAAAGACAAGAACCCAAGTGTCTCCTCTTGCCAAACCCTAGGTTTGACAATCCAACCACCACTGCCACTTGGCACTCACTAATTGGTCTCATGCACAATGTTGACCATCTATTCTGACCAAGTTCTCACAGATGACGCCAAATTGTGTGTATTGAAATATGACCTCACAACCAAATGAAATCTCTAACCCAAAAATATGTGCAAGAATAGAGAAGCTCAACACCTGCACACAAGAAAGATAACAAGATGGTGGCTCGTCTACTCGGGGATACTCCAATGATCAAGTCAATCAACAAATCTCACAAGATATCAGCTAAAGCATGAAAACTCTTAAGTAAAAGCATTAAGAAAAAGTATACCTTAGACCCACGAGGGTGCCTTCCTTTTATAATCATCAGTGCCCTTGTCCCTTAGAAGTCTTACTTCATAGGACTCTTATTCCTTTCAAGGATAACACTTATCTACGACTCTTCAAATTTGGAGTAGGATTAACTTTCACAAGAGTCGTAACCTATCCAAACAAAGAGTCTGTCATCATCTATAACTCTTATCCTGTATTCGAATATCTCGAATTCAAGTGTAATCTAATCACACCTCGGCAAATTAGAATTACCCACATGGTACCTTGGCTAACCACTTAGGCCACGTGGACCACTCAAAATTATATCCCCACAAGTGATCTTACAATAATATTTTTAGAAGAAATGAAAACAAATATCACAAATTAAATGGTATAAAATATTACTGTAAGACCATCAAATAACCTCTCCTATTTTATTTGCTTTGAGCCATTCTATTTTGTGTGCCTTTTGTTTTGACAGTTTTTTAGCCGTTTAGTATTAAAATCGTGGCTTAACTTAAATTTTATTTGTTGATTTTGTTTCCTATTAATATTTTTGTATTTTTGTAAGGAATTAGTCTAATTACTTATTTTCTAGTTGAATTGAGATTTTTTAAAATTTTTTTTATCATAGTGCTCTATTTGATTGGGAAGCAGAAATATTTTCCTCCCAAAATTGACTTTTTTTTCTTGTGTTTGGTTAGACCTTAAAATATTTTCTGAAAAATATTTTCTGTTATTTTAATCTCATGAAAAATTATTTATTTTTTACAATTCCATTAAGCTATGTTTAAATGAATGATAATATTCGTGAAGAAAAATGGAAATGTGATTTTAGACCCCAATGATTCATTGGAATGATAAAGTGATTTATGATTATTTAATTAATTAAGAATTACATCCTCAAACTAAGTAATTATCATATTCCCTACTCACCTATGAGATTGTCACATTCCTAGAGGAATATTAATCATTTAAGAGTTGAAAGAAAAATGAGCCCCACAATATTTCAGTTAGGCTCGGTCAAACATCCAACTTTTTCAACTTACAAAACCAATGAGTGTGTTTGTTTTGAATTTTTTGGATTAAATTTTTTGAAAAATGATTTTTTTGGTTTTCGTATTTTTTTGTTTTTAGTGAATATTTTTTAAATTTTAAATATTTTTTTTTACTTTTTTAGATGCACCTTACTTAGATATATCTAAAAAATAAAAAATTTGTGAAAAAATATTTTAAAAAATTAATAAATACATAAAAATACAAAAAATGTACTGAATTGTTATATTTTTTTTTGTATTTTTGGTATTTAGTGAATTTTTAAAAGATTTTTTTTACAATTTTTTTACTTTTTAAGTGTATTTATGTTAGGTGTGTCTAAAAAGTAAAAAAATTGTTTAAAATATTAAAAAAATTTAGTAAAAACAAAAAAATACGAAAAATAAGAAGGTAAAATTTTTTGAAAAGTATTTTTTGAAAAATGAAAACAAGCAAAATTTTTTATTTTATTTTAATATTTTATTTTATTTTTTAAAACTTCTAAGAATATGATATTATTCACCAAATTTAGATTGCTTCTAGACTTAAAATTTAAAAAATATGATAACATTCATAATGATTTCCGGACCAGGTTAACTCACTGAAACTATTAGAATCATTTCCAAACTTAAAATTGGAAAGTACGATAATATTCATAACCAATTTCTAGACCCTGCCAATTTACCAATAATATTTGGATTGTTCGCGAACTAACTGACAAAATATGATAATGTTCATACCAATTCTAATTGGACCAGTTTCTGGATATTTAGACTTGAAATGTGGAACTTGGGCCATTCCCAAGACAAATAAATTGAAAAATATGATAATATTTATTTTCAAAAATATTTGGACCAATTTGGCAATCCCATTTCAATAAAAATGATAATGAAAAATGTTTGATAATTTGAATTTGAGTTTATCGGAGTAACTTAAATTTGTACATGCCGGTCGATCTTTCTGACGATCGTCTAGATGATCAGTGTAATACTTGTCTATCGCGGTTACCATCTTTGTTGACCGTGACTATTACCTTGCTATCCGATGACCAATAAGCCAAAACTTGAGCTATTCAGACAAATTCAAATTTGAATTACGTAGCATTGTTGAATAATAAAATTCATCACAACTATTCTTGGGATTAATTTCCTAACTTAAAACCGGTAATGTATGATAATCTCCACGCTAATAGCATTTAGATAGGCCTTCCGACTTTTGACTTTTCCAATCACTGGAACTTTGGACTTGGACGATTCATTTGAACCACTTTTCAAACTCTTAATCGATTGGACCTTTGAGTAATCACAACCAACAGTATTAAATAAAGTCAAAACCACTAAAGATGAGAAAGATGGATATTTTGTAGGGAAGTAAAAAATTCCAATAGAATTGAACCAATCTCTTAAAATTGATTTTTTTTTTAATTTTTATTTAACATATGGTCTATTTAAGTTTTAAGAAGGAGAAGGCAGAGACTCAAATTTTTGAAGTTGTCCCATTGACGATTGGCTCCGGTAAGAATGACGCTCTTGATGCACTTTACACTTTTGGTCAAAGGAGCAATGTGAGATTCTAACTTAAAATGTGGTGGATCAAGAAGTTTATAAGGTTTAGGTGTTTGTTAAGAGAAAAGAGAGGAAAAGAGTTAGAGAGAGAGAGAGAGAGAGAGAGAGAGAGAGAGAGTGGGTGGACACAAATGAGAGAAATAAAAGAGAGATATCATATTTTGATAAAGAGATGTGCAAATTTCGTATTGGAAAAAAATCATTTTTCGGCATTAAAGTAGGATCCAATTGCCGGTTGAGGTGAGTCTGAGTAGTTTTATATTCTTTCAAGTGAGAAGATTATAATATAAAAATAATGAGTCAAAACTATCGAGTTGTGAATGAGAATTGTTTCATAAAGTGGGTATCAATAAAGTTAGGTTTAGATTTAGACTTAGTCTTAGTTTGGACTAAGCCTAGACTTGTGCTTGTGCATATGTTGGGTTTGGTCTTAGACTTAGACTTGGACCTAATCTTAAGCTTGGGTTAAGCTATGTTGTGCTAGGCTTAACTTGTGCATGTGTTTGAGAATTGGGTTTAGATCGGGTTGTGATCCAACATTAGTATCCATTTTGCGACCCATCTAGTTAGTTTATTCAAACATCATTATATATATACTTATTTGTATATATTACGCACATGGAAGGTTTAGACCTTTGTAACTCTAATTTTTTGATGATGGAGTTAATGATCATATTAGTGGCTATAGGTTTTCAACCTTTGTAACTCTAGCCCTAATGGCTAGAGTTGATAGCCTTGGTTAATTGCATTTGATGGCCCTACTGATTTATAGCCTTCATGGTCAGGAATTCTCTTAGTTGTATAAATAGAGGTCTTTTCCCTCCAACTTGGAAGAAGAATTTTGGAGAGATTTTTGATGGAAAATAGAGATGGTATTTTGAGATAAAAAGTTGGAGATGTTTTTTTTCACCAAAAGAAAATTTTTCCTATTTTCTTTTGCTAGCCCCTTCTTTGGTTCTTGTTAGAGAGAGTGCAACTATTGTCATGTTCGCCAAAGGTATTTAGAAGATGCTTCTGCATTAGTTGGTTTCGACCGTCGTATCCTAGGAGACAGACGCCAGCATATCTCTAGCATCCATCGGGAGGCGGTAAATCTGTCTTAAGGACACTGTGGTATCACACAGGCTTCGGTTTGCATCTCTTATCTTTTGTTCTTCAAACTTTTACATTTAAACTATTTCTTGCATATTATTTTATATGTTCAGGAGAATCCATCTTGTAATATGTTCCATAATATAATCTAGTTTATTTATATATTTTTAGTTGTACAGTTTATTCTGTATTTAATTCTTTAATAATAATAATAAAATTGTTTTGTCATTTCTATTTAATTTATTTCATATATTTTTCTTGTATTATTATGGAAAAATACCAACAATCTTAAAACAAATTCATTATAAATAGTTTTGACAAAACAATTTAGTTTTTATTATGATTTTATTCTAGTGACTCTTGGAATTAAAATTAATTTAATTGCCTAGAATTATTGAAATTTCAGTTGTTTGTTTCACATAATTTATTCATGCAATTTATTTTATATTAATTAGTTGTTATTGCATGAATAATTTGATTGTTAGTGCATGATTTATTAAGTATTGATAAGATAAAATAAGAATTTTATTTCTTAAAATTCTTACTAATTTATTTGATTTGTTTGTTATTTGTTTTCTTTTATAGCTAACTTTCTCTACAAGTTTACATAAACGTGAAAGGATGATATATAATACGAACAAATAAAACAAATTGGAATTAGTAAATGAGACTACTAATTTTGTTTTGAATAGGATAACCTAAGCATGGATGAGAATTTTAGATTTTTAGATTTTTGGATATATTTGTGAATTTAATTATTCACTTTATAGTTCAGGTTAATTTCGGATTTATTCCGTATGTTGTTTTGAAAGTGTGGTAATAATTTCGATTTAATTTGATTAATTAAATTCTGAAAAAAAAAAACAAAGAGTCTAATTTTTTATTTTTTTTATTTTGTTTTGTTTTGAGAATTTTAAGAGATTCGGCTAGTTGAGAGGTTTCTAACGATATAAAAATCTCCAAACAGTTTTGTTTTTGGCGAAAATTTAGCAAAACAGTTTCGATTTTTCTAAATATAATATTTATGTTGCATTATAGAAGAGAGTATTAGTGCATGGTGGAATATTTTGCATTATAAGGCCTTTACTTTGTATTCATTCTATTAATTAATTGTTGTATTGGTTGTGAGTTTTTCCATGTCTTGATGTGTATAATCAATTGAATTACTTCAAATATTATTGTGTAATGTTGGAATTTAACTCTATTGTTTATAAGATTATTTGCTCATAGTTAGATGGTTGAAATGCCAGTGTTAAGACCATAATAGTCTTAGTTATGTAATTATTTCATAGCTATGAAACTCGTGACATTCTTATAACTGCAATATATCTATAGCTGCTTGAATTACATAATGTGAGTGATAGTTTAAATTACTTATGTAATATGCATTATACGAGTTATTGGTTTATTAACTCTTTTGTATCCAAGTGTGTATATAAGCAGTGATGATGGAGGTTTAGCGGTAACGTGGATAAAGTTTTGGACACATCCCCATTATATGGAATAGAGCACTGAGTTTATTTTTTGTATTGTATTTTATACAAAGGCAAGCTGGCAATTCGAAAGGATGGTTTCAAGTGGAGGAGTGTGTTCTTGGCTAAATAGACCATTTCGGACGTAGCCATGAACTTTGATTTTGCAGATTTAGATAATTTGTAATTGTAACAATTGCACTTCCTTTTGTAGTAGTTTAATTTCTAATTTGTAATAGTTTCACCATAGTGAAAGGAAATAGGGAAGGAAAGAAATTATAAACCTTCGTGTTAGGACCCTACTTGTTGTCAAATTCTGTGGATAAACTTGGGCTTAATTGAGTTGTAATTTTCTTATGTTTTTGGTCTTCGCGCTCTAGCGGGGAAAGTGGTGCTTGAGTGGTGATTCCACCATCACAGTATTTTGGCTTGTTTGCAAAATATACTGAGTGGTGTGTTTTTACGCTCAAGCATGGGATCTTACGCTCGAGCGTGAACCGAGGTTTGGAACATACGATATAGAGTATCCGCTCGAGCGTTCATTCCCACGCTCGAGCGGACCTCGCGATCTCAGCTTCTATAAAACTTCAAGTTGCTCCAAATCTAGGGTTAGGTTTTCTAGATCTTCTTTAAGGCTTTTAGGGTTTTCTTTTGGGGATATTTTTCTGGTTTTCCTCGATGTTTGATTGAGTTTGAACTCATGTTCTTATAAGTACACATCAAGGAGTTTGTTTGATCTTCTTTGAGAGTATTCTACTTCGGTGGAATCCGAAGATTTAAGCACAGAGTAATCAAAGGAGTTTGATGCTGTGTGCAGTCGTTGATTCGACAATGGATGTTGTGGATTCAACATAAATCTAATCAATTTCGAGATGAAGGTTGCAGTGAAAGATATACGAAAGATTTAAAGACAAATTGGAAGGGTTTAGGTAATTTGTTTGATATCTTTGTAATCTTTCTTTCTTCAGTAGTGGATTGATTTGTGGCGTTTCGCCTGTGATTTTTTTATCACAATTGAAGGTGCTTCAATTGTGGTTTTTCCATGTAAAAATCGTTTGTGTCGATTTATTACTTTTTAAAATAACAATCTAAATCACTTTCGTACATGCTTGATGATTTAGATTGTGAGTTTTAATTGGTTAGGATTTGGAACAATTAAATCTTGATCTAATCACGAATCACTAAGGTTTTTCAATTGGTATCAGAATGGGTCACTCTTTGTTTTTATCAAAACTATAGGAGTGTGATTTTGTGTGATTGGTGATATGGATTCAATTCGCGAAGGTAACTCGACCCATAGACCTCCGTTACTTGATGGTACAAACTATTCTTATTGGAAAGCTCGTATGAGAGCGTTTTTAAAATCTATCGATGAGAAAGTTTGGTACTGTGTGATCTATGGGTGGAGTGAACCTATTGTCACCATTGATGGTGTTGATATTCTCAAACCCCTTGATAAATGGGACGCATTCGACTATCAAAACTAGAGTTGGAATAGTAAGGCTCTTAATTCCCTTTTTTGCTCCGTCACACTTGAAGAGTTTCATTGTATTTGCACGTGTGAGATAGCAAAAGAGGCTTGGGACATTCTTGAAACGATTAAAGAGGGTACTACTTCTGTTAAAAGGTCAAAACTTCAACGTTTCACCTCTGCCTTTGACACTCTTTTTATGCGTGATGATGAGACGTTTGATGATTTTTATGTTAAACTTAGTGACATCATGAATTCCTGTTTCACACTTGGTGAAAAACATTTTAAGCTAAGGTTGTTAGAAAAATTTTGAGGTCTTTACCCGAGAGGTTCTAACCAAAAGAGACAGCTATTGAGGAGGCTCAGAATGTTGATACCCTTAAGCTTGATTAGTTGGTTGGAAACTTGCAGAGTTATGAAGCCCACTAGATTTCAAAAAAAAAAAAAAACAAAACAAAAAGATAGTGTGGCTTTCACTAGTGCTCATGAGACTGCAAAAACTCCTAAGATTGAGTTTGATCTAGAGTCCGAGATGACGGCTACGTTTACTAAACAGTTCAAAAAAATTTTAAAGAAAAAGAAGCCTAATTTCAGGGACCCTACTTCAAAAGATAAGAGTAATGAAAAACCCAAAACTTTTCCATCAAAATATGCTCCAAAAACTGAAAAGAAGATTGTGAAGGGGCAAGGGGTCGAGTGTTATGAATGTCAAGGGTTTGAACATATTGCTCTTGAATGTCCATCGAAAAAGAATCAGAAGAAAGTCTATACAGTGACTTGAGAGGATGAAAGCAGGTCAGAGCGAGAACCTGAAGAAACCGAATCCAGTGAAGACGGAGATAGTGCTTCATGGCATTCTGGTCCACTTTCACTCAACCTTCTCCAAAGCCTGTGGAATTTACTCGTGGTCATAATCTACATGGTGCTCCTACTTTTGATGGGAGTAATTACTTGTTTTGGAAGATCAGAATGAGGATGTTTTTGAGAGCTAATGACCCTGAGGGCTGGCAAGCCATTGAAGAGGATGTTGAGAGCACTGACAATTTGAGCAATCAAAGAGTTCTGTCTACCATTTGTGAAGCAATTTCTAATGAAGAACGACAACGGATTGCCCATTGCACAAAGGCCAGAGATGCATGGGACATTCTGAGTCAATTTCATGAAAAATGAGAGTCATCGTCACCAGCATCTATCACTTTTCCTGCCTTAGTTGCTCGACTGGATGAGGTCCAGGAAAAAGAGGAGCAAAAAGAAGATGATGAAACATCAGAAGACAATGATGAGATTGATGGTGATGATATACAACAAGCTTACGAAAAGCTTTACGATGAATCTCTGAATTTGTCCAAGATCAATGACAAACTCACTCTCAAGCTCAAAGCATGTGAAAGCGAGAGTGTCAAGCTAAAAGGAGAAATTGTAACAACCAAGCAGAATGTCGTCAAGATCTCTAATGATAGGCAAGACCTATGTGGGAAACTTCTATCTTGTGAGACCGAAAGGAATGAACTTCTGAAAATATATGCCACATATGAAGAGAAGATTGAAAGCCTTGAGATGTCACAAGTTACATTGGAAGAGATGGTTGGTCAAAAAGATGAAGAACTCAGAGAGGCTAGAGCCACAATTGCCATGTGGAACAAAGGTTCCAAGTCATTAGAAGACATTCTCGGGTCTTAACAAATGGGTTGTGACAAAAGTGGGCTAGGCTATGGTAATGCGACAGCTCACAAAGGACAGGCCTCTATATCATATGACTTGAAGACTCAAGCAAAGGGAAAGCTGAAGGTGCACCAGGGTGATTCCTCTCTTCATTTGCCTAATGGGGGTAAGATCAACAAAAGGGAGGTAAAACCTGTTTTCATTTGTCATCATTGTGGTAGGTATGGCCACATTCATCCTTATTTCTTTGAGTTGTTTGGTAAGGTGTCTCAAAAGGGTAGAAATTCTAATATTTTTTGGGTTATGAGACAACCTTACATGTCTAGGCGGAACACCAAGATTCATGAAGGTGTTTACAACGCTAAGACATTTACCAAGACCGCCAGTCCTGATTTTGTCAAGACCAAAAAGATATGGGTGAGAAAGGATGACTTGACTTGTTTTGTTGGTCACACTGCTTGTAATAACCCGACCCTCGTACATGATTTTGGTATCTTTTCCGTCCTTTATTCTGTGTTTTTGAATGCTTATTGTGATTAATTAAGTGAATTTTGGCAATATGGATTCCTACCTGTTTGATAAGAAAATTATCTGTCACAATTAAATGTTTGAATCAGGAATTGGGAGCCTTAGAGGCTTGATAATCCGAAATTGATTTGACATTTGAAATCAGTATGATTTTTACGTTATCATGCGATTTTCTGTGAAATTTTAATTTGGAATGATTAAACGATTGAATTTTGTCTTTATGTGCCTTTGGATATACATATATGCTTGAGTTCCATACATGTTTAATTCAAGAACTTTGTCTAACCATATCTCTTGGAGAGGGTAGTGTGAAATAGAGAGAAAGGATCTAGGGAAGGATTTTACCAAGCATCAAAGGCTAGAGAATTGAAGGGGGTTTGCAAGAGTTAAAGTCAAAGAGTAAGTTCACTCATCTTCTATGCCTCCTCCCTAGAATTTGAGTTCACAATTATGTAACCTAGGATATGGAATTAACTTGGTGTATGATCATGCTTAACTTTGGTTATATGTTGTCACAGAATGAAGTTGGTTGTGTATAGATAGAAAAATTATCTTTTCTTACTTGATTTCTCATAGGGAACTTGCCTAATTTTACATGAGAGGTGTTATAAGTTAAAGAGAATTGAATTATGTTTTTGAGTGTGGATTAGAACTCTAATTCATCTAAATTGTTACATGTTGTGCCTTCTAATTATATGATTTTTGGGTTATATTTTGGTAATTAAATGATCTATTTTGGGTCTTGTTGAGGTTTACCAAAATTGGGTTTTGTTGGAAATTTCGGACAGAAATGATGCAGAATCGCCGCACATGCGGGGGTCATGGCCGCACGTGCGGGACCAATCGCCGCACGTGCGGGAAAATGGGAAATTTGGAGTTTTGGTTTTGTCTAAAAAGCACGTGTGGGAGGATTTTGCCGCACGTGTGGGAGAGGTTGCCGCAACGTGCGGGGCTCACAGCCGCACGTGCGGCCCAAGCTGAAAAAAGCTGTCTGCTCCGTTTGATCTGTTTGACCCTCTGGTATGATTAAAAATAGTATTTGAAAGCTTTAAAATGCTTCTTAATTTACTGGAAGTTGTCGAATGAAATGTGAAGTTAGGAAAGAATTGGACTAACTTGTGAGATATGTATGTGTGCAGGACACACTCTAGGAGGAATTATATTCTCCGCTATAACACTATGAGTAGTAGTATTGTAATTATACATTTAGTACCGTTAATGATTCTTATTGTTAACACTCCGTTCTTTACAAGTGATTACGGTAACGTTATGTTGTTTGGAAAGGAATTAAGAATGTAAACCTCGCTCACCGCGGAAATATGAGGTTCTGAAGGTCCTATCAGGGACTTCTATAGTCTGTATGTTACCATGCACGCCTTATGCCTTATGATATAGCTGTTTACCTAATATGTTCATCGAAATACACAAATAAAGCTACAGGTCGTTTTATACGTTAATGACTACTGAGAAAGGAACTGGACATCAATACCTGTATCATGTGACTCCCGTTATAAGGTGAATTATTCTGTCCCTACTGATCGTACAGTATTGACACATATGACTTCTGTCGATGGGTATTGTTAATGTTCTGATACGCATAAGATAATTATGATAATGTGTAAGAAACCATGGGGTATAAGGTACACTATTATGGAAGTATATTCTTATGAACCTGGAAATATTCTGTTCTGTTTAATCGATATGTTTATGCCATGACAAGATGTGAAATGTTCTGTTCTTAAGACCTATTAATTTCTGGTATGGAACAAAGTGCTGTAGGGAACTAAGTACTGCAGTGCGAGTTACCTCTAGAATCCGTACGAGCCACCTCTTGAGTCCATACATATGTGAAAGTTATGAGGCCTATGGCCGTTCTATGAAAGTTATGAGGCCTATGGCCAATCTGTTAATATATGGGTCTATGGCCATTCTGTATGATTTCTTAGTATGAAACAAAGTGCTGTACGGAACTAAGTGCTGCGAGGCGAGTCACCTCTAGAATCCGTGCGAGCCACCTCTTGAGTTCATACATGCAGGACAAGGGCTTTATGCCATTCTGATAAGGGCTTTATGCCATTCTGTTAAGGGCTTTATGCCACTCTGTTCAAGGGCTTGAAACCATTATGTTTAAAGTTTAGACCTAAGGCCATGCTGAAAATAATTACAGGATGAGTTAACTACATGTTCTCTGCACTTATACATATACTTTGTAATGCAAGTTAATTGTTAAATGGTTTACGTATTACTATTCACTGAGCTCGGCTCACTTTATGTTATGTATGTTTTTGTAGGCACTCCCCCTGGAGGTCAGTCTTAACCCATAGCATCTATTCCTCTCTCGGTCAACTCCAGAGTGTCCAGACACCCAAAACGAAGGCAGCTCATTTTATGAAGTTAAATAAAAGGGAGAAAGACGTGGGGTTGGAAGACATGCACACACACACGCACACTTATTACAACATTATGCCCCTCGCGAAGGAGGGTCTGAATGAATAAGCTAAGCTATACTAAGCTAAGCTAATTATTACAAAATGAAGCTAATTAACTATTTTAGTTAACTAATTATTACAGCACAATTGAATAACTAGCTATGCCAAGCTAATTAAAATATTACAAAATGAATTAAGCTAATTAATTATAACACATGTATGAAGGAATTAGCTAACTTCTTCTAAGCTAACAAAAGCGATTAAATGGCCTCGAGGGCGAGGGACGCAT